>CM053606.1:78480727-78512834 GCA_028646535.1 Procyon lotor | reverse complement strand
TAAAAAAAATCTTTAAAAAAAAAAAAATTGATTCTTGAGTCCTACTTCTAGAGTTTCCTGATTTGGTCCCGGATGTGGCCTGAGAATTTGCATCTCTGACAAGTGATGTCAGTGATCCAAGGGATGCAATTACTGGTGCTCGAGGACTCATATGCTGAGAATCACTGACGTAATTCATTTCTTAGAGGAGCTTGTCAACTGGCAGCACTCCCAACATCCGGGAGAATAAGTCCTCCAAGGCTGAACGGGGATCTGGGAAGCACATCACAGCTCCTGGAACCAGCATGGACTCAGGAGTGAGGCGTGTCATCCTATCAACTCTACCACTTACTTTTCTAAGTGGGAAGTTCATAATTGGGACAATATCTATTGTGGCTATTTTCTCTATCAAAAAAGCAAATGATTTAGAAAGTTTAATCTTCTTAAACAAATTTTTTTACGCTAATATCATTAGTAAAGGTATTAGTAGCATAAAAACATTGCAATTTTATAATTTACCATGGAAATGAAAACCATAAATAATACTGCAGGAACATAATAATCTGGCTGTAATTATTGTTAATTTACTTTTCAATTATTATTTAGTTATATTAATGATTAATTCAATTTTTAAGTATTGATATAACACTTTGCAACCATTATATGCTTAATAAACTCAGCAATTTTATGATATATAGATAAGCCTATTATTGTTTTTGCAAATGAAGAAATAGTTATGTAGGATTGGTTCAAAGGAGTGAAAGAGGCAGAAGTCAAAGTTTGAATTTGTAACCATAGGAATCATATATTCCACCTACGTCTACTTCTCATGAGAAAGAGAAATTTTTACCACAATCCATGAGAAATAAACAAATAGCATCATTTTGCATAAAATATCAATAGAGGAAATCAGAAACCCATATAGTATTATAAGATGGGTAAATTTCCATTACAGTACACAGGAGATTTTTATGTTGTTTCCTTTCTCCATTAAAGATATTTGCTATTTAGAATTATAACTTCTTAGTCACTCAGCCTTGCTTTCCAGCCTTTACTTCCTACCAACTGTCAAATGCTTCAGAACATTTCTGATGAAACACTTCTCCTCAGGGTGTATGGAACCTTTAAAATGTGTCAGATTGGTTAGGCTGAACTACATTTCCCAGAATTCTCTTTCCTACATGTTTCCAGTTACAATACACACAAGAGAAATTCCTCTGCAAGATTTGGAGGACATAAATGAAACAGCAGCCATTTTGTAGTTCACATGCTCTGGGATCTGCTGATGTACCATATCAGTTTAAGGGAGCTGCTGGGTATGCAACTGCTCCAACTGTTTCTGGATCTTCCTTCTGCCTCCCAGACTCCTGGGATAAGCATACGAACCAGAGATAAAACTTATCCTCATGAGTTTAGTTCATACTTATGGGTTCCATTTTATTCTTGTTCCTCCTCACTTTACATCCATCTTCCCTTCCTGACTCTACTTGTCCTATAGACTTAAGTTTATTCCAGCAAATGTGGAGAGATTGCTTAACCAACTCCAGCTCCCACAATTGCATGAGATCAATTCCCTGTGACAAATCTCTATCTATCTATCTATCTATCTATCTATCTATCTATCTATCTATCATCTATCTATCACCTATCTATCTATCATCTATCTTCTAGCAGTTCTATTTCTCTGATGATATACAGACTTGATACAGAATTTGGTACTGGAAGTGAAATGGCTCCAAATAAAATCTTAAAGATGAATTCTTCATATTGGCTCTTGATTTTCTGGAATCGATTCCTTGATGTGATTAAATTTAAATACATTAATGATCCTATATGCCATGATAAAGGGGGCACTGGTAATCTGTGGCATGCACAGACAACATAAGCAACACCATGACTCAATTTATGATCTTTAGATACCTGTAACTAAGTGTCTTTAGAAGGCAATGTTCTGAGTGATCAAATATTTGTAACCTTAAAATATCATAGTAAAAATCCACAGTATGAAGGAGTTTGTTGGTTGCTTCCAACTGCTGGAGAGTTTGAAGCAAGAAACAATGAACTCATGGTGCTTTAAATTCCCATCTCAAGATCTGCATAAAGGACATAGTATGACTACTCCAAGAAAACGTCCTATTTCCTGAAACAGTAGGACTAAGATTTCTGAAAACAAATGCAAAATCTAACTAATCCTAACTATATCGTAATCCTAACTATAACTAATCCTATATAACTATAACTAATCCTAAACTATAATGTAAATTATTAACCTTGAAGAGTCTGTTTTCTGAAAGTAATAGCATTGATTGGGAAGGAATGATATCCTGAAAATGGGGATGGGACATATAGGCAGATTCTGATGATGCATTCATTCTGATGACGCAATCTCTTTAAAATCTTTTGAGTGTTCTTTGCCGGTGGAAGTAACCCTTCCACCCCTTCCTATATATGTTAGTCTTTCTTTTTCTGAGGAACTTGTAATGCTTCCCTAACCCCCAATATAGTTGCCTTGCAATGCACTGCTGATCATCCTCTTGACCTACCCTTGCCACCCTTCTAGATCTATAGCCAAACGCAAGTCCCAGCAGGCCCAGTGGGTAAGGTACAAATCATAACCTGTGATAAGGTGCAATATTCATGAGGAGAATTGTATGATTTGCTACAGAAACTTGAAGGATATGTGTAAGAAGAGATGTTACAGGTGTGGAATCAAGGTAGAAGGAATATAAAGGATCAGGCCTAAAATATTGCTATAGGTCCATTAAAGAGAGATTCTAGATTTAGTATTTTAAGCAGAGAAGCTGGAAATGGCCCTAACTATTTTTTTTTTTTAGGCTGGTTGAAATATGGCTCTGAAATATCCTATGCCAAATAAGTTAAAATGCTGTAACTTTCTTGGAATACTGTAGAGGAAGGTAGCCAAAGGCATAGGGTGATTAGAATATTAAAGTGGTTTTCTTATCTAAGACCTGCTCACTCACCTCTGCAGGGTTCAAGAGACATCTTTTTCATGAAGTTATGAGAAATAAATTTGTGAGGGGAACCCAGCATCTTTGAAGAATTTTGTGGTAGCTCTTCTTCTTGGGTCCAAAATTACAGTTAGAACTGCTCCCATAAAATTGGAATGCCAAAGTGCAATAGGGTTGATGGCATCACTGGGACCAAGTAGCAGCACTTAATCTCCCAAAACAAGCAGGTAGCACAGTTACTATAATGGACACTGGAGCCAATGCAATCATTACAATGGACTAACTCACAGGTCAGCCAGGTTTTCATGGTGTCCCTAGAGCTGAAAATCATGTGTAGCCTAATAAAGTCTTACTTAGCCTTCATAACTAGAAAAGTTTTAGCGAACAGAAATCTGACTGAATTACCAAAACAGAGTCATAACATTTCCATTGATTCCCAAGACTAGAACCAGTTCACATGATAAGAATTCTTTGAGAAAAGACCCTGTTACACTGCCAACAATTTATATTGTTACTCTTTTTCCCAGAGTTCTCCCAAGGGAATCTGGGGCCATTTTTATAGTATGACTCTAAATTGTGAGGGGAAAATAATCAGACTTTATGAATATTAATGGAAACTGGCTTAGAACTAATACTAACTCAAATAGACTTAAAACATTACTATGGCGTACCAGTTAGCTTTGGGTGTTATGGAGATCATATAGTCAATGAAGTAGGTCCTTTAACTCAGGAGCTCTCACAATGAAACTTGGGGGTCTCCAAACTAACTCTGTGATTTTTTTCTTTGTTCTAGAATACATAATTGGAATGTGCATATTTAGCGATAGGCAGGATACACACAATGGTTCCCTGACCCATGGAGTTAAAGCTATTATGATAGGAAAGTCCAAATAGAACCCATTATAGTTGCCTCTACTTATGAAAATGGAAAACCAAAGTAATACAGCATTGCTGGAGATATTGTGGAGATTAGACCACAATCAAGGACTTCAAAACCACAGGGATGGTTTTTTCCATTCAATTTGCCTATTTGGCCAATGAAGAAGACAGATGGATTTTGCACAATGACAGTGGATTATTACAAACTTAATCAGGTGGTGACTCCAATTGCACTTGCTGTTGCAGATTTTTTCTTTCTTTTATCTGGAGCAAACCAACACATCTCCCTGCACCTGGTATGCAACTATTGATATGGTGAATAATCCTTTTTGTTCTCTATTCCTGATAGTAAAGACTAGTAAAGAAGCAGTTTTCTTGCTACTGACAAGGCCAGTAATATACCTTCATTGTCCTATCTGAGTGGTGTCCCAATACTCCAGCCCTATGTCACATTTTAATCTGCAGAACAGTGATCACAAAGATTCTCTTCACAGGACCTTGAGCTGGGCCATTTCATTGGTAAAGTTATATTTGTTGGAACTGGTAAGCAGAAAGCAGCAACTATCTAGACAAGTTGCTAAGATCCTTGCACATGAGAGGTTAGGGAATGAAACATAAAAATCCAGGGGACTGTTACCTTGGTGAAATTTCTAAAGGTGCAATGACTTGGGACCTATTAAGTGATCCCTTGCAAGGTGAAGGAAAAGTTGTTATATCTGCCCACTAAGAAAGTGGGTAATAAGTCACTTTGGATTTTGGAGCAACAGATAGCCACTTGAGCCACTTGGGCATTTTACTCTGACCCTTGTATTGAGTGATCCAAAATGCTGCCAGTATTGAGTGAAGCACAGTACAAGAGACAGTTCTGGAATAAGTCCAGACTGCCATGGGAGCTGCTCTGCCACTTAGGCCATATGGCCCAGCAGATCCTATGGTACTTAAAGTGTCAGTGGTGAATAGGGATACTATGTAAAGCTTTTGACAGAACTTTATCACAGTGACTACCTTTAGAGTTTTGGAGCAAAGCCTTAATGGTAGTCCACACAGCATCACTTCTGACCAAGGAAATCATTTCACAGAAAATGACGTGTGGCAATAGGTTCATGCTTATGGAATTCATGGGTCTGAACTGGTTCCCCATTATCTCAAAGCAGCTGGCTTGATTGGATCAGGATTTGAAAACTTGTGCTCCTGGGGTAGCAACATCTTGCGGGACTAGTGTAATGTCTTCCAGATTGGTATGTGCTCTAAGTCAGTAACCAGTGATGCTGTTTTCTTATAACCAGGATCCATGCATCCAGGAATCTAAGGGCAGAGGTAGATGTGAACATTTCACTATACTTTAAGTGATCTACTAGCAGAAAGGTCCTGTTTCCCATGTCCATGATCTGCTAGGGGCACAAAAATGATTCCATTCCAATTGCTGCTTGGACATTGGTTTCTTTAGTCCTTTGAAACAACAGGCAAAGAAGAGGGTTATTCTATCAGCTGGTGCGTGTGATCCTGACTATTAAGGGGACCTAGACCACTACCATAAAACATCCTTGTATCAGATGCAAAGGCAACAGCCTTCCAGAGGCTACTTAAGCAACTCAGGCTTCCAAATTGTATAAGGTCAAATCCTTACCAAAAAACTCCATGTCTATTTGTTTATCTGCACATATACCTATCTTTATCATCTGTAGTTTCCTGATAATTCTGCTTTTTTTTATTGGATCCTGATAAAAGTATAAGTATAAATGACTACAAAGAAGTTAAAGTGTTACTTTCTAATAAGAATCATACCCTTAAGCCACTGGAGAAGAGAAGTACTTTTGGAAAAGGGCTTTTGGACTAATTGCCACTAAGGTCAGATGACCACTAAGGTCAGAAAAGATATTTTCCCAGTAGGATCCAGTACGTGTTTTTCACTGAAACAATGTGTTTATTTGCTAAATTGTCACTGTAGCTTGGGTGAATCTAATTAGTCTACCAGCACCAAGTCTTAGGAAAATGTTTTCTATGTTTCTAACAAATGGCTGCAATAGGACCTCTAGGACAATCTGTTTTATACTGGGGATTTTCTGTGAGGCACTTAATGGAAGGAAACAGAAAAGCTGATCATTCAATAGAAAGGAAAAACTCAAAATGGAATTTCTTTGAGAACGTTTCTTTCTGATAAGAACACATTTTGTACTCTCCCTTGGCCTGGAAGAAATGGACAGTTTTCCTCAAACCTGCTTAAGACTGAATTATTAGACCTGTAAACAATAATAAAGATGTGACTTACTTTGTACTATCATGTAATTACTGTAATGAGAGAGTGAGACCAAAATCTCACTAATATAATGAATATTCAGCTACATTTTTCAGTGTTGGTAAATCTGAAACATGCTGAGTTAGTCCAGCAAAGGCCATGTGTATGCACCAAGAACTCAGGATGAAACAGGCTTTGAACAGGCCTCGTGGCCCTTGTTTCAAGACTTTATCTGTGATTATGGTAAACAAAGGAGCCCTCCTAATGTGATCTCAGCTTCACCACCACTTCACAAATATCCTAATTTTATCTTGGAATTTATGTAAACAACTTATTTTTGTCACTTAACACTTTCATGTTCAAACGGCAGACATCTGCTTTTATGGGTTTCTAGGACTTTCTCCCCTCAAACTAGGAGCGGACGTGTTCCATGTTTTGCCTCCCCTTTCTGTAACAGCCTCTTTTAATCACTTCAATCAATCACAGTCTAACTATGATTAAAATCGTGTAATGAATTACCACTTGTATGGTGGACACCAGGAAACAGGTAGCTTGAGAAGCATTTATACTGAGCAGCACAAAATAAAATATCCAGCCCCTTCTCCTCATGCTCTTCTTGAATCAACCAAATTGCCAAAGCACAACAGCATCTAGAAGATTCCTCCAAATACTCATTATCAGAGGATGCCAGAATGGCCTCCATCCTGTAGGAATTTCGAACTCTTCAACTGTATTTCCAGCAAGGCTCCCTGGCATTATGTTGCAAGTCTCCTTACCATATTTCTTCGAGTATAATATCTCCGGGTATTTTCTGTCCCACTTCAATTTTGAGGAACAAATATCTTTTTTTATTTGGTTGGTTGGTTTTTACTCCAAGTTATTTTCACAGCGGTGAGCTGCTTTGGTTGTTGACAAAAGTAGTCACTGCTTTGAAAGAGGCACGAAAGACCCTATTTGCTCAAAGAGAAAGCAAGAGTGTGTATAGACTTTGTAACAATGCTTGAGTGATTTGATACCGAGGAAATTTAGCTGTAAACGGCAGCGGCTGTGGTCCCTGGGGCGGCCACAATCTATTCCTCTAACTTTTATCTTCTACTGGCCATCTTCTCTGCCTCGTCCTATTTTAGTAATGAAACATTCCTTTACGAGGCCACAGAAATTAAGCCCCGTGTAAATACAAAGTGTGGGAGGGGCTTTTGTCATAAAGCAATTTTTGTTCTGAAGATTTCCCTCATTTTAGAGCTTTCAGACACGATTACAGGAGAATTCTAAGCATTCAGTTCATCTCAGCAGTTTAAGAATTCAGAGGGTTACTTTCTCGGCATGAAAAATCTGAAACATATTTTGAAATAAAATCATTAGAAACATTGTTTTCTAATACATTTCTCAGCTTACCCATGCTGAGCCATGTAGAAAGGGGGAGAAAACACAACTAAATGGCATTTTGTCCCTGACTATATTGATAATTAGAACATTATAAGGCTAGTAAACAATGTGTGAGTCGTAAGCTCTAATATGTAGGCTGCTATTGCATTTATTTAAGCTATTAATTAGAATTGTAATCATTGCCAAATAAAACACACAGAGCCCTTGGCTTAAAAGCCAAAGTCATTATGTAAAGGGCTATGAGAAGGAGTGTTAGAGAAATAGTTTTGTGCTGTCTTTTCTAATCAGTGGAATATGAATGCAATACAGCATGAAAAATGAGTAAAAGGAAGATGATATTGGTATAAAAGGGGGAAAAAGATATTTCTGCCTCATTGAAATCCATTTGTTTGTTTACAATCTCAGTATTCATCTGGGAATTCACCAAATCATACGATATTTCTGAGTGACAAAAAAAATGTTCTTTTCTATTCTCCGTTGTAAATTAAAAGAATGCTTGGTTCTGAACTTAAACAGTTCACTTATTTGATAAATGAATTGTGGTAAAATTCCTCTTTGGCAGCCACGAATAATAAAGGCTATTTGGTGTGGTCCTTCAGAACATAAGTCTTGATGACAAATGCAACTGGCTATGAACTTCAACTTTGCCACTTACTAAAGGTGTGATCTTGGACAAATTTCTTAGGCTGTCTGAATCTTACGTCTCTTTGTCTATAAAATGGGGCTAAAACAATAGTCTCTATTCATAAAGTTATGTGAAAATAAGATGCAGTAAGATATAGAAAATGCTTAGCATAGAGTCTGGCACATAATAAAAGCTCAATAAATGTTTGCTATTTTTACTTTTTTTTTTTTTTTTTTTTTAAAGATTTTATTTATTTGACAGCGAGAAACACAGCGAGAGAGGGGACACAAGCAGAGGGAATGGTAGCGGGAGAAGCAGGCTTTCCCGCGGAGCAGGGAGCCCGATGCGGGGCTCGATCCCAGGACGCTGGGATCTGACCTGGGCCGAAGGCAGACGCTTAACGACTGAGCCACCCAGGCGCCCCTGTTTGCTATTTTTAAAGTTGCAAGTTTATATAACCTTGCAATATTCAAAGTACACTTATAAAATGTAGATCCATAGTAGGCTGGTCTTTTAATGGAGCAAGGGCCCACAATTTTAGATATAGTATGATGACATAAAGAAACTTTAGATGGGGTCAAATGAGTTCATTGTTCCCTGATGGTCCAAATGAGATGAACAGGGACTTAATTCTGGCTTGGGTCAGAATTAAGCATTAAAGCTAATCAGCTAATAATCTAATAGCCTGAAGGCAGGTAAGGGTGGTGAAGAGCTGTCGAGGCAGGAATTCATCTTGTGAACAGGCACAGGATTAGACAGATTGCTGGGGTAAAAGATACAGAATCTTCAAGCACACATTATAAGGACGGATGCTACATTAGATCACAGACAATTAAATTGGAATCAAAAGCCTGGAAGACGAATCATCAAGCAATAGTTGAGGAATAAAAGCAAACCGTAGAGATGGACCAAAGGGCTAACTGACAGCCACATCAGCTGAGCCATAGCAAAGAATAAGGGCCTGAGCCATAGCAAAGAGTAAACCTGTTCTATTCATTCACCTACTACATGCCATGAGCTGGACAAGTGAGGAGAATGAAATAGTATATTCACAGAGAGAGTGAGTGTTGGAACCCTGAAGCATTTCACAGTTTCTATTTATTCATTTATTCACTCTACAAATGTTTATTGACCACTGGTTTTGTGCTAGGCTATGTTCTAGACACTGACTAGACAGTATTCAATAGAGACAAAAATCTCTGCCCCCATGGAAATTATATTCTAGTGGGAGAAAGACATTTAACAAAAATAAAATATATTACATGTGAGATGATTTGAGAGCCTTCTGGCTTGCCATGAGACCCACTATGTCAGAGGCTGCAGGAGAACCACCGGTCCAGGCTAAATAAAAGGTTCAGTGGACACCAAAGTGTCTTCAGTTGGTGGAAACCACACTGAGATTGAGAAGTCAGGCAGGGCTGCCAGGGTATGACCAAACCAGAGAGACTAAATCATGGACAAGACAGTGAGAAATTGAATCCCAAAACGTTAGGAGGGCCGGCATATCTCTTGTTGGCAGATCTGGAGCTAGACCTGCATGCAGGCTCTAAACCTTACCTCCCCTGCCAATTCCACAAGGACATAAAGGCTATATGATTCTTCCCTGTCCTCCAACTCCAACCACAGACCCACACACTATTTAAGGGAGAGAAGCAAGGAGAAGGTTCTGAATCACTGATTACTTTTATCCAAGGGAAGCTGGACCCTACCTAAACATTACAGTATACTAGATTATGTAACTCATAATATGTAAATTACATATAGATTCTATAATTGGACACAACTTTAACTTTAAACTGAACATGCACGTTTGGTTTATTTCCCTCCATCCTTTGCCTACTGCCCCCCCCCACCCCCCCCCCCCCCCCCCCCCCCCCCCCCCCCCCCCCCCCCCCCCCGTCAGTGGCTGTGGCCCTAGTGGAAGACATTTGAATTGCTTGAATTGCACTGTGAGTAAATGTACAGCTCTAATGCATTTAAATTATCAAAGGAAAAACACAGGGATAAATGTTTCTTCAACTGCTATGGTATGAAAAAGACACAAGTGTTTTCTTCTTAGTTATCTGTAAGCCTGTTCTAACTGCCCTTGTTTTCCTTACACATAGCTTTAGTCCTTTTATTTTTCCATTTAACTATTTTTATGTTCTCATTCCAAAATGATTTTCAGAATGAGATGTTCTAGTAGCAGTGCAAATAACAAATATTATTTGGCTCATTAAATACTTTTTATTCTTCTGAGGAATGTACTTTTTCCCTTTCCGATGATGTAATTCTAACGGGAACTTCAGTGATGATGATGATGGTGATGATAATTTTTAAATAATTGTTTACTGTTTTATTGAGCATTTAATATATACCAGACACTGTGCTAATTGCTTTAGGTACATTAATTCGTTTAATACTCACAAGAGCTCTATGAGTTGGGAGCTAGCTTTTCCTCCACAGTATAGGTCAGGAAATGGAGATGTGGAGAAGTTAAGTAACTTTCCCAACATCACACAGTCAGTAAACGGTGGGCCCCAGAGATGTGAAATCACCATCCTTTCCTGTTGGCAGCACTTATTTACCAGCACCAAACTGGCCCAATGATACTACCTTTCCCCAAACCTCAACTCTCCGTTCGAAAGGGGTGCGCATGACCCAAGCCAGGAATTTGTCTTTTCCAAACTGGAACTAAGATGAGGAGGAGGAGGAGGGGGAGGGCAAAGAGGGTGAGGAGTTCGAGGGTAGTTGAAATTTTTAGGTGCTACTGGCAGCAATGTTTTCCATCAAATGGAAGGAGCCAGACTAGGAGAATGAACCCAAGATGAGTGATTTAGAGAATGTAGGAAGATTCTGTTGTTACTAGCCTTGGGCTTCCACTACCCCTGAGGTCTAGCTGCAGTCCTGCTATTATATAATATAGTTCAAGCTGGGTTTCTGTCACTTGCCACCAAAAGTCCTGAACAAAAGCAAATGAAAAAAAAAAAGGAGCTTAGATGTTAAAGTCTTCATCTTTGACTATATTTGTGGTGATGTAGTAACTTCAGAATTTCAATTTTGTGACTTTTAACATCAAGCTACACATTAAGATTTTCATTATTTCTAGAAAAGGTAATATTGCTTTGTTCTGTATACTTGATGGTCAAGAGCTCAGTGATTTGTTTTTTTGAATCATAATATGTATAGGCACTTAGAGAGAACTTCTTTGACCACCCAAATCTACAAAAAATAACTCATCTTTCAAGGTCTAATTCAACACTTTCCCTGAGATTATTTTTTCCATCTCCCACAAAGATTGAGTTCATTCTTCCTCTTACCTTTAACATATTTTTTCTATGTTGCCAATTTAGTATCTCTCATATGGTATTTGAATAGATTAATAAAATGTATGCTGTCAATTTTTGGCTTTATATTTTGATATTTAGCATATACCTAATATTCTCTAGATATTTAAGACACTTATCATATAAATTTAGAAAATTATTAAATTTAATTTAGGATAAGAAAATGGATAAAAACCTTAGAATCACCTAATATAAACTTCTTAGTTTATAAATTTGCAAACTGAGTCCCACAGAGTTGAAGCTTTTCTTCCAACTTCACATAACTAATTTTAGCAAAGTTAGAATTAAAACACGGCACTCCCTTCAGCTATGCCAGGCTGTGGCTCCAAGGAGGTGTTTTCTCAAATTAAACCCTGTGGGATACATTCCTGGTTTGAGAGAAAAGAGAGCTCAAATACCCAAGAAGCGTATCCCTCCTCATTCTCCACAGAGTTCTACAAAACGGAGACTCATTCTCCCTCTTAATATGTCGTTTGGTGAAATCTGCCTTAGCTTGTAACCCCGAAGCATGAATAGTATTCTGAGCATGTGACATCTAGTGGCATACTCTCTATGTGTTTGAAATATTTAAATTGGCATACCAAAAAATTCCTCTGTGCTAGAAATGTTTAAAAATAAGATACTTATCACAATACGTGTACACTTTTTTAAAAAAAGATTTATTATTTATTTGAGAGAAAAGGAGTGTGAACAGGGGTGGGGAGGGGCAGAAGGAGAGGGAAAGAATGTCAAACAGACTCCCACTGATCGCAGGGCCTGATGTGGGGCTCAGTCTCATGACCTGCCTGAGATCATGACCTGAGCCAAAACCAAGAGTCAGACACTTACCTATTGAGCCAGTCAGACGCCCCACAGTTAGAGTACTCTTCATTTCCATGTGTTCTGTGTAGGACCCATGTAATCTTGGGTTCAATGTTTGTAAGGATGATGGGTCCTTCTTGAGGAGAATATTATGGCACTGAACAGAAACTCTGATAATACGAGGTTGATAGCACATTAGCCCAAGTGGAGATTGTCAACTGTTGATTGCTTGAAAGTCTATATCTTTAATGCATCAAGAGGCTTTAAAGGAGGAATAAATGTACTTATGAGGATCAACACCTCTGAATTGAGAGTCATAGTTCCCCTGATTACACACTCAAATATTGTAGTATGTGGCTGCAGATCAGAGGAAATAAAAGTCTAATCTGAGAGTGGTTTATAAATGAGATTATAACACATACAGACTACCTCTATGAACCTTTAAAATAATTTATTCTTTTGAAGTGGAATTGAGATATGCACGATCTATTCCCGAGTTGTTTGTGAAATAAAAAGTTCTTTCTTAAATTCCATAAATTGGATAGGACCCTTGGAAGCCTTATGGGGACTACAAATACTACAAGGATTAGGTGTAAAGCCTGGTACCAGTCACACTATACTTCTATCAGTGGAGCTGCTGAGATTATAAGAAGGAGACAGAGAGCCATGGTTATCCTTTCATGGGGTCTGTTCCCTCCAAGACATTAAGGAGAGACCTGAATCCCTACATATATATCAGAGCCAGGTGTCAAACCTAATTGTTATTATAAGATTTCCTTTCTCTTCTTTTGTATTTTTTGCTACATTTTATCAACACATTTAAGAAATATTTTTGTTCATGTATAAATAATATATTTCAAGTACAGCTCGTATTAAATATTTATAAAAACACAAACATTTTATTTTTTTGTACACAGTTATTAGACTTTTTTTCTTGGTATATATTTAAAATGATACATTTTTTAAAAAATTATGAGAGTATAGACTTCAATTTATACTAATGTTCTTGAAGGAGAGAGATTAAAACTCATATTCCAACTATGTTTGAGAAGACTGACATATTTTATGTTTCTTAATTATCTTTAAAGTTCCCAATTGCATTACTGTTGAAAAGACTCAATTTACTATGTGCCAATGAAAGAATAAAAGAACCTCCCAGACAACTGCTATTTCAGATGAGAAAGTATTTCATTCCTTTGTGCTGTCAGAATATAAAACTTTCATGTGAAGGGCGTTTTTAACCTTCTTTTGTTCTACTCAAAGTCATGGCATCATTCGGGTCAAGATTGACATTCAACACAAGTATAAAATATTAATTTAATAAAATTTTCCAGTGTATAGATTTTCTGTATTTATTAATTGGCAATGCCTTTAGGTCTTTGTCTCTCAAAAATATTTTATAATATATTAAGGCAATCTCAAAACTGCTTAACAAAATTGATCAGTCTCTTGAGGTTTTTAGTAACCTACCGAGATTTTTTTTTTAACCCTTCTCTCACATTCCCTGTTCTTTCTCCAGATGGTCATTTCATTCAAAATCTTATTTTGTACCCTCTATGACCTTTTTCACTATGTGCCTTTTGGAACTGGTAGGGAGAGTTTGATGAATCAATAGTAGCCTAGAGGAATGGATGCTGAATTTATTCTTCACCTGAAATGGCTCAGTAACAGAAAGCCTATCCCCTTCTCCATTTACATTTGGGCAGATTTCAATCTTTTGTAAATCGTACTAACTATAAACCTACTTGCATGTTCATTATACAATGTTTTAGATTTGTTTTTGGTTAAATGGCTTTTAGCTTTTAGCTCTGTACAGAGAAGTCTCTGTACAGAGACAGACTTCCTTTAATCACATATCTAGGTTTATGGCACACGATCATCAGTGCCATTTTTAAAAAAAAATGTTAATAAATTATCCCTTCCTTCAACAGCCGCTAGTATTATTCCTCTCCCTCCCCCTCCTCACACCAAAGACACTATTTTATTTAAGATAGTGTTCATTTGTATATCCTATCCTTGTAGAATGTTGTTTTGAAGCTTTTAAAAATATATGTAGATGGTATTGTATTGAACTATAGATAATAGTTCTCTTTCTGTTTCTTACACTGTTGAAAACTTGGGCATCTGTTAACATCCATCCATGTCTATGAAGCATTAATTCATTGTTTCTAACTGTGGTGTGGTATTTCATAGCGTATGTTGACCATATTTAATTAGCCATTCTCCCAGCAATGGACAATCAGGTTGCCTTATGTTTACCAAGTTCACTATGACCCTCCGGGGGTTGATAGGTGGAGGTCAGAAAGAATCATGGGTGGAGGAAATGCCCAAGACCTAAACAGTCTGCCTGTATACCTTGTCAGGTCCTCCATGCCATATATGGTTCCGAATGCCACTCTGTTTTGCCCCTATTATCCCTGGTGCTGGTCAGAGATGCTTTTCCTTGTTTCACGGTGAGGAAGGGGCCAAAAATGATCTACCTAGAGATTCTTTATTGTTATTAGTTTTTCAGTAAGAAATTTCATCTTTTGTGGCATATCAAATGTTGGATTTCAGTAAAGGGAGCTAGCAGCCTATTCTTAGTGTTTCTCAGAAATCCATCAATATTTTTAGAAGACAAATTCTGTTTATAATGTAAGGATGGGTTTAGACATTTGGGAGATACAGACTTGTAAATGTACTTTCACTGGGCATATTTAACATGTATAGCTACTCTAAATAAACATTAGCACTATTGACCACATTAAGAACCACAATCCTCATAGGAAGGAATGAATGGCTGTAGAAATAACCACAAATTTATTTGAAGTAATGAGAGGGGAAAAAAAAATGACTCTGGGAAAGATGTCTCAAAATTATTTCAGCAATATATTTTCTGGTCATGTTCTCACCTTCCAAGCAAATTTTGATCTTTGTGATCTCTTTTATGTCTTTGATCTCATACTTTGAAACAACTCCTTTTTCTTGGTGGAAGGAACAGGACTTGACATACAAGCACTCACCTTTCTCTGCTTGGTGAACTCTGACTAGAACATTCCAACACTGACTAGAGTTTTCCACTGGAAAAAAAAAGAAAAGAAAAGGAAAAAGAAAGAAAAAGGAAAATAAAAGCAAACAATAAACAATAAAATATCTTGCTTGATCACGTATTTCACCCTAGTTACTGTCTTATTTTCTTCACAGCCAAATTTCTTCAGAGATGTTTTCCCTTCCCCTTGTGACCCGTCCTTAACATTCCACTAAAATGAATGTCACCCTAGGGAGTCGAATTCAATACTTGATTCTTTGCTCCCCATTTTCCCATGTCAGATAAGTGACATTATGAACCTCTTCTTCCACCTCAAAACTCTCTCTAAAACACCCTCTTGTTTAGTTTTAATTGCTGACTCTCTAGAAAATTCCTGTTTCCTTTGTCTCCTCACACCTTCAGCTCACTGTCCAAGGAGCACCTCTCGTCACTCTACTCTCTCTCCCTGGGCAATTGCATAACCTCATTTACCATATGTCTATTTTTCTGGAATTTTCAAAACTGTATGTTCAATCCAGACATCATTCCTAACTTCACTTGTCCATATTAACTCTCGCTTTAGGAGGTAATTCATAGCGTAGGCACTTCAAGCTAAGCTTGTCCAAATTGAACTCGGGATCTCTCCGTTCCCCCACTCGTGTCCTCCAGTCCTTCCCCACAGCCTCCCCGTTCCTTGTCCAGTTTTCTGACTTGTGCCCTGTTTGGTACAACCATCTCTTCAGTCATACAATCTATATAAATGGATGAGCTGTCCTTTAAAATGCCCTTTCTTTTTTCAATCTTGAGAGGGAATCAATCACCAAATCTCATTAATTATATTTCCCAAATATATTTAAAATGCATCCACCTTTTCCCACTGTTGCCCCATTTCCATTCTTGTGTCCTCCCCACACAGTGGCCAGAGGGAATTTCATAAATGCTGAACCAAATTTTAAAATGCTTTCAGGTGATTCCATAGACCATATGATACCATGAAACTCTTCATGGAATAGGTCCTGGCTGTCACTCAGAATTCTCCTCAGCGCTCTCTTTGTTATCATCAGACTTGATATAATAATGCAGTTCCTAGCACTCTTCCATCTCTCTGCCTGCCGTCATGACTTTTCCTCTGCCTGGAATATTTTTCCTAGGTCACATTCTCCCACTTTACCCAAATAACTCTTACTCACCCTTTAGCACATGTTTAAACTTTGCCTTTTCAGATCAGGCAAGGATTCCTTTTTGAGGGACTTATACAGAACATAGCACTTCTTCATAACATGCTTTAACTTGTAATTATTTGTTCATTGACTCTACTTGCTACAAGTAAAACTAATTCTCTTATTCTCCTGGGAGGGTGCCCAATACCAAAGGTGCTCAAAAATATTTGATGAGTTAATGAATGAATGTTTGAAGGACATACTGCAGCTTTTGAAATTCACTCACATATAGTCTCCTCAAGAAAGCCTTTCCCTAACGTTCGGTTTCACCTGTGCCTCTTCCCATTAGAGTAGCATCACCCTATCTGACTCTATATCCACCCATGCTAATTAGGATGAAAATATCCGCTTTGGGGTCTGCGACTATTAAACTCTGTCCTAGAATCTGAAGTATCAGGTGGAATCAAACTGCCTTGTCTTGAATGCCTGTTCTGCTACTAAATAACTCTATGATCTTGGATAGCTAAGCTTGTCATCCACCGCTGGCCTCAAAATGCCTGCACTTTCCTTTCCACTACCTTCTCTTAGTTATGAGCAAGTTCTCAGGCAAGCCCAATGGAAGAAGGGCAGGAGAATCAGACTCCACCTTCTGACAGAGCCCTAGCCAGGTCCCACTGTAGGAGACCATGTGGGAGGAAGAGAGTGCTGCTGCCATTTTCGGAAGCTACAGTTCACCACAGTATTATCAGTGGTTAGCAGAGAACCAGACACTCAGTCAGTATTCGGAAAATGGATAAATAAGAGATTCTAGGAGAAGAAAAAAAAAAGTAGAAGACAATCTTTGCTCTTTAGGATATTTTAACTCTGTCTTCCCTAGCTGCTAAGAAGAGACAATCATGGTCCAGGTCTGTGTGAAACTGAAGAAATAGGCTCCATTCTTCTTTTTCTCTTTTGCTTCTAAAATAAATCTCAGTGCATAATGTTTTGAAACTGGAAATGAGACGAGCTTTTTTTCATGGACTGACATCTACTATTCACCCTCCTCTCGCATGTCTACAGTGTTTTCAAATTTAATTAAGTTTTGCATCAGTTGTCTTACTAGTTCGACACAGATAGTTTTTTTCTTTAACAGGGTAAATTATAGGAAGTTTTATGATAAAGCATTTACTATTTAATTATCTCTATGAATGCAAACTGTAATTTTAAGATAATAACTAATTAAACTTGTATCATAAAATGTTTCAGAAGTCCAAAATTATAGTTTTAAATGAATGAAAACTAAGAATCATTGATCTAAAAGTCTCTGATCAAATTCTTGGTACAAAACAAAAACGCTTGGAGCAAAAAAATCCTGTGTCCATGCATGGAATCTCCCCACCCATGTGCCCAAGGGAGCTTTTTTAGACTCAACTCTCTGATGGGGATACAACTAATAATTATACTACCAGAGAGTATATTTTATTTTCTAAGCCCATAGTTATTATACTAAAGATTATCGGCTTGAAAGTAAGTTTAAAAAAAAAAAATCACAGCAGCAGCAATAGAAAATACTGATTCCAAGATGCACAGTACATGATATAACGCACGTCCAAGTAATGGCACAACAACCTGAAATATAACAAGACAAAAAAGAATTATTTCCCAAATTGAGTATGCTGTCTCATGCCCAGTGAAAACAAGCTCCAGTTTCATTATTTACATGCACTGGTTAGTTGCATCTTCTTTAAAACTTGGAATGGCTTACTGAGCAGTGGATAAGCCAAGACTCTAAATCCAAGATTTTCCTTTCTCCTGGACCACAGCCCAGCTCACTGAAGTAGAGAGTTGCATTTATTACAATTCAACAGCACCTAAGGGACTTAGACGAAGAATATGCGTTGATTTAATGTGACTATTGGCTGCTATGATTTGGCAGAATCTAAGGGGCACAGAAATTATACTTCTTTAACACAAACTCAAGCAAATGCAAAGGAAAGCAAACCAGTTCAGCTGTATGAAATTTAATGACGTGTTTTGCTTAGTTACTTGTTTTGCCATTTAATCTCTGCATTTATCATTTAAACTAAATATTGGTGAAAACATACTTGTTTGACCTTCCTATTCATTGTATCTAATTGTGTTTAAATATAAATGAGTATAAACAATCCTTGAATCAATGTATTCAAACAATGAAAATGGATGTAACTAGTTTCTGTGTGAGATTTAGTGAAACATTACTGAGTCCTTGAGATTTCAGCAAATAGATAAAACTTTTCAGCAGAGATTCTAAAGAACCTCAACCAGGTATCTGTTCAGTAGAACTATTTGACTATGCAATGAATGTTGGAGACAGACCTATTTTTGCTCATTTGTCATTGAACTTTCCCCCAGGGTTAGTTTATGCATGGAATCCTTGTCCTTCCTCCTGCCTTGGGAAAACACCAAATAGCTTGTGGCCATAATAAATTCATTTCATCATTAAGTCTGAAGAGAAATGGGTAAGGTTTGGGCTCAAAGAGATAATCTCCTTTCTTTGTCCTTCCTTCCTTCCTTCCTTCCTTCCTTCCTTCCTTCCTTCCTTCCTTCCTTCCTTCCTTCCTCTCTCCCTTTTTCTCTCTTTCTCTCCCTCCCCCACTTTCCTCACTCCCTCCTGCCCTCCCTTTTTTCCTTCCTAACTTTCTTTGTTAGTTGTTTAGTTTTTCCTAAGTCTTGAGTTTATCTTTAAGGTATAAAGTGATAAGGGAAAAACACTCCAAGACAACCGATCAAACCAGCAAGGGAATTCCAGTCCTTGTTTCAAAGCCCTTCTGGGTTTTTCTTTCCTACCGCGTTTCCCGTGAGAGCCGAAAGTACCAAGTATGCGGAAGTAGAAGGGTATAAATTACCTTCCCTCCTTGTGGCTGGGGGCTCAGACCTTTGGAGAACAGTTTCCTCTGAGCCTGCTGGTGTTAAATAAACCTCCGATCCTCCAAAGTCTTGGAGTGCCACTTGGTTCTTCTGGCCGGATCCAGTCCAGGTTCTGTAAGGTTTGCTTCCCTGACCGGGAAACCTAACTGTGCCCATTGTTGCCACCAGTTTGGGGCAATGGTGGGGTGGTGATAGAACGAGGGATCGGGATCATAACAGAGAAGGCACGCCTTCTCTGTTAAAGACAGAGTTAAAATATCCTAAAGAGCAAAGATTGTCTTCTACTTTTTTGTTTTCTTCTCCTAGAATCTCTTATTTATCTGTTTTTGGGTCGCCTGTCGGGTCGCCTCTGACTGGTCCTGCCCGGCTGTTCCCACTCAAACTCAAAGGAGATTTGGCAGGTGAGGACCTGGTCCTGATGCCCCAGGACCCAGTCAGGCCCATGAGGGTGGAAGGGGAAACTGATCACTTCCCAGAGACCTCCTAGAGGTCTCACAGGTAGCAACTCCCAGAGGGGGAGGTCCCTCAGGTCAGGAACTCCCCGGAAGGGGGGCCAGGAAGGAATTTCTGGAAGGAATTCCACAGGTCAGGGCCTCCCAGGGTGTAGGGGAGGAACTGTAATAACTTCTGGAGTGAATGCGTGAGTGAATGCGCAGTTTGACCTGGCTTGTCAGGCAGACTGATTCTGTGGCTCCGCGGGCGGGCTCCCTTAGGATCCCCAGAAGCCTATGGAATCCAGTTGGGCCCTAACTTGTTTCCGTGGTGACCTCATAAGGTCTAGGGTGAGCCCCTTCAGGGTGCCAGTCCTGGGTTTATACGGATTCGCTACGGCCAAGAGGCACCCAAGTTTCCTCCGGGAGGGCGGACAGGCGGGCATCTGACTGGTCTCTCCTCTGGAGGGACACCCACCCTTTGTCTGTCTTTACACCAATGACACAGGGAGGGAACACACAAGGTGGACAAGAGAGCCCCTGCTCATCATGGGTGGAAGCTCTTCAAAACCTATGGTCTTGGACTATATGCTCAAAAATTTTAAGAAGGGATTCTCAGGAGACAATGGGATCAAAACGTTTCCTAGAAATTAGGCACATTATGTGAACTGGAATGGGCCACCTTTGGGGTCCACTGGCCCTCTGAGGGTGCCCTAAGACCTACCCACTGTCCAGGTCATTTACAAAATTATGGTCAGGACTCCCGGACACCCTGACCAATTCCCATATATTGAATCTTGGCTTCAAATAGCTCAAACTCTGCCCCTACAGGTCTGATTCTATGCTAATAGAAAGGACCAAAGTAGGCTATTTGTAACCCAAGTAAAAGATCCCAAAGGCTCTAGGGAAGCAAAGCTTATCAGGGAGGCCCTGCCTCGAGGCATCAGGAGCAACAACTGGGATGAGCTCTGGACAAGGATGAGCCTGTCAGGAAGCACGGGGACCTAAAGCTGAGCTGCAGGAAGACAGTGCTCCTGCTTCTTCTAAGTGGCATGTGTGGGGAGGTACCTGATTTAGCAGCTCTGACAGCCCATAGGAAACTTGATCCAGACAGAAATAGGATGTATAACAGGAGCTCTCAAATTTACATTAAAGAGGGGAGGAGGCATCTGGGTGGCTCAATCAGTTAAGCATCTCCCTTCTGCTTGGGTCTTGATCCCAGGCATCCTTCAGGATGGGGACTTTAAGAAATATTCCCAAGAAGCTGTTGAAACTCCTTTTGTTTCAGGGAAATTCCCTGTCTTTGGCCCACAGGGATGCCTACTCCTCCTTGTTGGTGGGAAAACACAGGGCATCTGCTCCTCTGGACCTGTTAAGCTCCCGAACCGGAACTCTTTCTCTGCCCTCTGGCAGCACTTTGTCTCTTCTGCCTCCCCATCCCCCTTCTCCCCTTTCTGCATCACCTTGGATGTGGCCTGCATTACTGGCTTCTAGACCATCCTCGGTGTCTCAGGCACCATGGCTCCTTCCTTCATGGTCAAGGAGCAAAAAGAGCCCCCTTGGACCTAATATCACCCACTCCAGATTACCCCACTAGTGTCTCAGGTACAAACTGACAATGGGAAGATCCAGGGGGAACATAATTCAGTATTTAAACTAAGTTTGTTGACATGTCTTTAAGTTTTCAACAGTAAATGTGAAACTTTTATTCTATCAAGGTTTACTGAAGGTCAAAAAACCTTGTGTTATTTCTCTTGCAATTTGTTAGCAGAAAGATGACTACGCTGATAGTTAATCATCTCAAAGTTTTCATAGGTAATTGTTAAAATAGCTTTCAAAGTCTTTGGTAACTTGAACATTAAAGTTTTCCTTGGACGATAAATGGAATTAAATTCATTGGACCTCTAGGTCTTTTCCAAAAAGGATAAAATGCTAAGTCGTTAATTAAGGGACATAGGTTTGTGCTTTTGACTCCTTACTGCAAATAAACTAAGGATATTTGAATTTGTTGGTAGACATGCTTTGTGCTTAACTGATTCACAAATTTCCCATCTAACGAATTCTGGTGTAACAGTTCACAATTGGTTACTCCTTAGTCTTCACTGGAGATTAAGGTTTCTAAAGAGTGCAAAATTCTAACTGTAACTAAGACTGATGGAAGTAAGTGAAACCACTCTGTATGTGGGAAAGTAGGAGATATGTAAGAAAGATAAGGTATAGGAATGCATTTTTGTTGAAGGTAAAAGAAGGTAATTTTGTCCTAAAGGAGATGGTTGTTTGGAAAGAAATGGCTTGGGACAATTTGGATACAAAGGAAAGTTGTAGAAGATTTATGGAGGGAAAACTTTGGAACGGAATTTTAGATGTGGTTGGGACGCACCGAGATTGAAATGAATGGATTTTAATGTACATTGGTGGGGCGCCTGGGTGGCTCAGTGGGTTAAACCTCTGCCTTCAGCTCAGGTCATGATCTCAGGGTCCTGGGATCGAGTCCCATATGGGCTCCTTGCTCAGCAGGGAGCCTGCTTCCTCCTCTCTCTGTGCCTGCCTCTCTGTCTACCCGTGATCTCTCTCTCTCTCTCTGTCAAATAAATAAATAAAATCTTTAAAAAAAAAGTACATTGGTATAAGATTGAAAGTCTGCTTTTTCTCTGTTCAAAAAGACAAAATATTCTCCAATTGTTGGTCTTCTCTTGAGAAAGAAAATGCAAATAGCTGTTTTCTCTCCACCTGCCTAGGAAAACCAGTTTTTCCGTCTTTATCAGGTCTTTAACATCCCTAATCCTATTTAGGCATGTGCTTTAAAAGCTTTTCTAAGATTTTAACAAACTTCCCCAAGATTTAGACCATGAACAAAGTCTTGTGGAGTAATTAGGCTTGCTTGTTCCTATGTGTAACTTTCTGGTTCTAGCTATTGAAATGTTTTGTATCACAGAATAATTAAGTTTCCTCGTCAATTGTATCATAGTGAACTCTCCTATCAGATCATTAACAATGTCCATTTCTGAGTTTTTTGTCATTTACAGTTGTTCTTATTGTCTCGCAAAATGAGTTTCATCTTCAAGGAGGTTCATATAAAGGACTTTTAGGACAATACGGGTATTCAATATCTTTAAGATCAGAACTGAAATGAGTAAGAACTTCCAGAACTAAGTAAAAACTGCATTCAAACTGAACAAGAATCAGTAAGATGGGACTAAATGAACTGAAAAGACGATTATAGTTTGTGATCCTTGTTTGAAAAACATTGCTGGTTCCTTAATGTTCACTCTTCCTGGTTAAGGAAACTTAAGATTTCTATGACTTACAGAAACATGATAAAAGAATCATTTGTAAGCAAATTAAAGCATTCAAGTTTTCTCTCGGTCTGAACCCTCTGAAACTCAAAAGGTGTCAATAAGTATATCTTCTTCCATGGCAATCCTAGTCATTTGCATAAGTTCATTAAGAATCTGTTCTTCTTGTAACAGGACACCATTGGAAACATTGGTTATTTTACAAAGGCTTTGACTGGAATGTCGTATTTGAGAAAGACATGCATAGACTCAGCTATGACCAAAGAGCTTTAAGGAATGGAGGTTGGCTTTATGAAACCTGGAACCATAAAGCCTTTGGAAAACATTGGTCTAGTACCTTGCTTACAGAGTTCCCAGCGGCCTTACCAGGTGAGTAAAGAATGTCACTTCCTGGCAAGTGCAGGAACTTCAGGATACTCTGGGGACCTCGTGAAGAGTAATCTGCCCAAATCTTGTAGGTATTGCAGGCAATACCTGCAATATAATAAGACCTTGTCTGATGGCAAGGTCTTGGCTTGGCTTCTGGCCTGGAGAGGCTACTAAAAGTTCAACCTAGAAGTTTCCTTATAAAGTTCCAGCAAAGCAGATTCTAAATGCTATATGATAACTCGTTGTTCTTGCTGAGCTTATGTAAATAATTAGGCCAAGTTTGTTAAACCTGGACTTGTTTTTCAAATAAATTAGTCCTAATTTGACTATCTCTAGAAATGAGGGTTATTTTAGAGAGAAAAATTATGTTTAAATAACCCACCTTTGTGGATATTAAATTCTAGATTTGATTGTCTTTAAATGTTTGTTGTTTATCTAAGTTAGAGAACTTGAGGCAAACATCAGAGAAGTTGCGCAATAGCTCATTAGGACAACCTTCCTGCTTTTTATTCTGTGGAAATAATAATATTGAGACCCCATGGCACATGATTAAACATTCCCCAATAATTGTATGACTTACCACCTTGACCAATTCTATGTGGCTGGGATAATGAAATCATTCCCTAAAAGCCAGAGCATACCCCACTCCATAGAGTTAACTACGGACTTGTGGAGATAATGGATAATCCCACTTTCTTTATGATTGGATTCGATAATGTACTTGGGAATGCCCCTGACCTCTTGATAAGTTGTCCCCCACTTGCCAGTGATTCCTTGTAGTTAGGATATTAATGCTTTACCCCAAAGAGGTCTCTCTTATTTCATCCCTCACAGTCATATTTATCCTAGAAGCCATCTCTATTGAGGTATAATTGCAAACAAAGGCTTTAGCTAAGCATACGGTAGTGCTCCTGATAAAAGGAGCCTCAAAGCTCACTGTGGGACAGTCCCTGACTGTAAGGACTTCACATCAGGTCCAGAGTGTCTTAGAGACCAAAGGCCACCAAAGGATGATGGAGGCTGACTTATTAAATCCCAGGCTACACTTCTAGATATGCCTAAAATAATACCTAAAACCTGTCAGACATTAAACCCAGCTACCCTTATGCCTGGACCTGAACATTATACTTCTATAGATCATTAACTGTTGGAGGTCATTGATCTTGTTTATTCTAGTCAACTGGATGTAAAAGATTCCTGTAGCTATAATTCATCTCAAAGTCTCTATGGCAGGTAATCCTCCATAATAAGCAGGCTTAGAGGAGATCTCGAACAGATTGGAAACTTAGAAGTGTTCCACCACCTCCAAACCCTGGAAAAACTCTAAGGCACATCTCCCAAGAAGCTCTAAAAAGGACCCCCTCAATCTGCAGTGGACAGGGCCCCACACTGTTGTTCTGACCACCCTTACTCCCCCAAGGTCCCAGGTGTCACCCAATGAATTGGTCCACCACTTTAAAGAAGCCTCTCCAGTCAGACAAGAAATCACACCAGTGGAAGGCCCAACCAGACCCTAGGGATCCATTCCTGCTCCACCTTCGGCAAGGCCCCACTGACTGATGGACATCTGTTTGCCATCTGGCTATCTTCGGCGTGATACCCTTCACCTCAGGAGTCGGACATAACACTGCTGCCCTTTCTGACTGGACTTCCTCCCAAAAACTTGTTGTTGTTATTGCTTATTGGGCAACCTTAGGAACATTAGGATGGATTGCTAAGTTCACAGAAAACACTGTTACCAGGTAAACCACTGCCCACATACTAGGCTTGCAGGGCTATCGGCCCATAGTAGATGATAACGATGCCCTCTAAATTAGGTGTTCAAAGGGGCATCAAAGGGGGGAATGATAAGGGAAAAACTGTACTCTTAAGATGGCCGACCAAACCAGCAAGGGACTTCCAGTCCCTGTCTCAAAGCCCTTTCAGGTTCTTCTTCCCAACCTCGTTTCCCATGCATGCCAAAAGTACCAAGTATATAGAAGTAGAATAGTATAAATTACCCTTCTGCTTGTGCTCGGGGCTCAGACCTTTAGAGAACAGTCTCCTCTGAGCCCTCCAGTGTTATATAAACATTTGATCCTCCAGTCTCTGCTTGGTTCTTCCATCAGGATCCAGTCCAGTTCTGTAACAAAAGCACTATTCATTAATTGATGAATATATAATTTGATCATGAATTCAGTGAACATTACTGAACTCCTATTATGTGCCAGGCACTCTAGAAGGTAGAATCATTACTCTGAGTGTCAAATAATAAACAAAAAGAAAGTCATTAAACTTCACTTGCTCACGTGGGGGCAGACAGGTAATTACAGGCAATTACATTGTGCTTTTATATGATAAATATATAGTATGTACACCCAAACACACATATTAAACCATGGAAGCCCAGAGGAGAGGGACACTCATTCTTTCTCTGCAAAAAAAAAAAGTCTTCTTGGAGAAGGTGATAATATGTGGGAAGGAAGTCTTAGGAGATACAAGGAAGGACCAAAATACATCCTGATGTTATTTTGTATTTTATTTTTAATTGGATAGTATATATTGCTGAATGGAAATGGTCTTTTTTTCTCCATTATTCTCACCTAGCCCTAGCCTGCAAACTTCCCACCTTCTCATCACCAGTGGAATAAAATGTGTACAAATTAATATTTGGGGTTTGTCTGCTGCACAGCATAATTGATTTTTGACATTTTAAAAGTCAGTCCCTTGCAGCTGAGACAAAGGTGGGAATAGAGGAGGAAGCTATTAAAGAAATCATAATGGTTTTTTTTTAAAATCATCATTTAACTCACTGGTTCCACAGTGACAGAACAGGAAATGAGGTCATTTGACACCATTTATTTTATTGGAAAGACTTCCTTAAAGGCAATTTCTTAGGTGACTCTTTTTTCAACAAAGCAATCCCCAAGGCCATTTCTTTTAACATATATTTCCTGAGGGTGATGTCACTTGTTGTTATTAAATGTTTTATGTTCATTGTTCCATTTATTCATTTGGTGACTATTAAGAGCCACTAGGTCAAGCACTGTCACAGGTGCCTGGGACGCAGGCAGGAGTACCCTTGTAAATGCGGGGGTGGGGGGAGCCGGATTCGTAGCATTTCCTGTTTGCTCTGGTGTAAATACTCTCAAGATGGCTGATTTCAAGTTATCAACAGATTGTCCCAGAATGATGATCTGGGAGAAGATGTTCAGAATCCAATCTTGTAAGCTTGTGCAAGTGGACTTCAGCACACCACTGAATACACCAGTGAACCAAAGATGTGAGAATCATGCCATGTTGGAGCTAACAGTATACATTATACTATCGAATCTTCGGACCCTGCCCCTCCCCTCTGAAATAGAAATCTTCACAAATTGGATAACAGGAAGCATAATCAGAAACGTTAAATAACTTGACCTAACTTGCACAGCTAAGAAGTGTTGAAGCCAGGACTCATCCCCAGAGTTACTGATGGTGAGGACAGTGTTTATCATGTTGTGTAACCAGTCCCTAAGAGAGCTCATTGCAGCGTTTTGAAAATTACAGGTTGTGACCAGCCAGCATCATTAAAATAAAATAGAATTAAAAAAATTAAAGTGCATTGTTTTGTATAAGGAATAAATATTGTTTATGAAAGTTTCATTTCAGTTATGAGTGCATAATAGATCACAAATTAAAATCTACCTTTTCCTCCGGGTTATAGTCAAAATAAGTTTGAAAACTGCCTTCTTGACTTAAGCCTCCTAGAATTGCATTTTAATTGATGTCCTACAAAGGAAATGCCCAAAGGGCATAGTTATTGAGCCCCCTAGTGAATTTCTTTATTTTTTCCCCCTAGTGAATTTCAATGCCGTCTCTTGGGAGAACCTCAGAAACACAATTGCCCTTTTCAGGTCAAAGGGGTAGCTTTTGTTCTACCTTGAATCTGCACTTAGGTCTTAATTACACGGACAGTTACTTTCTGAACCCCTGTCCCAATAGCTGGGGAATGCCTTCAGTTACAGAAAAGGAGTCAAAGCCTACAGTGTTAAGAACATTGTAGGCTTTTAAATTTTACCTCTTGGGGTGTTGTTGAAGTTATTGTAATGCAGTGGTTAGCAGTGAAAATATTAAAAGATATTGAAGCAGCAAGAAAGAAGAAAGCCTGTCAAGACCAAATCCACCATAAGACTCATCTTGAGGAACAAGGAGGAGATTGCACAGTGACTCTGGAAAAGAGAAAACAGAAACATTGCTGAGCTCCTCCGCTGAAAGGGTGAACCAGAAGAGAGGCTCTGGGCTTGACCCTGCCTCTCCAGCACCTCCTCTTTTGATCCAGATGGTTCACTTGACTGTGAATTTCTTTTAGAACTCTCATTCTACTTGGCCAATTTTCACATAAAATAACAATGAAATAAATTTTGAGACTTTTCTGATCAGAAATCTATGAGGAACGGAAATTTTGTCTATTTTGTCCCCATCAATCTCCTCAACACCAAGTTAATAACAGGTGTTCCATAAATAATTGCTGATTGAATAATTATATGGCCGGAATAATGTAAAAAGGAAAAACTTTGGAAATTTTGTACATTTTTAGTATAGCATTTGGGCTGAGAATTTTTTTTTAAATTTTTATTTATATCAGACAGAGAGAGAGAGAGAGAGCAGGAGCGGCAGGGTGAAGGGGCAGAGGGAGAAGCAGACTCCCCACAGAGCAGGCATCCCAGTGGGGCTCAAACCAGGTTTCCCCAGGATCAGGGATCCATGAAGACCTGAGCTGACCTGAGCCAAAGGCAAATGCTTCACTTATGGACTGAGCCACTCAGGTGCCCCCAGGTTGAGAATTTTCTTAATAATAGTGGAATACTAACTTCGTTGGGTCTTCTTTTCTGGTACATTATTGACTAATTTTGGCTATAATATTTTAAAGCCATAAAATCAATAGGGACTCTGCAATAGTTTCCTATGGCTACTATAATAAATTATCACCAACTTAATGGTTAAAAACAACACAAAGTTATCATCTTACAGTTTTGGGATTCCAAAGTGTAGAACAGTTTCACTGGGCCAAAATGGAGGTGTCAGCAGAGCTTCATGCCTTTCCAGAAACCCTAGGGGAGTCTCTATTTTCTTGCCTTTTGAGTTCCTAAAGGCTGCCTGCATCCTTGGTTCATTGCCCACTTTCTTCCATCTTTACAGCCAGCAATGGCTGACTTGAGTCCTTCTCATATCACATCACACTGACACTCACTTTTCTGGCTTCTTCGTCCATGTTTAAGGACTCTTGTGATCATGTGGACCTGCCTGGATAATCTGGGATAGTCTCCCCACCTCCAGGTCAGCTGATTAGCAACCTTAATTTCATCTGCACCCTTAATTCCTTTTTACCTTGTCACCTAACATATTGACAGGTTCAGGGGATTAGGATGTGGGCATCTTTGTGGTGCCATTATTCTGCTTACTACAGGTACTAAGTACTGGGATCGAAATTCTTGCTCTGTAGTCATCAAAGGTTAAACTCAGTAATAGCACCTTGTCCTTCCATCGGCTCATCCATTCAATCTGAAACTTTCACAGAATGGGAGAGGCTTGAGTCAGAGTTGGGTTTCGATCCCAGCTCTGCTGTGTCTTCTAGTTTTGTGACCTTGGGCAAGACAACTAGACTTTCTCAGTGTCCTTCCAAGGCTGCAGAATAGCAAGGTGTGTTGCAAGAGTTTTGTGAGGAATAAAGAAATATGAGTAGAGGCAGTATATAAAATTTATAGACCTATTAAAATATTGATTTATTCTCACTGTTAGGAGAGAATAGAAAGAATGAAAGAGAAGCTAAACCTCTTGGTTCTTGCTTCACTTGCCCCAGTGGTAATTGTTAGCTACTTTAAAGATCTATCGGAAGCCATCTTGAAATGTTTACACGGGAAGGATATGGGGCTGCTCAGGAAGGGGAGAAATGGAAGTGAGCATCTGAACAGATAAGAGGTGGCCAGATTCTGAGCTTAAGAGGACACAGTTATTGCTGGGCCAGTAAAGGAGTTTTGGTTTCCATTTGCACCAACACACCAGGGCCAGGTATAACCTCAAATAGTGATGGCTGCCTGTGTACCAAGGGAAATGAGGACTCTTAACACAGATTCCCATGGCCTCACTGGCACAGAAGTAAAGCATATGCATGCTGTGGAAAGTGCACAAAGATCTGCACAAGAAGAGGCAGAGTAGTTCACACAGACTTCAGGATTCTTAAATCATGGGAGGAAGGGATGTAGATTGAAAATTTTTCATTTCAGAAAATAGGGGTATTTGTTATTTCTTCTTTTATTAAGTTTCTGAATATATGAGACACTAAAAGAAATAGAAATCGCTCAATTAATTTACAGTCTATGTAATCTAATTAAATTCTTCACAAATACTACTATGCTGAATACAAAGTAGTAAAAAAGTTTCTGATTCCTTTCTATATTTTTCACTTCAATGTCCTTCATACATAAAGCTTCTTAAAAACCAAATGGCAACAGGTTTTGGATTTTTACTCTTCATGAAAATAGTCAAGTAATTTTCTCTTTTTATTTGAAATCTTTACTCCTATTCCTGGCATTTGCTGGTTCTAGTGTACTATTTGCTATAAAATGCAAAACAACATATTTGAAAGGCTCACTCAATATGAGGAAGAATGTATTTGAATGACTCAAAAGACACTTACTCTATTTAACCAAAGTATGTATGCATTTTGATATTATTTTATTTTAATTTTTTAAATGTACATTACTTATCCAGCCAATTGGAACTATTCTAGTATGCTTTTATTTATGAATGCTTTTAAAATTCCAAATGGCTCATAATAACATTTCTAAAACTACTAGAGTTGATGCTGTAAGTGAATATTTAAGACTCATAACCCAAATGAAAAGCTGTTATTGCAGACCACTCAAGTCTTTTTCTGGAGCATAATAACTCAGCAATTTTAAAGACGTTTATTCAAAATACCCAGAAAAATTAGACAACATGATGACAATCCGTTTGCAAACTTCCATTGTTAAAATCATCCTTGAACCATCCTACTGGAAAAGCTCAACCAAACTCAAAAGCATTCATTTGCATTACAATAAACAAACACTGACTATGGTAATAAAAATGCCATAAGAATTTTAATAGCTAAGAAAACAATCTTCTAAATAAAAAAAACCTCAACACTGTAGGTACATAGCTAGATTATTCTATAAAAAGGGAAGAGATATAAATCTTGTCTATGGGCTCCAGAAAGACCGTCATATGGCTAATATGGGTCACGTGGTTTACCACGGCAGTTTTTGGAGCCTCATACTCTTCCCTGGTTTTGTTCTACGTGGTAAATATCTCATTCATTAATATGTATATTCTATGGACCATCTTATCCTATTTGTAATGTAGTGCATGATTTTTTGTTTGGAATGCATTTTTTCTAGTAATTCTTAAAAATCAGTTTTAGAGAAATTTGTATATAACCCTCACTGTGAATTCCTTTAAGAGAGCTGAAACGTCTAAAGCAGGGGCTCTAAATCAGTGAGTCTGAAACTGGGGACATTTTTGACCCCTGGGGACATTGGTAATGTGTTGAGACAATTTTGAGTGTCAAAATTGGATTGAGGGTATACTTCTGGGACCTAAAGGGTAGAGCCAGAAATGGTGCTAAATACCCTATAATACATAGGATAGCCCCCACAACAAAGAATTATCCAGCCAAGGATATGTGAATAGTGCCAAGCCCGAGAAACCTTCCCTCCTTCCTTCTTTTTTCCTTCCTCCCTTCCTTCCTTCCATCCTTCTTCCTTCCTCTTTTCCTTCCTCCCTCCCTTTCTTTCCTTCCTTCCCTCCCCCTTCCCCCCTCCCCTCCCTCCCCCCTCCCCTCCTTTCCCCTCACCCCTCCCCTCTCCTCTCCTCTCTTTTTTTTCATTCCTCCCTGTCCCCTTCCTCTCTTCTCTATCTCTCTTTTTTTCATAATGGCAGATAAGTCCAGCAGAAATTGAGAGCCAACATCTCTCTCTCCTTCAACCCTGTAGGGAAAGATGCCATCCTTTTACCTGCTCCAGTCTTCTCAGAGCTCAAGTGTCCCATCCAGAGCTCAGACGGCAGTGCCTGAATGTCATAACCTGTTCACATAGCAATAGATGGAGATAGGAAGATAAATTGCTTCTGCTAGAGAGGACACAGAGGAAGCAGATAACAAAAAGGTACTGCAGGGCACATTCTGAGAAACCATTCGAAAAGAAATGTTTATTTATGAGGGTTCCAGAGAAAATGCATTTATTGAGTCTCTTGACGTTCCTGCATAGATATAGCAGAATAAGAACATTCAATCTGTTTTAATGTGGGAAGTTAACACTTTTATTCTTCCTCCTTTTCTTTGCTATCCTGGGACTGTTTCAGATAAGCTTGTATTTATATTTCTAATGATTTCAGGTCTTATTTTGTCATGCTGTAGGTCTTATTTTAGTGGACCATCAATGTGAGTTACTAAAGGAGAAAATTCTTTGAATGGCAATTCTGGTGGTGGGAGCAGAATATATGGGGCATGAACCAGAGGGAGAACTTTGGAGATGAGAAATGGGTTTGTGTTTTTGGAAGTGAAGTAGTCAACAGACGAGGTGCTTAAAGCTTAGAAAGTAAGTCCAGTAAAATTTTCAAAGAGTGAGAAGAGAAGTAAGAACTTGATGGGTGAACATAATGGAGAACCACTGAAACAGATGTTGACTGGGGCCTGGTTTCAGTTCATCATCTGCTCATCTTTCAATCAAGAAGAGCATCTTGGGGCTACCCCCCCCC
>CM053606.1:78452196-78471282 GCA_028646535.1 Procyon lotor | reverse complement strand
GAGTTTTGTTTTTTTGTAGTTCAGTATAACAATTTGATTCTCATAAACTCTCAGATAAACCCAGAGATAGATTGAATTTAGGATGCTCCCAGACGTGAGAGCTGTTTTATTTTCAAACACCCTTAACCCTTCTAGACAGAATAGTGGAAAGCCCTAAATATTCTGCTTGGAGTAGACTAGAAATGGCCTGTGGCACTTTTCCTTCCTGCCTATTGGCTTGATATAGAGAGGAATTTTTTTTTTTACTCATCTTTTCTACCACACTGAGTTGTTTTAAATAGGAAAGGGACCTAGATCATAGTTTCCCTCTATGTAGCTCCAGCAAACCACCTGGATGGGACAAGAGTTGGAATTCAGCTGGCAGAGCATTCCTTGTGTTTCCATTTTAGTGGTGTACTCACCACATTCATTTGATGCTCAAACCCAATGTTTTTCAAACAAATGGATCTTGAAATTGATTTAATACATCTTCAACAGCATTAAAAAAGGAAATAGAATAGAAAATACCAAATACATAAAATGAGTAAAGGTTAGTGTTATTATTAAACCAGTAAACTGGTTTCAGTTATGTATACTATATATATATATATTTGCTCTAGGTTATCGTTTGAAAGTTTGAAATCCACGGCTTGCTGTTCTCCCAAAGCACTGTGAATTTTTACACGTCTGTACCTTTGCTCTGGGTTTGTCCTCTTACTCATCTTTTCAGATAATGCTCAAATGTTATCATTTATTTGTAGCTTTTTCAACCAGTCTGTGACTGTTAATACTTACATATAATTCTTTTTTTCACTCATCCTGTTGTACCACAACCACTTACATATCTGGCTTTCCATGCCAGATGGTGGCTATTTGAACAGCAAGATTTTGTATTTTTCATTTTTATATTGAAAATCTAGTGCATTGTGCTGGAATCTGCATCATTCTCACATTCCTAATTGTAGGTCCTGAATGCACATGGGATCAGAGATGTGTTTTGTATGACTGGGAGAACCATGATTGATTTTCTGCATCATGCACATTTATGTATTTATCTATTTGTTCAATAAATATTTTGGGCTTCTACTCTCCACTAAATATTCTAGAAATAGAGAACATATCAACAAACAAAAAGACAAAATTCTCTACCTCCACGGAGCTTATATTTTTGTGTTAATACGATGTTATTTATCATTCTTACATTGCTTTACCTAAGCAAATTATTAGACCACTTTTAATTCTCAACTTTCTTTCCTGTATTATTTTATCTTGAGTTTGCTGATGTGATTGCCTCCCACAAGTACTTACTTCAAATTCTTTTCCTCTTTAATGTGAAGGCCTGTTTAAAAATGTATTTTGAAGCTTTGTATTAGAATTGAAGGTAGTTCCTTCAGGATTTCAAGAAGTCATTGTAATTCTCAAAGTGTATGTTGGGGAAGGGTAAAGGAGCAATGACATGAAAAATGTTATAAATATCTCTTTGATATGAATATTCATTAACAGATAGTTCTTATCATTCTGTAGTTACTTGGAAGCCGTCAGCATAGAAAGAGGCACTTTTACCTTTAAAAAAAGTCCTTTGTAGAAAATGAAGGCAAAAGGTGGTGGTTTTGTATTTAAAACAAATCAGAACATCAAACATAAAAAGCCTATTTATACGTTATTCTCTTGATGTATATAGTGTCTTTCCATGGGGTATTGGTCCAGCTATTAAACCTAATACTAAAACAGATGAATAGCAAATTCATACTTCCCTGATGATATTATTATGAATAGTTCTAATTCTTTTAAAAAATGTTTGTATTGAACTGTTTAGGTAGTCACAACAAAGATATTATGAACTTAATCCATAATTATCAATTTGGTTTAAACTTACTGACCGCTTTTAAAATATTGAATGTGGTACTCTAACAATTTCAAGTACAAATATTGGTTATGACATGTTTAACAATTTCTGCTCTAAATCATGCCATTATAATGGAAATAGTACAAAAGTTCCCAGGAATGTAAACTATTATATGGGGAAAGTAACATATCAGTGCATCTCTGAAATTAGCATTTGTTTATCTGCCACAGGAATAATGAGAATTAGGTAGTTTAATGAAAATTAGGTCTTAAGCTTAATGAATATTACTTAATAAGACCTCCCTCTCTCTCTTGTTTCTTTCATGAAAACCTTTAATATGAAAGAAAGTCAACCAGCTGCTTCAACCAGATGCTTATGATCTTAAAGCATTTTGTGATTAAGGACATTTCAAGTGCATCGAAGTCAATGTAGTTGCGGGAGGCCTATGATTCCCAAAGTGTGGTTTCTAGATCAACAGAGTTACCAACACCAGGGAAATTGTTAGAATCACACAAGCAGGAACCCCACTCTATAGCTAATGAATTAGAATCTCTTGGGTTAGGGTTCTGCATTCTTTGTTCTAAGAGCCCGTCAGGTGATTCTGGTTCATGCTGAGATTTGAGAAGGACCACACCAGTCAATTTGAAGTGTATCAGAACCAGTGTGAGGCCAGGTGGAGTTTATGGAGTGGAAGACCTATTGTTCTTTGGTTGGTTGTTTTTTTCCTATTGCTCTGTAACAAATTACTACCAATTTAGCAGCTTAAAAACAACAAACATTTTGTTATCTCCTAGTGTCTGTGGGTCAGGAGTTTAGGCACTGATGCATTGGGTGAAGTTGGAATTCACTCTGCAAGCTGGAATCAAGCTGTCAGCCTGGCCACGTTGTTTTTTGGAGTTTAGGATTCTCTACCAAGCTCACATGGCTGGCAGAATTCAGTTTCTTGCTGAGGCAGGACTGAAGTGTCCCTCCTCTTTCCGATGTCAATTGGGGCTACTTTCAGCTTTTAGAGGCTTCTGGCAATTCCCTGCCTTAGGGCCCTGGCTCTCTCACAACCTGACAGCTTTCCTCCTTCAGGACAGCAGAGGAAGCTTTCTGACCTTGGGGAGGGCCCTGGTCCTAATCATTCTCTTGTTCCCACCCTGTACCTCCCTTTCGACTAACTAAAAACCAACCAGTTGGGGACTTCAGTTACATCTGGAAACGAAAACTTTCAGTTGGAGAAAATGGTTGAGGGTAAAGATACAGGATAAAGATACAGAGGGTATGTTCCTACTGAAGCTTCATAAATATTGTGACATGTCTGCAGATAAGTCTATGTCTCAGAGACCTATGGGTGTGGCTCATGGCATGCAGAGATGACTGCATCCAATGGGCCAGAAACCGAGTTTTGAGCCAGATGTGACCCTTTCTGAGCAGAAAATTTTAATGCAGCTAGCTGCACAGATTACCTGTGGCTTTTGAGTTTCTGAACCCTGCTATGTGAAGCCCCACACGCCAAATAGTGGCCACTTTGCTAGTCTGGTTCCAAGAAGTGAATCCTCCTACAATGAAGCCAAGCTGAGCCTAGGGGAACCCAGAAGAACCTACTAGATTGCAACTCCAAGGTCATGGAAGACAGGAACAGAAAACTTTTATTGTGGTGAGCCATGGAGATATTGGGATTGTTGCTACAGCAGAAACGAAGCTGACTTATATACATACAGAATGGCTTCTAATTCTAGGACTATTACCCAGGTCAAGACATAGAACACTACCAGTGCCAGAAGTGTCCACGTGTCCCTCCAATCCTGTACTCTTACTCTTTCCCGAAGGTACGTGTCCTGATAATACCATAAAAAGATTCAGTGGTCTGGTTTGTGAGCTTCATATACATCTGATCACACAGTATGTGTTCCCTCATGTCTGATTTCTTTTGCTCACCATTGTGGTTGCAAGATTCATCCATATGACGATGTGTGGTAGTATTTTTTCACTTTCACTCCTTTACTTTAGAGTATTCCATTGTACAAACATACCATAATTTGTTTAACCAAGTTTCTGTTGCTGTACAGATTCTCTGAGATGGAGATAATCATTCCTACCAGGAATTCTGTAGTGTTCTTTTTTCCTGTACAGTTCTTTTGACTCTTAATATTTCCTACTTTATGTAAGTAATTTATTTTTATTATCTTATTATATATTAATTGCCTAATAATAGCTAAAACATACTGTATTTAGCATGTGCTAGGCATTGACTAAATGTTTTATATGCATTATTCATTCATTCATTCATTCAACAAATATTTACTGACCACCTGATACTCTGTACCAAAAGTGTAGAGGTAAACAACAGATTAAAATCCATTTCTATGGAGTTTATATTTTAGGGAATAATCTCTAATTCTCAAAATCTATGGGGTGTATATTATTACCCCTATTTTCACAATTTGGGAAACCAAGGCACATAGCTGTTATATTCATTTCTTATTTATCTTTTCTACTGTATTATAAACTCCTCATAGGCAAGAACCTGTTCCCTGTGTATCCCCACAGTGTCTCATCAAGCAGCATACATATAATCATAATATTAATTATTTGATGATGATTAACATTTATCTTATGCTTTCTATATGCCAGAGATAATCGAGTCTTCACAAAATCTGTGCAGTTGCAATTATCATTAACTCCATTTAGAAATCAGAAAAGAGGCTAATAAATGCCTTGTCTTTGGTCTAGATTCTTTTGCTCTGCATTCTGTGTGTGTTAAAATGAATCCATGGGATTGCATATAACTGTCATTCTTTCATTTAGACTGTTGTAGAGAATTTGGTTTTCTGTTACCTCTAAAGCCACCATGATATATGCTATGCTCTTCCTATGAATGACTTTGCATAGCAAAAGAACTGAGCTTCTCATTTCTTCTATCTGTGCTCTGCAGCTACTCTATTTCTATATACCAAAGGAAGAAAGCATGATAGACATTGAATTTTTATCTAATCTCTACAAGTGTTTTACTTAGAAGGGTTGTGATGTGGGAATTGTTAGTTATGCTATAGTAGACTGACTGTATTTAACAATCTTAGTTGGTTTATTCACTTAGTATTACTGAACTTCTTCCACATACCTAGCACTGCGCTGGGCTCTAGGAAAGGGAAGAGGAAGTGGCCTCAGTTTCCGCTCTAAGGAGCTCCCAATTGTTGGAGGAGGTCATAGAGAGAACATGAGCACTGTTTGAGCCTTAAGCTGCATTAGGGTAATCAGAGGCTCCTTACCCCTCTTGTCCTTAGAATTATATATTCTTCTCATTCTCTCCATAACTGTAGCCACTTCAAGAATGTGGTCTTGAGAATGTAATGTGTTGTTGAGACCATCTGGACTACATGCAACTGAACCCAGTTAAGACTTCTATAAATTTTTAAGATCCTGGCAGATGGGTGCAGAGATACGGTAGTCTTGTGATTGCCCACAAGCCTTGTGTGGGCAGGCCCTCAAACCTGTCAACTACCAGCCTGGAGTGGTTTGCCTTTTTCTCCAATCTCTCCTTGCCCTCTGTGAATGGGGGTCAGTTTCAGATTTCTCCCAAGAAGCTTCCAAATTTGTGAACAAACAATTGGCAAGCCAGCCAGAAGACTGGAGAAATGAATCTTGGGAAGGAGGTACGGGGACAGAAATCCCAAGTTGGCCATCAACCTCTATGTAGGAAGAGGTGGCATGGAAGACACTAGTGGACCTCCACATGAGTACAAGGATGCCTTCAAAATGCCTGCTGGTTTGATGTGCTTGTTTGAGGAACTGTGGATAGCATACTAGGGCAAAGAAGGGAAATGAATGATTGCTACAGTGGGCTGGCCTCTACTGTGGGCCGTTAGGCTGGCTAGCCATGACAAACGGGACTAAAGCCAAGTTAGAAAGCTGAAAGAAGAGCTGAGGTTAAAAAAGGACATGTGGGTGTCCATTCTCAGCTTCAGGGCCGGCAGACAATGTGGGAGAGCAGGATAATAAGGTGGAGAACTTAGTGTGCTGTTTTGCAGAGCTAGGAGGGTACAAGCTACTGTGGATTAAGGTCTAAGCTCTTGTGACAAAGCCGGGTTGGGACGCTAAGGGGTGGAACCCCTGAGAAAGTAAGGAGAGGGAAGAGGAGGACGTGATCGATGTTCCATGCTCTGACCCCTAATACAAACACAGTAGCACAGCACAGCCCAAACAACCCCAGCCAGCAGGACAGCCTCCAATTTAGGGTGCAATCATGATGAAAGAATGTACTCCCACTGAGCTTATTGATTTAGCTGCCAAGTTCCAGCGAAAGGCCAGGGAAAGTATTCCAGCATAGTTAGTGTGGCTATGGTATGTAGGGCAGGAGTGGGGAGGAGGGGATGATGACATTTTTCTGACCATGTAGGAGGCACAGAAAATGAGCAACATCACCACACACCCTGCCCCCTGGCAGGACCTGCATGGTGCTCAGGTGTTCAAGGTACTCAGTCTGTTACGGATTGGATTGTTCTAGCCTGCAGGAGGCCTGGCCCATCCAGGGGGATCTGTCGGGGCAAATGAAATGTTAGTACGCTATAGAGGAAGTGCAACAAAATTTTAGGAAGTTGGGAATGAGACAGGCCATCTGTCTTTGAAGTCCCTGACTGGGCCACATTCACTGCAGGAAGGGAAACCAATATCCTCCAGTCTGAACCCAAGACATGGTATGGGACGCTGATATCCATGCTGAACCTTGTCATGGCACAGAACATTTATGATGTTGGGCAATCCATTGCTGATCTGGGGGGCACTGACAAATCCCAGGAAAGTACCAGCTGGGGAAAAGACCTGAGACAGAGATGGAACTTGAAAAACCAAAGGTTATCCCAATCAGCTGTAAAGGATCCTGTAAAAGTAACCTGGAAGGAAATGTGGTTTGACCTCCTGGAGCTGGGACTCCACCTGGAAAGGTAGACTGACAGCCCAATTCTGTGCTGGTCAGCCTGTGGAAAACCTTAAAACCTATACAACAGTTCAAACCTGTCCTATCTGCCCCTTCCATCCCTGATGCCCCCATCTGCTCCAGGAGAGACCTTAGGGGTATAGTCCTACTTGGGGGTGGGTGCCTCCCACACCCCAAGTATAAGATGCAGGCCAATATTGCCTCTAGGGGAGAGGGCCAGTGGGGATAATCAGAGAACTCATATTGAGTTCACTATTCACTGATCCCCAGAAATAAACAAAAGGTGATGGCTCTGGTTCACACTGGGATCAAACATACGGGAACACCTGGTAACTCTTTGACGTTTTCTGGCCCCTTCATCATCATCTGTGGCTACAGAAGATAAACAGTTGTGGTCAGGAAGTTCCCTTTAACATTGTAAGTCAGGCATTTTCCTCTACAAAAATATGAGGTTTTAATCTAATACCAGAGAGCATATTAATCTAATACCAGAGAGCAATAATATCCTACAAGATTTGCAAACGTCGGTGGGTGAATTCTGCCTCAGGGTTAGAGTAATCAAGCCAGTGGTGAAAGGAAACACCAACTGGGAACCAGTAAGTCTACTGCCCCTGTGAAAAATGGTAACTGACAAACGATATAAATTGCTTCAGGACCGAAGGAAATAGGAAAAACTATCTAAAAACTGCACCCCAAGTGGTTATTCTGCACTCTACCTATAGCGCTTTCAATAACCCCAGATGACCAGAGAAAAGTCAAATGACTCATGGAGGATGACTGTGAACTATTGAGAACTGAGCAGGGTAGTGCCCCCCATCCACGCAGTTGTGCCCAACATTGCCACCATCTTAGATACTTGGCTGTGATCCTGCAAGTGTGCCATGTTGTACTAGACTGAACAAATACTATTTTAGTATACCTTTGGCCGATGAATCACAAGATCAATTTGCCTTCACATGGGAGGTACAATAACAGACCTTTCATTTTTTTTTAATTTAATTTAATTTAATTTACATTCAATTAACATATAGTGTATTATTAGTTTCAGAGGTAGAGTTCAGTGATTTACCAGTTGTAAATAGTACCCAGTGCCCTCCTTAATGCCCATCACCCAGTTAACCCATCCTTTCATCCCCGTCCCCTCCAGCAACCCTGTTTGTTTCCTGTGGTTAAGATTTTCTTTGGGTTTATCCCCTTCTCTGATTTCATCTTGTTTTATTTTTCTCTCCCTTCCTCTATGCTCTTCTGTTTTGTTTTTTAAATTCTACATATGAGTGAAATCATATGATAATTTTCTTCTCTGACTATTTTACGTAGCATAATACCCTCTAGTTCCATCCATGTCATTGCAAAGTTTCATCTCTTTTTTTTTAGAGATTTATTTATTTATTTATTTATTTATTTATTTATTTATTTATTTTAGAGAGGGAGAGAGAGAAAGTATGAAGAGGAGAGGCAGAGGGAGAAGGAGAGAGAATCCTAAGCAGACTCCATGCTGAGCATGGAACCCCATGATACCGAGATCGGGACCTAAGCCAAAACCAAGAATCTGATGCTTAACCCACTGTGCCACCCAGGAGCCCCAACAATGGACCTTTCAAATGTTTTCTCAGGTTAACTGGTACAGCCCCACAATATGTCATGAGACCTGTCCCTGTTCTCCTTCCCCACATTAGTAAAACAGGCCCATTACATTGATGATGTAATGTTCACATGTGAAGACTTACCTTTGCCATAGCATGTTGTGCAGATTTCACTGGAACATCTGTGAAAGAGAAGATAGGCCATAAAATCACAAAAAGTTCAAGGATAAGGTACCCCCATGAAGTTTTTAGGAGTCATTTGGTCAGGTAAGATGTGTGTTGTCCCAGAAGCTATGATTGATGACATGCAAGCCTATCCAACCCCTAAGAGCACAAAATGCAAGCTTTTGAAGGGATTTAGGGGTTTTGGAGGACTTTTATTCTCCACCTGGCATAGTGTCACCATCCCTTATACCACTTGGTAGGAAGTACATGTGAAACTGGTAATCAGAGCAGCAAGCAGCCTTTGGAAAGCAAAAATACTAATGAAACAGATTAAAGCTCTGAACATCTACCATTTGAGTTAGATGTGTCTGTGACTCTGGAAGGCATGGGTTGGGCACCATGGTAGAGACAACAGAAGGAGAGTGTACTTTTAGGATTTTGGTCCCCAGCTTTAAAAGGGGGCAGAAAACTCATAAACTCCCATAAAGTAGCAGCTTCTCGTGGTATACTCAGTGTTCCTCCAGGTAGTCCCTTTCACAAAGGAATAGCATATCATAGTAGGAACTTCCCTTCCTATCAAGGGGTGGGTTCAGAATATGTTCCATCAACCCATCTCTAACATGGCTCAGATTTCTATGTTGACTAAAGCCCATTTGCAGAAGAGGAGCACTTTGTGTGCCACCGTCTCTAAAAACTCAGATTCTGAGTTTTTAGAATAAAAACCTCAGAATATTTTCTGTAATTCTGGGCCCTTAGAATATGTAGATACTCCAAATATCCCACCAATTTCCTCTCGTGGCCTGTGCAAAGGAGCAGGGGAAATTCCCTCTGGTGCCTAGAATATAGATGGATCTAGTCATACATCTGGATAGAAACAGGAACAAAATCACAGCAGCCAATGGGCTGAATTCAGATCCATTTAGCTGGTGATCATTAATCCTTTCAATAGACAATTGAGCTGTTCTAACTCTATGGCTTTGATAGTGGGAATCTAAGGGATAGATCATGACCATGAATAGGCCCTTGTGGAGTCAGGATATATAGAAAGACACTTGAATTTACCTGCAAGAGTCTGAGGCAGTCCTCACTATCATCCACATTCGGACTCATAAAATGCTGACTTCCCCTAGCAATCAGGAAGCTAATACCCTACGTTAGTACAAGCCCTAGCAACCGATCCTTCAGTAGACATCAGATTAGGTGCATGGAAAGAATGGCTACTGAAGTGCTTGGGAGAAATGGTGTATTGCTAGGGATGCTGAATTGCCCTTGAAATATAGTGACTCGATAAATGCAATAACAGCATGTCTTGTGTGCTCTAAACAACGCCCAAGGCAACTGCTAAAGGAGTCTGGGGTTATCCACTGAAGTTCCCAACTGGTGAGGGATTGGCAAGTTGATTATATTGGCATCCTCATGCTGAGAGAGTCCTCAATATGCTTTGCTTTGTGTGGATACTGTGTCTGGCCTAACCCATGCTTTCCTCTCTCCTCAAAGCAGGCTGTTATTATTAGGAGATTAGACAACCTGAGTACCATATGTGGATATTCTCATCAAACACAGAGTGATTGGGGGTCACATTTCAAAGGTCGTAGTATGCAAAACTGGGCAAAAGACATTGAATGGAAGTTCCATCTTCCCTATAACCTGTAAGCAGCAGGGATGGTAGAAAGGAAAAATGGAATATTAGAGCAGCAGATTAAATTGTTAACAGGAAGAACCTTACATTCCCGGGGTGGATTAAAGTACTGCTCCAAGCTATAATACTTTTTTTTTTTTTTTGAAACGGGCACCATTTTTTATTACTTTTATGTACAGAGAACGGAACAGCGTCCACTCAGCCCAGTTTGGTGGCCAATTCCTTAGCCTTTGCCTTTTCCAGCTTGGCGATGCGAGCCACAGACTTTGGACCCAGGACGTTGCCTCCCCAGTGTCAGCGGATCTCATGATATCTGTCATTATAATTGGTCCTGATGGCTTCCACCAGCCTTGCCAGCGCTCCTTTGTCTTCCGAGTTGACCTGTGTGAACGCGACCGTGGTGCAGGTCTTCCTGTGGACCAGACGTCCCAGCCGGGCCTTCCCTTGATTATGCAGTAGGGCATGCCCATCTTACGGCACAGGGCAGGCAGGAAAACCACCAGCTCAATGGGATCCACATTGTGTGCGATCACTACCAGCTGCGCCTTCTTGTTTTCCACCAAGGTGGTGACGGTGTTCACCCCCGCTCGAAGGACAGGTGGCCTCTTGGTGGGGACATCCCCCTTGCCCGCGGCTTTCTTCTCCACACGGGCCAACAGCCGCTGCTTCTTCTCCTGCTTTGTCTCTGGTCTGTACTTGTGCGCCAGCTTGAGCAGCTGAATTGCTGTCTGGCGGTCCAAGACCTGGGTGAACTGGTTAGGGCCATTCGACGAAGCAGGTGAGGTCCCTCTTGCGCTGGATGTCCTGTCCGATGCCGAAGTTCTTGGGCCTCTTCTCGAACAGGGGGTTCACCACCTTCTTGGCCTCCTGCTTTTTCACCACAGCAGGGGCCAGGGCCACCTTCTTCCCCTTCGCCTTCTTCCCTTTCGGCATCTTGGGTCGCTGGAGGAGAGAGAGCCAAGCTATAATACATTTTAATGCTCAACCAAAAGGGCCTGTTGCTTCATATGCCAGACTGTGAACCCCTCCCAAGGCACCCAACAATGTAAAGGTATGGAAGTCTCAGGAAACATCCATTGAGCAGACCCTCACCAAGAATCAACATGCTGTGCTACTGAGAATGCCAAGCCCTATAATGCCTGGGAAAAGCACTGTCTACTGGAATTTGCAATGGAATGTCCCACCAGGATGGGTGACTTACTTTGCATCCCTGGGTAAGGGGGAACTATACAATTTCTAATCCTGTTGTCTGACTGCAAGCTAGATGGGACATGCACCACTGAAAAAGGAGAGGAGGTGGGGGGCCTGGTCTGGCAAATCCCACCCTCAGTCTGTCTTCTCATGCCTGACAGTGCTGCCTTCCCCAGTCACTTGTATGGTATGCACAACTAGGTCAAATTCCTAAAGCTGCAGCTATATTAACATCTAAGGGTCAGGCCACAAGTATAATTCTTAGAAAAGGGGAAGATGTTACCATATAATTTCCTACTAAATATCTGTCTTTTTGACCTTAGACTTCTGCTGCTCCTGTGGTGTCTGGTCATGGGCTGAGTACCAGATGGAAATAACTTTCTGTAGTGGGCCCACTCATAACATCGAATTATTAACCAGAAGAGTCCTGAAAATACCACCAATAGAGCTGTGAGTGGCTAGTCATATTTAGGACGGGTTCATGTAGCTTACCTTGGATCATGGATGTTTGAGCACCTGGATATTCCTATGTTGGAAATAGAAGAATCACTCTAAATATATTGTACCAGGAATACGGGATGGATATCACTGGAACTTTGTAGTCATCCTGTCACATTAAAGAATAGTGATTAGTTTGGCACTGATTGGTCACATTGTCTGGGTATTTATTGGTAGACTTGTATGTGACCACATGGAAATGTGACACAAATCTTTGGTCGTGGTTTCCACCAGGCTGGTTGGGTCACTGCAACCTAGGTTTTCTCTGGGGAGAATCTGCCCCCATGGTACTGAAAATTGCCAACTTTCCTCTTCTCAAGGCCAGATGAGCATATTCTGTTTTCCACTGGTATAATCATTTGGCTGTCAACGATTGTCCACTCCAATGACCTAGAAGACCAATACACAGAAGCCCTTGCCACATTTACCCAATGAACCTGTCTTTACTGAATACTGAAATGTATTTTTTTCTTTTCAAATATTTTTATTTATTTGAGAGAGAGAGAGAGAAAGAGTGGGTGAGAGAGGGAGAGCATGAGCGGGGTGCCAGAGGAAGAGGGACAAGGAGACTCCCTGCTGAGCAGGGAGCCCAACATGGGGCTGAATCCCAGGACCCAAGAATTCATGACCTGAATGAAAGACAGATGCTTAACCGACTGATGCTCCAAACACTGAAATGTCTTGAATGAGAAAAGCCATCCTCCAAAATAGGATGGCTTTGGACTTTACTACTGCCTTGCAAAGAGGCACCTATGCCATGATCCAAAAAGAAGATTGTATGTTCATACCTGATAAATCTGCTAATGTGTCATTTTTTTTGTGTGTGTGTCATCTTTCTTAAAACATAAGAGGACACAGTGAACACCCTGAGTGATCCAACCCCAAGCCTACGGACTTTAGTAAATCAATAGTTTGGATCATGGAGCTCTTGATGGAAAAAGTTGTCCCTGATTTGGGGGATCATGGTCTTCTTACTCTTTGTTTTCTCTTGCATGTGACTTGTATTGCTGCTGTGGTATCTGCCTCCCTACAGCCAGATAGCTGCCAAAGAAGCCATCTCCATGTCAGTGAACGCCCTTGCTGACTGCTCAGGGGACGCTGCAGAAGATGGAGGGATGTGAGGAGTGGAGTGTTGGAAGAGGTCATTGAGAGGACATGACTGCTGATTGACCAGGGAACTGGACTTCGGCAATGAAGAAACCCAGGTAAGGCCTCTATATAAACTTCCAAGATTCTGGCTGGCAGGTGAGCAGATCTACTCATTTCACCGCTGCCCAAGGCAAGCCTTTGTAAGTTCCCTTGCTTATTACACCTGCCACCTACCAATGTGGAGCAGCTGGCCTGTTTCTTTGGTCTCTCCTTCCCTTCAACAAATGGCGGCCAGTTTCAGATTTTGCCCAAGAACCTCCCAAGGGTGCAAACCGACAACAATACAAAAAGCTCATAATCCGTCTTGCAGTCCTTTCACCCAGGCTTATCTATAGTTTTCAAATGATGTTGAATGCCTTTCTCAAAAACTTGAGAGGATATTTCTTACATTATCCAAATATCTTTCCTACCTGGCTCTGCAAATACTTAATTTGCACAGAACTTTGTTGCTGTTTTGAGGAACTGTTGTGTTACTCTTGTGATGAATACTGTTTTATGTTCTCTGCTTAGTGTTATACGCCATAGGATATCATTGGATAGTGTAATGACCATACTCAAGAATTCAATTAATTTTCACTTTCATGTATATTAAAGGCCTTTGTAAAGTGCTTTGTAAAGTGCTGTGAAATGATAGTATAATTGGTTACTATTGAACTTATGCTTTCTCAGCATAGTCAACATGAGGAAATACCTGGATGATTTAATCCATTCTTGAAATGTCCATTGACTTGAAGAGTTTTTCCAAGGACAGGAAGCAAAATTTAACATGTGCTTCTAAGCGTCTCCTTATAGTCTCAAGTATGGTTTATAGCCTCAAGCATGGTTGTCCTTTCTGACAGAACTACCTTTTATCTTCTTTTTACAAGATAAGATTGATCTATTTTTTAAGCTAATACACCACTGGCTTTATATCCTTGTTGTAGGCTTTTTGGGAATAGGTTAAAGCCTCTTTGTGTTGCATTATTTACTGTGCAGCTACATTCAAAAATACAATGAGTACACTGAAATTAATAACTCTAGAAGGGTGCAAAGTGATAGTATTCATACTCAATTACAGAGATGATCTATTACGTTAATATAATAGTGGTGCTATTTGAATGAAGTATGGTGAAGAAAAATAAAGTGGCAGGTTAGCAGAATTTCAGTTTTTGAATTTAGGAAAAAAAAAGATAAATGATTAGCAGGCCTGGTTAATAGCTCAAATGCGTATGCTATAAGCTCTTATTTCAATGTCAACTTTTAGCAAGGACACCAGGCAAATGAACTTGAATATCCATTTGAATTACTAGCTTCTTAAAAACTGAAATAAGCTTTTATATACTTTGGAAAGAATTGCTAGCAAAAAGGATAAGAGGGTGGGTTTTAATGGAGGTAATCCTCTAAGAAATTACTCCTTAGCAGTTAGAAATACAGAAAAGCAAGATAAACTTGAAATAAGCCTGATAAATCCTATCTCACTCATTGTCTTCACTTAATAGGTACTTTGGATCGGGATTAAACTGTGCTCTCAGTAGTCACCCTGAGAAATCCTATTCTTTATATATTTTCCTTCCTCCCCTCTTCTTATTGAACTAATGATTACTTTCCCACCTACAGTTTATGAATGAAGTCACTGAATGCAATTATTGGGTGGAGTTCTTGGGTTAAGATCATGGATCTCTAAAGAGCCTTCGTGTTCTATAAATGGTGATTCTCAGACCTGCCTGTAGCTTGTTAGAAATACACAATCGTGTGTCTCTCTCCTATACATTTTGATTCTATATATCTGGGAGGAGCCAGGACAGATAGAATTTATGATATGTGAACAGGATTGAGAATCCTTACCAGTTTTGGTTCAAAGTACATTTTATAAAGAGGTGAGAATTTTTTTTAAAAAATTAAGTTTATTTAAATATTGATTTGAATTTATATTATTTTATATAGTTTATGCATATAAAATTAATTTTTATTATCCAAGTATACTTGTGCACTATATAAGCATAAGAAAATACAGAAGCAAAAAGAACAAAGTAACTTTAAATATGACTATTGTTAATATTCTAAAACATACAAATGGGCACTGATTGCTTAACTCTAGTAATAGTGTGAAGGAAAATTGTGCATTTTCCTTTGCAATTGAAGCAGAAATCCAAGAGTGCTCCGTAGAGTTGTTTTTCTTGTATATTAGATATTATTTGTTCAAACGGTGTTCTTTACTGAAGGGAGAGCTCTTCCATCCTTTCTTCCTCTACCCAAATATTTTCTTTTCCTTTCCTTTTTTTTTTTTTCCTTCAAGGAATTGGCATATATGAGTTCCAAAGCTAATCATAGACTTTTGGAATTATCAGTTCTGGGGACACACCAAACTGGTGATGGCAGTTTATTCATCTGTTCATTTATTCATTCAACAGACATTTGTTGAATACCTATTAATATGCCAGACACTATGCTGGTGTTGTTGATATTCAACTCCTTCCCTGGAGAAACTTCACACTCTAGTATGGGATATAGAAAAACAGACAGACAAATACTACGGTATATTGTTTATGTGCTATGGAAGATGTATGTACAGGATGCATTTAGTGCACAGATCAAGGATATCTAGATCAAAATGGAGAGTCAAGGAGGATGAATATAAAGAAAGGATATGAAAGTAGGGTATCAGCGCTGGAAGACACTTATATACAGCCATTTGCTGATTTTGGAAATCTTTATCGAGGGTATAGATGTCTCTCTTTTTTTTTTTTTTCTTTTTTAAGATTTTATCTATTCATTTGGTGGGGGGTGGGGAGAGAGAGAGAGAGAGCGCTCACAAGCAGGGGAACAGCAGGTAGAGGGAGAAACAGGCTCCCCACTGAGCGGGGAGCGTGATGCAGGACTGGATCCCAGGACCTTGGGATCATGACCCAAACTCAAGGCAGATGCTCAACGGACTAAGCCACCAGGGCATCCATCCCTATAGATATCTTTACATACTGTATTTATTGCCTAGAGTGGAGATCAGGAAGCTCTTCTTTGTTCTCTGATATTCCTTTTTTTTGGTACTATTTTACTCTTTTTCATAGATGCATTATCTTTAATTGTATTTCCAGGGTCTTAATAGTATTTGGAATATTTCTTTTCCCTGCATACTTCCTGTTTCTTCTGAGAAGCATTTTTATTGTTGTTTGTTTTGGTTCTTATCTTTCGAGGTAGAGATCAGATTGTTCTGAGAAAGCTCTTGGAATCTCCTGCTGGATGCCACTGCTGGAAAGTGCAAGGGTAAGAAAGCTGGGGCTGCAGCAGTCACCATATTCACTGGAGAGAAATGGTCATCTAGCTCGTGTGGTTGGATAATGGTGAGATAACTGGTCCTTAAAAAGATTTTTCACCGATTTTCATATTTTGGCTTTATTGTCTCCCATACTTCGGGCAGGGGTGACAGGGGTGCAGTTCTAGAGAATAATAGGGTTGCTTCTCACTTGCCCCATTACCTGCTTTGCATTTTGTCTTCTTTGGTCTGCTGTCAGTCACCATGAGTCAGGTATTTACTTTCTGGCTTCAAAATGTTTGTTACTTTTCTCTAACTCTCCTGTTCTCTTTGTCTTTGTAAACATGTGTCTTAAAACCAAACAGAGCACCACCATTATGATAGGGTTTCAGGAAGGGGAGAAAGTGAATTCATATATTCCGTCCTCCCTTTGACCTGCACCTAAGTGCTTCGTTTTTGTAGGATCCTGCAAGAAGAATTTGATTAATAATAATTCTAACTAACTGGTGTTATTATTGTATTACTTTTGCAGGTGAAGGAAGTAATTTCAGAGAGATTAAGTGTCCAACTAACTAGCAAATGGTAGAGCTCTCCAATCTGTGGAGTGGTTCACACAGATTCTAAGGTGGCTTTGGGGCTAGTACTGCTGTAAAGGACAAGTTCCCTCTCCTGCCACTTATCAAGGTTCACCCTGAACCCAAACCTGGCTTTGGGGATTATGACAGTGAGGACTGGTGAAGGGGAGGTTGAGCGTGGAATGCCATCGAAGAGGCCTAGATCTGTAGAGAGTGGACTTTTATCAGCTCTGTCATCACTGTGGATCGGACTGTCTTCTGACATAAATTCTTTCTTTTAGGAACTCGACAAAGTTGCATTTTGATGATCTATTTTAGTATTTTGCTAATTATGAAATGCAGGCCACCTGCTTTCAAAAGAAGGCGCTGTAATGGAGAATAATAGAGATGTAAATATGGTGCCTTTTATGGGCAAAAGCAGATTTTTTAGCAGCATGTTTTAAAAAAAATTAGAAATTTAACAGCTGTTTTGCAAAATAAGTGAAATGCTTCCGTATTGCTAAAGAATATGCACAGGTAATTAATTTTAAAGTAAAACTTGTGGCCTCATTTGACTGTATTAGCACCACTAAATTAATTAATAAACTAATTTCATCTGTCAAATTATTGACTAGATTCTAAACCTCTGCTCATTAAAAACAGTGATTTTTTTTAAATGAAAGGTAAATATAAATTAACAAGACCAATTTCCTTTTTTAAAAAACAACTTATTTATTTATTTGAAAAAGAGAGGGCATATGTGAGTGGGGAAGGGACAGAGGGAGAGAAACTCAAGCAGACTCCCTGCTGAGTGGGGATCCCTACTCCAGGCTTGATCCCATGACCCTGATCATAACCTGAGCATAAATCAAGATTCAGATGCTTAACCAACTGAGCCACCCAGGCATCCCAGTGAGATCAATTTTCTTTTGTAGTTTGTAAAGTGACCTCATAGTTTTATATATATATTATACATATAGTTTTATTTATATAGTTTTATATATATATATATATATATATATATATATATATGTATGTAACTGGTATGAAATGGAATATGTATTACTTTTTCTGTACATGATGACTAGGTATATGAAGAGTTATAAGATGAGATTTTTGGGGGATATGATATTTGTACATCAGAGGTAGAACTTTGGAGTAGAGAAATGCACAGATGGTCCCCAATTTACAATGGTTGAACTCCTGATTTTTCCACTTTACAATGGTGCAAAAGTGATAGGCACTCAGTAGAAACTGTACTTCAGATTTTGAATTTTGATCTTTTCCCAGGCAACAGCATGCCGTACAATACTCCTGTGATGCTGGGCAGCAGCAGCCACAGCTCCCAGTGGGCCACGTGATCATGGGGGCAAGCAACCGGTACACTGGCAGCCGTGTGTGTTTTTCACTTTCAGTATAGTATTCAATGAATTACATGAGATATTCACCACTTTGTTATAAAATAGGTCTTGTTTTAGATGGTTTTGCTCAACTGTAGGCTGATATAAGTGTTCTGAGCACACTTAAGGTAGGCCAGGCTAAGCTATGATGTTTGATAGGCCAGGGGTATTAAATGCAGTTTTGACCTATGATATTTTCAACTTAGGAGGAGTTCATCAGGATGCAACCCCATTGTAAGTTGAGGAAGGTCTCTACACCAAACTGAAAATACAAAAGAGTAAAAAGAGATCATTGAAAAATCATATGTCTTCCTATCAAGGTTTCCATAATTTCCATGCAAATTTCTTAGCCAGCAAGCAGTTTATCTTGCCTTGTGTTGACAGAATGTTTTTATCCTCTTCCTAAATTCACCTGTTGAAGCCCTAACCCCTGAGGCAATGGTATTTGGAGATGGGGTCCTTGGGAGGTAATGAGGATTACATTAATTAATACAGGTGGTGAAGGTCTCATGAGGGGCTCAGTGGCCTCATAAGGAGGGAGAGAGGCAGAGACAGAGACAGACAGATTGCTATCTCTCCCTCATGTGAGTTTACAGTCAGAAGGTGGTGGCTTCCATGGGAAGAAGAGAGCTCTTACCAGAACCTGACCATCCTGGTTACCCTAATCTCAGACTTTCAGCCTCCAGAACTATGAAAAAAATAAATGACTGTATTTAAGTCATCCAGTCCATGGTATTCTGTTAGGACAGCCGAGGCTGACCAATAGACCCCTCAACATTGTTTTCTGTCTTGTTCTAAGCCTCCTCTGTTCTCAGTGTAAAATGCACCTCATGAAACCTGAAAAACTACCTCCTCTTAACACTTGATAATCCTCTATGTCCCAAATTTCAAAGAAAAATAAAAAATCCAGATTTTTATGTGAAATTGTTTGGTAC
>CM053606.1:78399931-78451696 GCA_028646535.1 Procyon lotor | reverse complement strand
TCTATGTATTTCTAATGTATTTCTAAACAGCAAGTTTACAAATTTTGTTACAATGTGTATGTTATATCTCTTGAGCTCCTTGAATGGTATGTCTGTCTTATTTTTATTTTCTGGTTCCCAAGGTCTAAAGGATTGGTAATCAAATAATACATATTATTATTGATGCTAAGTCTACTTGCTCTTTCTCTGATTTCTCTCTTCTTTAGGTAAAACGTTCCCATTACATTCATTTCTCTATTCTTCTTCAATTATTTATTTATTTTTTAATTTCATTTGGTTTTCCCTTGATTTCTCGGATTTTGGTGAACTTCTGTTAGGAGCCATAGTGGGAGAAACCTGATTGTCCATACTTATTACTTTTTAACCATAGACTTTTGGACCCAAAGGTAGGAGCATTGGCATGGAAGTCTCTTTTCACATGAGGGCCTTGCATTGTACATAGAAAGGAGTCAACAGATGCTAAATATAAGGAGAGCTTTTTTTTCCCCCCTAGTTCTACATTTTCCTTCTATTTTCATCACCCACTATCTTGATAGATATTTCAACAGTAGTGCTGTGTTACTGCTTTCCAATTTTTCTTGCTCTCAGTGGGAAGGCTTCTCTTTTATTTATCTATTTGTTCCTGTTATGGACAAATTAAGCTTTAAGTGGCTATACACCTGTTTATTCATTCTGCAAGTGGTATTGCTCACTGTCAGTGGTTGTTTTTGATGCTAATACTGCTTCTTGCCTTGTTTTATTTGGAGTCCTGACATGTTTGCTGGCCTACAGTAGCTAATAAATAACAATAATGAATTCTTTACCAGTTCCTGTCCCTCCCTCACCACCATCTTTCTGGAGTCAAATGGAGAAATGTCTTTTTCTCTCTGGTTTCATTTTTGATATCTACAAAGTGTTCAGTCAAGGTGTTTACAAAATGTTAGTTGGCGCTTCAGTGATGTAGTACTGATATGATTTTCTTATGAGCTATTTTTCTACAACTATTTTTCATCATTTGATTTTTAGGATAGATATTATGTTTTCATTGTTCAAAAATAACATAAAAATGCAAAGGTACACAGTGAAAAGTTTTATTCCCACCTTTTCCTTTACTTTGCTCAATTCCTATCTCTCAGCTCCCTAGGTTAATTTTTTATATATCCTTTTTATATATTTTTATATATCCATGTATTAATTTTTTATATATCCTTCCAGTTTCTGTTTGTATACATGTAAGCAAATACAAATGTAAATAGTCTCATTTCTCCATTTCTTAAATGCAAGATACCATTGTTCTACTTCTTCTACATTTCACTTAACATTACATCTTGGAGCTCTTGTCATATCGAAATATAGACTACCATATTGTTTTATACCACTGAATAGTATTTCAGTTGATGGAGATGCTGTCATTTACTTAAGTAAGGTCTTAACTGAAGATCATTTGTTTGTTTCTAGTATTTTACTAGGCCACGCCATATTACAACAAAAAAAAACCCTCTTACAAACCTCATATCACATGTATGCAAATAAATTTGTATAGGATAAATTCCCAGAAGTGGTAATAACTAGGTCCAAATGTCTATGCCTTTGTGATTTTGTCAGATATTGATCAATTGCCTTCTATAGGAGTTGTACCAATTTATGCTTTTAGCAGCAATGTGCGAGAATGCTATTATAATGTTCACCTTAGAAACCTTTATCTAGCTTTTGGATTTTATCAGTCTGTTGGGTAAATATAGTTATCTTAGGACAGAGTTAATTTGCTTTAAGAGAGCAGTTGGATATCTTTTCTTTCTGTGTTTAAAGCCATGATTATTTCCATTTACATGTGAACTGTATGTTCATAGTCTTTACGTATTTTTTCTTTTGGGTTGTCAGCTTCGTTAGACAAGGATTAACACTTATCTATAATATAAAAGTAAAATTATTTTTGGTGATTTGAGATTTTTTTCTCGGCTTATGGTATTTTGCTGTGTATAAGGTTTTTTGCTTGTTTGTCTGTTTTTTACATTTTAATTCATTCAAGGTATTTATCTTTTTATGGATTTAGGGTTTTGAGATACAATAGAAAGTTCTTTCCTACACAAATCCTGTCTTCCAGTCTCCATCTTAATGCAGAGTTTTCTTCTAGCATTTTATAATTTCGGTTTTTTAACTTTTAAATTTTTGTTAGATCATTTGCTCTATTCATTGAACAAGTAAGTACCAAGTGTCTCTCTTGTACTAGGATCTATTTTAAGTACTTGGGATGTATCAGTGATCAAGACAAACAAATACCCTTGCCTTTGCAGAGTTTGCATTACAGTGGAAGAAGGTAGATTAACAATAACAACAACAGTAGCAATAACAAAACAAGTAAATTATATAGCATGTCAGAAAGTAATGGATGCTGATAAAATTAAAATAGAAATAATCTTTTAAGGGGGACCGGGATACCAAGTGGTGGGTATAAGTTACAATTTAAAATAAAGTGATTGATGGATACCTGGGTGGCTCAGTTGGTTAAGGGTCTGCCTTCAGCTCAGGTCATGATCCCAGGATCCTGGGAAGGAGCTCCATGTCAGGTTCCCTGCTCAGTGAGAGAGGGAGAGCAGAGAGAGAGGGAGTCTGCTTCTTCCTCTCTTTCTGCCTCTCCTCCTGTTCATTCCCTCTCTCTCTCTCTCAAATGAATAAATAAAATAAAAAAAAAGAAAATTAAAAAAAATGCTTTTCTTGGATAATCTGTCTTCCCCTCATGGATTTGAGACTGCACTATAATATATAAATTCCCACATGTACCCCAGATTTTATGCATATATGTATTGTATTTACAGTTGTAGTAAAATAAGCGTCCTTTGAGAAGCATTATATAAATTATAGAATCCTTTTCTTAACGTGATTTTCTTAAAAGGGAGGTCATAAAAATATGCAACTATTATTTGCTTGAGAAGCATGTTAAGGCATTAAAATATCTTTGTTCTAGGGGCGCCTGGGTGGCTCAGTCGTTAAGCGTCTGCCTTCGGCCCAGGTCAGATCCCAGGGTCCTGGGATCGAGCCCCACATCTGGCTCCTTGCTCGGCGGGAAGCCTGCTTCTCCCTCTACCATTCCCTCTGCTTGTGTTCCCTCTCTCGCTGTGTTTCTCTCTGTCAAATAAATAAAAAAAAATAAAAAAAAAAAATAAAAAAAAATATCTTTGTTCTAAAAGAACTCTTATATCAAAATGTTGTGAGAACAACCTTCTTCATTATTTTCCTTCACTGAGCTGATAATCCTGCAGATGTTGGTCACTGTTTGCTTCTGAGCCAGCATGGTCTTCACCATCAAACAATGATACAGCAGCACAGCATAAATCCCAGGAAGAATTTTATCACAAATTGCAATCTACTATTAGGTAAGTCAATAATGCAGCGTTGAGCCAGTCTTTCTCTGAAGTAGATAGATGCTGGCATGGTCCAGTATTACAATTTCACCTGGGCCAGAGTCTTTTTGCACTGCCATCAATAAAGTGAAACTTTAAATTGATTAGTAATAGTGATGGTGATAGTAAAAACAAAATACTAATAGGTATTTTGAAATAATAATAATAAATAGGTGTCAAATTTTGAGTGCCTTATTAGATGTTTGGTGCTGTTCCATAGATGTTGATAGTGTATGTTTAAAACAATAAGAAATTATTATACACGAAAGCTCAGGGAAGTACAGTAACTTGCTGAGGTCACATTGCTCGTAAATGGCAGAGTCAGGGTGACATCGTGTCTAGTCTAGTCTAAAGTAGAATTTTTTCTCATTTTAATATTTAATATTGTTTAAATTAGATAGATGATAGAGGAAATCTCATAAAAGACTTTCTAAGCAGATAACATAAGAACACTTTATTTTAGTTTTGCATAAGTAATTATCATGACCATTTAATGTGTTCATGAAATCAATGCACACATACTTTAATGCATCTATCATCTATTTATCTGTCATCTATCCCTCTGTTTATCCATCCATCCATCACCTATGCTAGAATAAATTTGTATAAATGATTATAAAAATGGTGAACATATAAAGTAAAATACATTGGAAAATTATTTTTTCAAGTTTTGTTTAAACCCATAAAGTCCAGAATTATGGAAACCCCATTGACAAAAATATATAATCCAGTGTCTTTTACTTGGTGTTTATAAAACACACACCTCAAGAGAGACAGCACCTTTATTAATAATGCTTAAGACAATTTAAGAATAAAAATTCAGTTTTATCAAATTGTGAGGTCTTTGTTCTGATTTCCCACAGGTAATGAGTAGAGTTTTAAGCATTTTTTTTTTTCATTTTCACATTAAATGTGACTCCGATTTTAATTTTTCAGAGAAAATGTAATTAAATAATTTTCTAAGGCATCAGAAAAAGAAAAAAACAAGCCAGTTACTTTGTTTTTGTTTTATAAATCACATTCATGTTTTTTTGCCTTGACATAAATGTGTTCTGCATATTGTTCAGATTATTGATTTTTACTCAGTATGCTCATGCATTTTTGTTGAAAGATTTTTCTCTTTTTGCACTGTGTTGGGCAGTAAGCCTTTTAACCCTGTGTGGGGCAATCTAACAGTCACAGTACAAGAAGTCTAATAAAAGATGGATTTCCCACTGTGTTCCAGCCACAAGTACCTCAAATCAGTTCCTTGAATATGCTGATTAATCTCTTGTTTCAGGGCATCTGCATTAGTTTCCCTGTCCAAGAACACATGGACCCCAGATAGCCGTGTCTCTCTTTTCCTTACTTTAGTCAGGATTTCTCTCATCTCTTACTAATGGGGTCTTTTTCACTAGACTGTTTTGTTTTGTTTTTTTAAGATGTTATTTATGTATTTGATAGAGAGAGAGAGAGAGAGAGAGATATCACAAGCAGGCAGAATAGCAGGCAGAGGGAGAGGAAGAAGCAGGCTCCCTGCTGAGCAGAGAGCCCAATGCAGTCCTGGATCCAGGACCCTGGGATCATGGCCTGAGCCAAAGGCAGATGCTTGACCAACTAAGCCACCCAGGCGCCCCTCACTGGACTTTATAAAAGAGTGTCTCCTTCACTCTGCAGCTCTGGATCTTGCTCTTCTTTGTGAACAGAGGACTATCTCAGACTGTAGATTGCATATTTATTTGTTTATTGATGTCCTCTCCACTTGAATATAAATTAAATTCTATCACAAATTATTTTTGTTCACAAATGCATTGATAGCCCCTAAGCCAGTGTCTGGCACCTAATGGACACTCCAAAAACATTTGTTAATTGTGTTAAGGCTTATAACTGTGTTATAAGCACTCTAAATGTATGAACATTTGTGGGTTCTCTTCCTTTACTTTTCCATGTTCCAAATATCTAATCTATGGAGAGCAAAGTTTGATTTCTTTTCTCTTTCTTTGAAACAAAGTACTCATATATTGTATCTTCCCTAGCTGGTTCTTCCATAGCAACATATGGAATCAAATGATTTCCTGAAGTAAATTATCAGAATTTCTCTCAGTCTTTATACTCTACCCAATTTGTAAAGAAGTATAAAAATGTTCATTGAAAAGAAATGAAGAGAATATTTATCTCTGCATAAGAATCTTTAAAGCATCAAAAAAAAAAAAGAATCTTTAAAACATCTATATTCCACCATTTATTGAAACATTTGAGACTCATTAGTATGAATAATGCTTATGAAAGCAGTCAGTAGTTCTTTTCAGTTATAAGATATTATTGAATTTAACAGTTTGACTGCAGTAATTTAGAAAATGTCTTTTGAACCAATATTAGCATTTTAGCTCTATTTTTAACAGAGCACATTTATTTATACTGCTGAAAGCTCACTTCTAAATATTTAAACTTAAAATCAGGCAAAGTATGTTCTTAAGAGATTTGAAATTTCACATTTATAGTTTATTTGCTTGTTATTGGTTATGTATTCTAAATATTTGAACTTTAAAATTATGGGGAAAAACATTCTGAGATTAGTTGTCTTTTTATTGATAGGCAGGCTGCCTCTGTTGGGAGTTGGGCTTCATGAAAAGTCATTTAGACCATTTAACAAGAGAGTAAACCCATTAAAAATATGCAAGCTCTTGGAAAACAAAATCCAGTATACTAATTAGACCTATTAAGGCAATTATAGAGCACTATAAATGATGCAAAAGTTATGCTGGGCTCCTCATGGTACCAATGACAAAAAGCCATGGAGTTCCTATTTTTTCTAAATAGAGATAAAGAGTGTGGGTGATTAATTTCAGCACCATTGAGTTAATTTGCAATGAGTCAACAGCAGAAGACATTTCTATGAGCATAGAATAATGGTAGAAGATGGTTGTTTTACCACCACATACAGCTATTTGTCAGGCAATGCTTTAGTAATGAAGAGAAAACTACAGCCACCTGTTGACAAGAAAGAAGAAATATAAAGAGTTTCTGGAAACTGTGGTCTTTATTTGCAGCCAAAGCTCTGAGGTTTCCCTGACTAGCATGCATATTTCAGAAGATTCTTAGCTTCTGCCTTAATAGCTTTTGATGGGTGATCAAAACATTATGATCTCTGTTTCAGAAGACAACTTCAGGCTTATGAACTAGTAATAGGAATTTTAAACCTGTTCTTTGAAAGGCACTAATAATTGTGTGGTGCTATGGAAAACCATCTCATTCAGGGAATATAAAAACGAGGCTGTAGTTAATAAAACCTTAAAGAAAATGTTGTCCCTACAGACTTGTGAGAGACTTCTTAAGTACTTAAAAAAAAAAAAAAAGAACCTCAGTTAATGTTTATAACCACTCTGAAGCAATGAGACAGGGGATATAACTATCCCCCACTCTTTAGATGAATGATTGAGACAGAAAAGTTAAGAGATATCCTTCCCCAGAAGCTTTCAGTAAGGGAACACATATTGGATCAAGACTTGCTATCCAAACTCCTAGTCTGGCACAAGATGGCTACAATGAGATGGTCCCTGATACCATGTGATTATTTCCCCAATCTCAGTGCCTAAAATGATTTATTTATTTGTTTGTGCCTCGAAGCATCACACATTGCAGAAGGGTCTTTATTATTATCCACCAAATCACCACAGATGTGCAAAGTCAGCGAGGGCAGAATAAGCGTGAAGGAAGGACAACCAACAGCATATGTGCAGATGTAATATCTATTAGAGTCCTCCTCAGTGGCTTTTCCAGGGAAAGAAGCCATCAACAGTCCTGCTCGGGGCTGCAGAATCACATACGATGCCCACCTCCACAACTAATCACGGCAGAGCAACTTAGTGGTTTTGGTTTTGCATTAGTGATTGTCATTTCCATTTAATGTGTTTATAAAAACAATGTATAGACATTTTAATTGGTATATGCCCCATGACAGAAGAAAGTGGTAAAGGAAGATGAACGCAGACTAACCGCAATTAATGGACTGTTTTAACCTCATAAGGTCCAGGACTTAGGAATCTCAATTGCGAAGACACAGCTAACTGAATTGCTTTTACCCAGTTGCTGCAGCACACTTGCCTTAAGAGTGGAGATTTCTTGGGGCGCCTGGGTGGCTCAGTCCTTAAGCGTCTGCCTTAGGCTCAGGTCATGATCCCAGGGTCCTGGGATCGAGCCCCCCCGTTGGGCTCCCTGCTCTGCGGGAAGCCTGCTCTTCCCGCTACCATTCCCTCTGCTTGTGTTCCCTCTCTCGCTGTGTTTCTCTCTGTCAAATAAATAAAAATCTTTAAAAAAAAAAAAGAGTGGAGATTTCTTAACTGAGGTCTTATTAAATGTAACAAATTTTTATTCTTCTGACAAGGTGCAGATTAATAATAGTATAAAATAAATTCCTCAAGGAGTCTATGGTCTGTGGACTGAACAGATCAGTTCTTGGTCTGTCTTCAAACTGCCTGTCCCATTAGAGTTCATAATCTTAAAATGCACTGGCCATGTAAGGCTTTTTTTGGCTAAGTTTCCACTGTAGGCTGAGAATTCACTGAAAGTAGAAACTTCCTATTTCGTCTTTTTAAAACCTTTGCTTAATATCACACCGCAGGTATTGAAGAAATGGTGCATGAACCAAACAACTTTTTTTTATTAACATATAATGTATTATTTGCTTCAGGGGTACCGGTCTGTGAATCATCAGTCTTAAACAATTCACAGCACTCACCATAGCACATACCCTCCCCAGTGTCCATAAACCAGCCACCCTATCCCTCCCCTGCAACCCCCCAGTTTGTTTCCTGAGATTAAGAGTCTCTAATGGTTTGTCTCCCTCCTGATCCCATCTTGGAGTCAAACAACTTTATATCAGACTGATTAATAGTCAAAGTATTGAACAAGACAGGGCTGTCTGTAGTCCTGAACCAGCTAACTGGGAAGAGGATCATGTATGTCTTTCGAGTATTTACACAGGGGATGTGGTGAAAGTTGTAGAAGTTTATTCTGATTTTGTGATGTTTAAAGGATTAATAAAACTTCTTAAAAAGACCTAGAAAACCTGTCTTGGGTCCATGAAGCTTTGAACTCTCTCTCTCTTTTTAAAAGATTTATTTATTTATTTGACAGAGAGATCACAAGTAGGCAGAGAGAGAGGGGGAAGCAGGCTCCCTGCTGAACAGAGAGCCCAATGCAGGGCTTGATCCCAGGACCCTGAGATCATGACCTGATCTGAAGGCAGAGGCTTTAACCCACTCAGCCATGCAGGCGCCCCTGAGCTCTTTTTTCCAATAAAAGGTATAGACTATGGAAGACAAAGGAGAATATGTCCAATTAAGAACTTCATTGCTAGCTGATGTTATGCCTAGGGAATGGCTTAAGAATATCAAAATTATGAGCTCATAATGAAAAAGTGGAGCTTCAAGGATGGAGAAAATTCATTTGCTAAGAGATCTGCCAGCTGGATCAGCTGCAAATAGACAGGGGATTCTAAAACACGTGGATATATTGTTACCCTAAACTGACCTAGAAAGTGGAATAGCATAGAGAAACTTCCCATAGGTCATATTGGAAAGGAAAAAAAAAAAAAGAAAAGAAAAATACTTATGGTGACAGAAAATGGCACAACTTGGTTATATGAATCAAAGATATTTACTGAGAGTTAGTATGATAGGATTGACTACAAGAAATTTGGCTATCAAAAGGTAAAGATAAGTATTATTTAATAGAACTATAATATAAACATATATCTAGTTTAACATTTTCTAGTAGCCATATTGTGTAATAAAGAATTTGGCCTTGATTCAAGAGATGCTTTTGTGCTTGCTTCTAGGACTAATTTATGTCATACCTGATAGTAGTGTTTTTGTTCAGAGTGGGGGCCAGCAACAGAAGATACATGGGTGAGACCAGCCATACTCAGTGGTCTGCGAGTGGGGCTGGCCAGGCCAGAAAGACCAGCCAGGTGATTTAAGGTGGGGGCATTGGATCATATGGTATCAGTTTACCTGGAAGCTTAGTTCAACCACGCAGGACATTAATCAATCAATTTTGCTTTTGTAATGAAGTCTCAATAAAACTGGCTACCAAAGCTTGGATGAGTTCTCCTGGTTGGCAATACTCTATGTGTCTTGCTATACATTGTTGGCAGGAGGTGGTAGTACATCCTAACAGCAGTGGAACTTCCTAGATTCTGCCCTATGAGTCTCTTCTCTTCACTGATTTTACTTTGTATCTTTTCCATGTAATAAACCATAACTGTGAGTATGATAGCTTTCAGTGAGTTCTGAAAACTCTTTTAGTGAATTACCAAAATTGGGAGTGGTTTTGAAACCCCTACAAACTTGTAGCTGATGCCTGAAATGAGGACTGTTTTCTCTCTAACAATTTGTTGGACTGTAACTCCTTGCAGTTGGTATCAGAAGTCTTGGACACATTCGTCGGTCTGGAGAATTGTGCCTTCAACTTCATAGTTTGCTAATTCTATGTATATATTAATTAAGTAAAAAGTAAAAAAAAGGTCAATATGTCCAAAATATTATCATTTCAATAGGTGATCAAGTAAAAATTACTAACCAGTATATATATATTATGCTAAGTACATTGACTACTAGCTACCATGTTGGACCAGGCAGTTATAGATTGCTCAAAAATATAGAGCCTTAAGCAAAAGAGCTCAAGTACTGTCATTTGTTAAGACAACATTTAGCTACCATAAAAACTCATGAACATAAATGCTGAAGTAGATTGGAGAATATTTGGGTACAGATTAAAAGGGCAATATAGTGTAAGTAACAGAGGACTGCATTCCTAGAACAAATACGTAGACTGGATATTCCTGCATCTGATCATGAAACTGGCATAGAGGCAGTATAGGGCAGCAGCAATGGGGGGCTGTAGCCATCAGATAGATCATCTACTGATCTTCTCATTTAGCTAAATGCATACGTGGAATAAATTCTTGCCATTTCCAAGGAATCTTTCTGTCTGCCTCTTTCTTTCCTCCTTTTCTCCCATTTTTACTCTTCCCTCTCCTGCTTCCCTACGTTCCCTCATTTTTCACTCTTTTTATTACTTCCCTTTAACTCCATTTCCTTTCTTTCAACAAATATTCATGGACTGTTTATTTCTATGTCATGTATTATTTTTGCTCTCACATTTTTGAGCCCCACCCCCAGTGGACATTTGACTATGTCTGAAGACATTTTTTAGATGTCATAGTTTGGGGCAAGGGTGCTACTAGAATATAGTAAGTAGAAAGCAAGTATATTGCCAAATGTCCTACAATGTACAGGATGGTTCCCCACCACAAAAACTGATCCAATCCCAAGTGTTAATAATGTTCAAGTTGAGAAGCCCTGTCCTAGAATATTTTAGAGATAGAAGAAATGACTTTTTCAGGCATAATTTTGACTAAAAAGGAGATAAATAGAAGTTTATTTTATTATTATCTATCCATCTATTTATTTATTTTTAAAGACTTATTTATTTGAGAGAAAGAGGGAGTGCATGAGAGCAGGGTAGGGGAGGGACAGAGGGAGAGGGAGAGAAAGAATTCCAAGCAGACTCCCTGCTGAGTGCAGAGCCCAATGCAGGTCTGATTCCAGGACGCTAAAATCATGACCTGAGCCAAAATCAAGAGTTGGAAGCTCCACTGACTGAGCCACCCAGGAACCCCAGAGAAAAGCAGAAGTTTAAAAGTCTTTAGAGAAAGCAGTAGTTAATAATAGTTATTATATTATAATACCTAACACTACTGTACTATTTTACAAGAACTATGATATATATTTTACTTATATTAACTTCTTTAATCTTTGCAACCTAGTAAATAGGTATTCCTATTATCCTCATTTTATGGATGATAACACTGAGACCCTTGCCCACTAGCTGACCCTAGGAGGTGGTGGCATTACCATGCTAGAGTAATGGGAGAAAAGAACAATTGAGTAACTTGAATGTTTACCCTAGAGACTAGAGATACAACTTCCAAAAAAATGGAAAGAATGATAATGGGACTCTGATCTGAGGCTGTAACAGGGTATGTCTTAGTAGAATTCGGAGTCTCAGAAACACATTCTAACAATGATACAGAAAATGATCTTATCAAAATAAAGAATGGCTGTTTTCTGGGATGGTGCAGTCAGTTAAGCAGTCTGACTGTTGATTTCAGCTCAGGTCATGATCTCAGGGTCATGAGATCAAGCCCCAGCAGGTTCTATGCTGAACATGGAGTCTGCTTAAGATTCTCTCTCCCTCTCCCTTTGCTCCTCCTCCTCTCTCTCTCTCTAAAATAAATAAAATAAAACTTAAAAAAAGAACCAAACCTGGTTGTTTTCTGAAAAGATATATTAATCCATCCTAATGTGTTGTAGCAGATGCTGTCAGTATCCTTGTTCATATCTGTTGGACACATATAATTCCTGTGCTTACAGAACTGACCGTTGGGTCAACATTCTACTGTAAACTTCTGCAACTCTTTGCTTGAGTCTTTTCTTGGGAATCTGGAGCATTCTCAGTCTGCAAGAGGCAGCCTAGACATGTTTTTATAAGTAATTTCTTTGGTAGAAGCCTTCACTGATAGTTGACAAGAATATGGATAGTATGTAAGCTTCCTTGGCCTCTGAGGTAGTCTCTATGGAGTTTCCCAAGCTCTTCAGTAAAACAGAGCCTCTGTTGTCCAGTCCACAGCAAAATCCTGCTTTTTAATACATCTTACATTGAATTACATCATTTCCCTGCCTCATTTACTCTATCTTCTATGGATGCTTCCTAGGATGACCTTGTACTTGTGACCTTTCTTAAGGTCTTCTGACAGAACCCAACCCAAGATGGACGCAATTCTAAGATTGGGTCAGATTTGGAAAGAACATGGCAAAACAAGAAATGAGGGACGGCGGACAGCCAGGTAAGGATGAATATGATTAAACTAAGTACTGTAAAATCTAGAATAAACTAAGTGGAACTTAGTTTATGATATAGAAAATGATCTGATCAAAATAAAGAATGTCTGTTTTCTGGGGTGGTTCAGTCCCACTATCACTTAAAACATAACAATTTAGCCACTTAGGAAAATTGCTGTAGAAATGGCTGTCTTAGGAACCAAAGGCAGAATAATAAAGATCTGAGAAATATAAGTTCCAATGTCAAAGAAATAACTAATATTGCTTTTATCTTCTAAGAAAAATTTTTATTTTCAGTCTGGAAGGACGTTCCAGACATATTTCAGTTGATCTCTTTGGGGAAAGCCTTCAACTAATGATGGACAAGAGTTTGTGCATAATGGCCGGGCTTCCTTGCACCTCTGAAATGGCCTCTATGCAGTCTCCGAGGGCTTCAGCTGTCTAAATCCAGGCAAAGTATTTTGTAGGAAACAGGAAACTTGAAGATGATATTGCTGAACCTCTGTCAGAAATTTTCAAAGAACTATGAAAAATATATAAAAAAGATATAATCTATATTGTCAATAAGTATAAAGATATTGATCAGCTATATTTCCCCTACTGTCTCTGGACAGGACTCTAAAATAAGTTATGAAAAGAATAGTTCATGAGCATGTGTCAAATGAACCTATAATCATTTGGAGCCTACATGGATTATTTGACAATTCCTGTTTTACCTATTTTAATAATTGGAGTAAAAGGATCCAGAACTCTTCCCACCCCATGTCAGACAATTTGGTAACACCAATTATCACCCTGTTACAGTCTTTAAATGATGAGAAAATCTTGATAAATATTAATAAATTAATATTTATTTATTAAATACACAGACATGACCTCTACCTCACAGAAAAATGGTGGTATAAAGAGTCTTACTTAGATGGACATAAGTAACTTACATTTTATTTATTTATTTTAAGATTTTTACTTATTTACTTGACAGAGAGAGAGAGAGAGAGAAAACACAAGTGGGCAGAGCAGCAGGCAGAGGAAGAGGGAGAAGCAGGCTTCACACTGAGCAGGGAGCCCGACCCAGGGCTTGATCCCAGGACCCTGGGAACATGACCAAAGGAAATAAATCAAACCAGCAATAAGAGAACTATACTAATTATAAAATTAACTATTTGAAATGATTCTCATTGTATTAACTTAAATATTAACACAATTAGTACAATAACTAAATATTAATACATCCTACAATTTAGGATGATTATGAATTCCAGGATAACATTAGTGATTGGAATGACTGGCCACAGAAATCATAAGTAATGGTATTCTCCTGTTACTTTTGTGCCCTGATTTTTAGCTCATTTAGTTAGACATCTTTGCATTTTCTTTTGAACTGTTTGGAAGGAAGCTTCTGTGTGCATATTTATGACTTAGTATGAGCCCTCTATACATATTAAATATTAATCTACTTAAAAGAACACACTGTTCTCACATCTTGTCAGACATATTCCAAAATACAGGATTCAAGGAGTACAAACAGCTATCTTCACATTGCTACATTGTTTCCCTGTGACTTAAATCACAGTTTACTGATCTCTGAATGTCTGTATTTTTTTTTCTTTTTCTTTTTCTTTTCCTTTTCCTTTTCCTTTCTCTTCTCTTCTCTTCTCTTCTCCTCCCCTCCCCTTCCCTCCCCTCCTCTCCTCTCCTCTCCTCTCCTTTTCTCTCCCCTCCCCTCCCCTCCCCTCTCCTCTCCTCTCCTTTTCCTTCTCTTCTCTTCTCTTCTCTTCTCTTCTCTTCTCTTCTCTTCTCTTCTCTTCTCTTCTCTTCTCTTCTCTTCTCTTCTCTTCTCTTCTCTTCCTTTTCTTTTCTTTTCTTTTCCTCTCTTTTCTTTTCTTTTCTCTGTATTTTTGTATTTTCTGGTGTTGGTGGAGGTAGGAAGGAATGAGAACATGGTGCAGATAGAGGTAGTTAGAGCCATGAGTAATATGTCAGTAATTTAAAAAATGAGAGGAAATTAACAATTTAGCCACAAAGGGTTCAGAGATCTACTTCTCATGAACACATCACTCAGAGTAGGGCAGCAGCCAACTCAGCCAACTCGGTCTTGTCCTTTCATGTTGTCTCTAGTGGCTGAAAATCATCATCTCATGAATGCCTGCTAGTGGTTTTTAGAGCTCTATATTGCTCTTTAAGCTCCTCCCAAGACAGAGTAGATAAAACCTGTTTGTAAGCACTCCAGCAATTTATTATCTCAGTCAGTGTTTTGTAGGATTTTCTTTTGATGTAAAATTGTTGAGCCAACAGGAAGGTCTTACTTTGTCAACACATTTTAGCTAATTAAATGTTGTGTGCCCAGTGGACATATTAAACACTATGTGGGTCAGTTGTTTTCTGTTTCACTTTCATAACTTTTATCAAAGCTCATTCTCAAATCAGCCTTGTAGCAACTTTCTCACATACACAGAGAACTGCTGGCTGCTCCGTACTGTTAGAAGATGGGAGGTTGGATTATATGAAGAGGTGCACCAAGTGAAATTAACACAAATATCAATTTACAAGTAACACAAAAACATCGGACAAGGCTTTCTTTCTTTTTTTTTTTATAGTCAACGTTGCAGTTTTAAAATTGCAAGCAAAATTAAAAGTGTTTCAAGTGTTAATCTAATGAAATCATTCTAAGAATCAAATAACTTAATTCGATAAATAAGGTTTAACATGGAAAGACTTAGTCTTCCTCTTTTTTCTCTTGTCCATTTTCTCCTTTTCAGAGAAATCATTTTCACGACTTGTATCTTGTATCTTGTATCACATCTGTCTATCTATCTGTCTCTCTCTCTCTCTATCACCTATCCTGTCTTGGAGAGTGTGTATTTTTTTGTGAAGTATTTACCTCACATTTCTAAACGACATGCTTATATTGTTACTTTTTGATTTTTTAGTTTTAGACATTATATACTGACCTCTTGCTATGGAAAGCAAGTGTTTGGTTCTGTTTTCCCTTGCTCCCATCACACACACACACACACGCACACACACCTTTCCTTCCTTCTATTTATTTATTTGAGAGAGAGAGAGAATGCACACAAGTGAGCACGGGATGGGTTAGGGAGAGGGGGAGAGAATCTTAAGCAGGCCCCACGCCCAGCACGAAGCCCAATGTGGGGCTCTCATGACCCTGAGATCATGACCTGAGCTGAAATCAAAAGTCAGATGCTTAACCAACTGAGCCACCCAGATGCCCCCCTTCCTTTCTTCTTTACTTCCATTTTGGCATATATACTCAGTGTTAGCTATTGAGTTTGGCACATATCTATGTATATATTATATATATATATTTCATTTCAAAGGACTCTCTTTTTGCTCTGGGTGCCTTTTTGAAAAAATGACATTCTACTCTTGTTTCATGGTTGTAACACCTTTTTGTCTCTCTGAGGGTATCGATGATAGAGGTTTACTTACTTACTTACTTAATTAGTTTATTATTTTTAAAGTTCTTGCCACTCCTTCAAATTGCTTTTCCTGTTTGGTTATTTTGATCTCAACTTCTCATGTGAGACATTTTCCTCAGGTGTCTACTATAGCCAGTTGTTTCATATTCAAAAGTGGGGTACTCAAAACTCTGGGAACTTTGAGACTATGAAGGGAGTTCACCATTCATGAGTTTTGCTGTGGGATTATCTGGCTGGATGATTTAGTTGTGAAGACCATGATATCTCTATCTTTAAAACTTTTACCTGAGGTTGGTCAGATTCTGTAAAGAACGATCTTCTATTCATGTGTGTGGAGATGAAAGATGACTGTTAGCATTCTGGGATTTGGAGCTTTCCTTTCCTAAACTCTTCAGAGATTCAGAGATATAAATGGAATGGGCTTTGAGCCTTGCCCAGTTCCCATTTAGGATTCAGTTATATACTACTGTTCCATCTGTTTCTAGCTTCTAAACCTTATTGCTATTGTCCTCTTTCCTGTACTCCTAGTTACTATGAGAAAATGTTGGGGGGGGGGATCTAGTTATTGTGTTTTGGTGGAATTTTTGAAGGAATAAAAAGTAGATGGGTGTGTGCAATTTGATGTTTTATCTGGGATCTTAATCTTTCTGAAGCTATTCTTTAGAGATTGAAGATGGACATCCAGAGATTATCCAGGCTATGTTCAGGTTTTCTGGGGAAGATGTTCCTAATCCATCCAGTCAGATAGGCATTGCTCAAAATTAAAACATATTCAAAGACTAAGATTGGCTTTGTGATGACAATGGTTGACATTTTAAAACACATACATGTAGGTTCATCATGCATACTCTTTACTGTTATATCTATTTGAAATTTCCCATAATAAAAGGTTAAAGAAAGGCTATCATATAGTCCTCAGTAAAAGTGTTTCTAAATCTAAGAATCAAGTATTTTTTCCTTAAATTTTACCTGTCACATATGTTATATATTCAAAAGAATTTAAATATGTGCCAATCAAAATATCCCGTCTTTTTTAATTAAAATTAAAATTAAATTAAATTTAAATTTAAATTTTTTAAATTAAAATTAAATTAACTTCCTATTAGTTTAGTGTGCCACTGCTATTGGCTTATGTACTTAGTTGTACTTACACTTCACCTTTTTAAAAGCCATAAAGACTTTTTTTTTTAAAGATTTATTTATTTGACAGAGAGAAATCACCAGTAGACAGAGAGGTAGGCAGAGAGAGAGGGAGAAGCAGGCTCCCTGCTGAGCAGAGAGCCCGATGTGGGGCTCGATCCCAGGACCCTGAGATCATGACCGGAGCCAAAAGCAGACGCTTTAACCCACTGAGCCACCCAGGTGCCCCCCATAAAGACTTTTAAAAGTCTGTTTCTTTTCTTTCTCTTCTGCTTGTAACTCTAACTTAAGATAGTTTTCTCTTCATCTCAGCCTAAAGTACTTCTAGTACCCCAATTTAGGTGCTCAATTTTTTTTTTTTTTTTTTTGCCATTCACTGTTTCCTTTCCATGGCAACCAACAAGATGAGCTTTGAAAGGATTTTATTATACCTTAATAAAATAACTTCAAGGTCATGATTACAATTTGCCTAAGAAAAATATATCCTCCTCATGGAATAAAACTTTATTTTACTATTTTATAAAATTTGAATTCTTAAAAATGGAGTGTTTTAGATGCAGTATGTTACTCAGAATAGTGCAAAAATGTAGTTATGATATCTTGTAGCAGTATTACTAAAAGTAACTCTTTAGACAGTAATGCACCTGACCAAAATGTAGGAAAATATGTCATGGAGATTAGGAAATTTTGGCTATTTATAGCAATTACTTTAGAACTTGGAAATTAGAGGCAATCAGGCAGAAATTCAAGATAATAACAGTAGAGAGAAGTGTCAAATTTATGAAAATCTCTTACCAGTCACACTATGTCAACATTTATTAACAAACATTCAGTTCCACTGGTTGCACTTACAACTTTAGTTATGATCTATTGTTTTTCTCTTCAATTTAGTTTGGTTTAGCTGATAAAAATCGATATTGTATCGATAAAATGACATTTTTCCCAGAGAAGTCTGGGAATATTGATGGTTCTACTTAAGGAACATGTCTTATTAAAGTGGAAGAATCAGGAAAAGTTTTTTGTTTGCTTGTTTTTGTTTTTTCATTTGGTATGTGGGAAACCAAAGAATCAAAAGATTGGAATAAACCACCAGAAACCACCTTGTCAAGTGGTTCTCAGCCAGAGTTATTTGAAAATGTATTTGAGTATTTTTTATTATTAATATGACTGAATGGAAGGGGTCCTACCAGCATTTAGTAAGTGGGGAACAAAGATGATAGGAATCCTACAATGTTTGGGATAGTTCAGGATAATGAGTTATCTTTCCCAATTTCTGATTGGGCTGGTTACCATCTGGTGCTTGACTTCTTCCCATATTGTAGGCATACTGTAAGAATGACAAACAGGAAATTCAGGGTTTTAAAAAATTTATAATTGAAGCATAATTGATATAGAATATTTCATTAGTTTCAGGTTTAAAATGCATTGATTTGTCTACTCTATACATTACTCAATGCTCACTATGATAAGTGTATCATCAGATAGCGATCTAGAGAAAGAAGAATGAAGCTGGAGGTGTCACAATCCCAGATATTTAGATCTACTTTAAAGCCTTAACAGTCAAAACAGTAGGGTACCTGCACAAAAATAGACACATAGGTCAATGGAACAGGATGGAGAGCTCAAAAATAAACCCATACTTATGATCAATTAATCTACAGCAAAGGAGGCAAGAATGTGAAATGGAGAAAAGGCAGTCTTTGATAAGTTGTGTTGGGAAAATAGAAAATTTAGTTTTAGAATTACAACAATGGAATTCTAAGAAGTTGGAGCGCAGTACAAATTTATTGGAATTGGTAGGTCACATAATAGAAACCTACCTATCTATCTATCATCTATCATCTATCTATCTATCATCTATCTGTCTATCTATCTATCTATCTATGATCTATCCATCCCCAAGGTTTTCTGAGTAAAAGATCTTTGATTTAAATTGATTCAAATAAATTTAAAAAATTGTTTTTTTTTCAAATGAAATTGCCTTTACCCTGATTAACAAAACTGAGCATCTAGTTTTTATAAATAATCCAGAATGCAGAAAAGCACAAAGAAGAAACAATAATAACTATTAATTTTATTACTCAGAGACATTATTATTAACATATAGATTAGGATTTCTCCACAGTAGCACTACTAGAATTTTGACTTGGATAATTATTTGTTATGAGAGGCTGTTCTGTGCACTGAAGGACACTTAGCAGCACTCCTAGCCTCTACTCACTAGATTCCAGGAAGATCCATATAGTTTTGAAAAACAAATATTTTTCCAGAAATTGCCAAATGTCCCCTGGGGGAGAAAATGACCCCAGTTGATAAGCACTGGTTTAGATGTATAATCTTTTATCTGTGTGTATGATTGTGCTGCTCTGTGTGTATGGATATGTGTATGTGTGGATGGCATTGGGAATTCCAATGTTTAACCAAACTAAACTAACTAGCTAGATACCCTAGGATATTTTGAAACATTTTTCAGGGTTGTTACGCAATAGGACCCCTGGGACCCGGTGAATTACATGCATTCTTCTGTAGACGTTGCAGGAAGGCCATACTATGGTTTATTCTTTATCGATTTGCTTATCTTTTAGATGTGAAGCAAAGTCTGCAAGGATGATGATGTGCCTAGGTAAACGACCTGACCTAACCTGCTGGGGGAACATCATGGTCTCACACTATAGTCATTTAGTTGTTGTACTGCTATTGTTTTTCTTTTTCTTTTTAAAAAGATTTTATTTATTTATTTATTTTGGGTTGGGAGCAGAGAGAGAGGGACAACCAAACTCTGTGCTAAGCGTGGAGCCTGGCTCAATCCCTCACCATGAGATCATGACCTGAGCTGAAATCAAGAGCTGGACACTTAACTGACTGAGCCACCCAGGTGCTCCAAAACTTATGTCTTTTTTTCTCTTTTTAATGTAGGCTCCATGGCCAGCATGGAGCCCAAGGCGGGGTTTAAGCTTATGATCCTGAGATCAAGAGTTGAGCTGAGATCAAGAGTCTGATCTTTAACTGACTGAGCCACACAGGAGCCCCTGCTATTGTTTTTCTTTTTCTCACCAATTTCTCTCCATTCTGGGCTGGCATCCATTTTAACTCAGGCTAAATATCATCCATTGGTGGTTCTGTGTGCTGCCCACATGAAATGAAGATGTTTTTAATATAACAGCACACATTTCCTCCTATATTATATTGGCAATTTCATATTCATTTTTGCTTAACTGGTCGCTAGGCTAGTTGATGAGAATTCATTCTCTGAAAGAGCATGATAACTATTTTCTACTTTTTCCAAGTGAGTCAGACTGTGAATGCTGTCTTGTGATTTATTAAAACATGAAAAATATATGTTGGCAAGTAATAACATGCAGTAGATTTACCATGGTGCATTCTAAATGGATACATCAGGACTTTGTCTTTTTTAACTCTCTTGTATCCATTGAACTAGACTTATATGAAAAACTCTTTAGATAAATTAAAAGAACCCCTCCATTCCCGAGCCCCACATTTCATTTTCTTTGTCCATGAAAAAAAAGGTAGCTGGGCTTCTACTGAAAGGCTAGTCACCTCCACCCTGCCTTCAGCCTAACTCAAATTATCTGGAAAGAGTAAACTTTACTAAAAACTGTGTTACCAAGTTACTGAGAAATTCAATATACTCAAGAGCAAGAGATCCTAAGATTGTAATAAACACACACACACACACACACACACACACACACACACACACAATGCTCTTTCATGGTGAGTAAAACTGTACATTAGGAAATCTCTAAGGTAAAGAGAGAAAGCATGAACATATCTCCAGAAGTTCAGTCTTGTGTTGGAAATGATGCACTCTCAACTGCTAAGCATGCACTCTACCCTTCCCAGCCTCCCTTGCATGTATGGTTCTAGCCAATGAGAGGTGAGTGTACCTCCCGCAGGATGAAGACCCAGTGAGCCACCTCATCCTTATATTTTCCTGCTGTGGTGACCTTAGAGCCTGCATGTTCTGGATTACATGGCTATAAGATGGAAGCGACCTCTGATCTCTGAGTTACTACATGGAAAGGAACTGTGCCAATCTTGATCTGATACCAGAATAAGAAATTATTTGTAACTACCTAGTGTAAGGTATCAGTCAACCTTAAAGGGTTTGGAAAATGAAAAGGAGGAAGTGTGATTCAGACATAGCCAAGTAAGTGATATAGAGTGGAGCAGCAATTAGCTCAGTTTGAGAATTACAGAAACATATTAATTTTTAAAATATTTATTTATTTATTTGAGAGGGGAGGGCAAAGGGAGAGGATCTTCAAACAGATTCCCACTGAGCATGAAGCCCTACACGGGGCTCGATCCCATGACCCATGAGATCATGACTTGAGCTAAAACCAAGAGTTTCAAGCTCAATGGTCTGAGCCACGAAGGCGCCCTGACAATTACAGAAATATTTTAGGGAAAAATTGTTTTCCTTAGAAGCAGAAAGACAGATTTTGTCTGAACCTTTGGCTTGTGGATGGAAATCAATTTTTTCCAGCAAATTTCTGGGAGAAGAACCTCACTGTGTTGACATTTAATGCTTCCGTTTAAATTTATTTAATTAAAAAATTTTTTGTTTAACATATCTGTGTGAAAGAATCCCCAAACAATCACAGTCTCATAATCAATGATGACCTTTTGTGTCTATTTTGTTATAATCCCATTCCTACGTGCTAGGAACTTAAAGCAATGATTTTCTTACTCTTTTAAAATTCAAATCAATCTTCACTTTTATTATAAATCACACAAGTTAGGAAAAAATAGTCTATCTATCTATCTATCTATCTATCTATCTATCTATCTATCTATCTATCATCTATCTATCTATCATCTATCTATTTATTTTAGTTCTGACCTGGTTGGGGCTCACTCTTTTCAACTTTATTGTTATATCTTACACATATGTGAAACCTCAAAGACAAGCTACATTGTTAGTTTTTTAAAGTTTTGTCAGAAGAATTGCTGCTATTGTAGCACTTTACTTCAACTAATTACAGAGACAATCAGAAGATTGACAGAAAATTTAGAGATCCCAGATATTTCCACTTTAATATTCTTTAAAACAAAATCTTACAACATTCCCAAAATTACAAGAGGAAAGGACTCCCCTATTTTGTCCTCCTTAGAAGTTGACAGAAAGAGTTGGCAAATGAATTAAGTCTGGGAAGAAGGCCACCTGGCTTTTGTACATTAGGCAAGAAGAAATAAGTCAAGCCAAAAGGATTTCCCCATAAGGAGACAGTGGTAGTGAGGAGGATTCTTGAGGGTGGATAGAGATAGGGACTATAAGAAGCTGGAAGCTAGCCTAGATCCACACACAGTTTGAAGAGTTTAATTTCACACCAAAATGAGCCAAGGCTTATTGGAAACTTTACACTTTAGCAAATGTCAATTGAGTTTCAGATTCCAGAAAAGAGCCTAAAAGAAGAAACAGAACATTGGCGATGATGTTGACTGGCTGGTAATGGCGGCTGCTAAGTGATGGCCACACAAATTGCATTGTCCTTCCTCCATCACTGAGTCAGTCTAATGATGCAGGAGTACATGTTTACTTTGTGAAAGTTTGTAGTGCTAGAGAGCGTCATGTGTTCTGAGCTCTTTGGATGTTCTTCATGTTGAAAATCAAAGACCCCATTAATGATTTGAGAAATATAGAAGAAATTGAGGGCTTTAAAAAACACCTATTTAAATTTTTTTAAAAAACAGCATCTGTGTAGTTATCCATTTATTTTATTCAAATATCTTGCAATTCACAATCACATAAATAATTAAAGATTCAGTTAGCTTTGGCCATCAACTATATAATAATCTTTCCCTACAACAGCTTTATTGTAGTAGGGTAAATTGGCCATTTAAGAACTTATTAAAAACAGATGACAACCTGTTTATCATCTGTAAAATATTTGATATTTGTAGCTTATGAGGTACATCCCTAAGAAGGTGACTTGGACAAAGGAAAGAAGTAAGAAATAATTGGAGTATTAGATTCCAATGGATGTTCCACATTTTTCATGTTGACTAGAGTGAGTTGCTGCTCTTCAATGTAATAAACATTTAATATCACATTTTAGGTTTGAGTTCCAGTGTTTTTTAGGTTCCAGTGTTTAGTCATATGTTCAGGAGATACATAAATATTGGCCTTTTCTCTCATGTAGCTGTTCTGTGGGTTTTCAGAGACTCTTCTTTATGGCAGGATTCCTTTTCCTCAGAAAAGAATTAGCATATGACCCAGTAATTCAGCTTCTGGGAATTTACCTAAGAAAAATGAAAACACTAGTTGCAAAAGATACATGCATCCCTATGTTTATTTCAGCATTAGTTACAATAACCAATATATGGGAGCAACCCAAGTGTCTATTGATAGATGGATGGCTAAAGAAAATGTGGTATATATGGAATATTACTCAGCCAAGAAAAAGAATGAAATCCTGCCATTTGCAACAACATGGATGGGCCTAGAGGATACAATATTAAGTGAAATAGTTGAAGAAAGACAAATATGACATGATTACACTTATGTGTGGGATTTAAGAAACGAAACAAATGAACAAAAGAAAAAGAAACATAAGAAACCCCCTAGACTCTTGACTATAGAGAAGAAATTAATGGTTGCCAGTGGAGAGGTGGGGGGGTATGGGTGAAATAGGTAAAGGGGATTAAGAATATTCTTGATGAGCACTGAGAAATGAACAGAATTTATTATGAAAGTACTTGCATCTATTGGCTGTGGTCTTGGGGTTTTTTAAGCTGAAACCCTAAGAGAGAAAGGGTCCCATTTTAACCATTGGATACACATGTAAAACTGCTCAAAGGAGATTTTAAACTAAACTAAAGTAATAAAAGTAGAGGGAATAACTCTCAAACACGTTGGGGGAGAGGAATGGAATAATAATAACTTCCAAAAGAAAGCAGGAAATGACAAATATCAAAGTATAGAAATAAGGCTAATAGGAAGAACAAAATGAGAAACATATATGGAAAGATCTCTGTAAGCACACTAAATATGACTAGATTAACCTGCCAATTGAAAAAGAAATGGCCAAACTTGAATTTGAAAAAAAAAAAAGTCATGTTATTAAAAAAAACCAACAACATACTTAAACAGACACAAAAATTGGAAGTGAAATGATAAAAAATAAACAACAGGCAAATACTAAGCAAAGTGAGGATGGTATGTTAAACTCAGACAAAACTGACTTTAAGGTGAAAAGTTATCGAGCTATTAAGACATTTATGTGTGGTGCTGGAATAGACAAATAGATGGAATAGAGATCTCAGAATCAGACTCAGAAACTTGACATATAACAGAAGAGGCATTTCCTGTCAGTAGGGAAAGGTTGATCTAGTTAGAAAAAATGGTGCCCAAACAATGATTCACTCATAAGGAATAAAATATATATTGAATTCATATCTCCCATCATACCCAAGAATTAATATGAGATTAATAAAACCTACTCTACAAATTAAATCTTTAGATCTTTTAGAAGTTGAAGAACTTCCCTGGTAGAAAATATTATCTAATAAATCTAAGAGCAGAATATAATAAATAGAATCCAAATGAATACACTATAAAGAGAAAATTAAAATTTTAAGTTACATTTATTAACTTTTACATATAAATTAAAATTTTAAAAGTACATCATGAAAATATGGCATAATAATAACAAAAAAGTAAAAATGTAAGCCATATACCAAATGATTTCAATGCATATAATCAGAAGAGAATTAGGAAGCAGAATTTAAAAACTGCCTATAAATCATTACAATAAAGATTAACAACTCAATAGAAAAACATGACAAGATATCTAAGCTTAAGAAGAAATTAAAATGTCCAACAAACATGTGAAAATTTGTTTAGGCTAACAAGTAATCAAAAATGCAAATTAAAACTAGAATAAGATACAATTTTGCACCAATTAGAATGGATAAAAACAAACAAACAAAACCTTGAAGATATCAAGTGTTAGAGAGGATGTTGAACAGTAAAAGCAATCATACATTAGTAGTGGGAATACCTATTGGTAAACCATGCAGGAGATTGTTATGGACTGACTGTTTTTCTCCAAATTTATATGTTGCAGTCCAACCCCCAGTGTGATAGCATTTGGAGGTGGGCTCTCTGGGAAATAGTTAGCTTAGATGAGATGCTGAGAAAGCCGTCTCCACCCCCACACCATGGGATTAAAGTCCTAGTAAGAAGAGGAAGAGATATAAGAGCTCTGCCTGTATGAGGTCACAACAAGAAGGTGGCCATCTGCAAGACAGGAAGAGAACTTTCACCAAGAACTAAATAGTCTGGCACCTTCGTTTTTGACTTGCCAGCCTCCAGAACTGTGAGAAATAAATTTCTGTTGTTTAAATCACCCAATCTATTGTATTTTGTTATGATAGCTCACATTGACCAAGACAGAGATTTTTTTCACAATGTTTGGTCATGTTTACGATGCCCAGATGCTATGTGGTGAATATAATGAAGGTGCCACAATATTCATTTCCACATTGGTGTACTCTGCCATTTTGTTCTGTTAAAGCTTGACAACTAAAATCAATATTTCTCAGATTCCCATGCAGTTAGAGCTCTAGAAGTACATTTGATTTTGTCAACTGATACAGCTGAGCAATATTTAGAGAGTTGAAGTGATACGGGAGCAATTCCTCAAGTTTTGTTTTGGTTGGCAGGCAAAGTTATGCAAATACTGGTTCTGGTTTTGTTTTGTTCTGTTTTGTTGCAGCAGTGCATGTCGAGTTTCATTAGAGTTAAGAGAGAATTGTAGTTCAGAGACTGGTTTCTTGATCCTGGGAGCCCAGTGATAGTGGTTCATTTTTCAATTTAATGGTTCCAGTAGTGGTTACTGACTTCCTATTTTCCTGGGTGTAGCCATGGTGAAATTCTTGGATGGGCTTATTTGGTGGCATGGTTCTGAATTATTCCTGTCTGGAGCCCACTCTTTCAGCCCCTTCAGTGATTTTGCAATCACTTAATACTCTATATCACATACTTCTCTCCTTAAAATAATTGAAGTTGTTTCTGTTTCCTGCAGTTGAACACTGACCAATACACCTTCAACCTATGAATACCATATCTAGATATATAGATATCTATCTAACTAAGGTATTTCCTTAGTTACCCTAAGGAAACTCTTGCATCTTTACTGAACTTTGGGATGAGGAAAATATTGTGTATGTGCCCAAGGAGACATGTGGAAGTATGTTCATAATGGCATGATTTATTATGGCAAAATATACTTGACAATAATATGGATAAAAAGTAGTATAATAATGTAATCTCTTGCATATTTTATAATAAGTTAAAAATAATAAACACAAATACACAAGACACAATATCCACCCTTGATTAGCTTAACGAAATTGTAGCCATTTTTAAGTGCAAGACTTTGGAACCAGCTGATTAAAAATAAGTTTCCTCCCACTTAGTTTTTTCTTTTTTTTTTTTCTTGTTCAAAATATTCCTTTATTTTTTTTTCAATTAATGTTATTTTATTTTTTCAGTGTTCCAAAATTTATTATTCATGTACCACACCCAGTGCTCCATGCAATCCATGCCCTCCTCAATACTACCACCAGGCTTACCCAACCCCCCAACTCCCTCCCCTCCAAAACCCTCAGTTTGTTGCTCAGAGTCCACGGTCTCTCATGGTTCACCTCCGCTTCCGATTTCCCCCAATTCACCCTTCCTTTCCTTCTCCCAATGTCTTCCATGTTTTTCCTTATGCTCCACATGTAAGTGAAACCATATGATAACTGACTCTATCTGCTTGACTTATTTCACTCAGCATAATCTCTTCCAATCCCGTCCAGGTTGATACAAAAGTCGGGTATTCATTCTTTCTGATGGAGGCATAATATTCCATTGTATATATGGACCATATCTTCTTTATCCATTTGTCTGTTGAAGGGCATGTTGGCTCTTACCACAGTTTGGTGATTGTGGCCATTGCTGCTATGAACATTGGGGTACATGTGGCCCTTCTTTGTACTACATCTGTATCTTTGGAATAAATACCCAGTAGTGCAATTGCAGAGTCATAGGGTAGCTCTATTTTTAATTTCTTGAGGAATCTCTACACTGTTTTCCAAAGTGGCTGCCCCAACTTGCAATTCCACCCACAGTGTAAGAGGGTTCCTCTTTCTCCACATCCTCTTCAACACTTGTTGTTTACTGTCTTGTCGATTTTGGCCATTCTAACTGGTGTAAGATGGTATCTCAATGTGGTTTTGATTTGAATCTCCCTGATGGCTGAAGATGATGAACATTTTTTCATGTGTCTGTTAGCCATTTGTATGTCTTTTTTGGAGAAGTGTCTGTTCATGTCTTCTGCCCATTTTTTGATGTGATTATCAGTTTTGTGAGTGTTGAGTTTGAGGAGTCCTTTATAGATCTTCGATATCAGACCTTTGTCTCTAGTGTCATTTGCGAATATCTTCTCCCATTCTGTGGGTTGCCTGTTTGTTTTGTTGACTGTTTCCTTTGCTGTGCAGGAGCTTTTTATCTTGATGAAGTCCTGAAAGTTCATTTTCGCTTTTGTTTCCTTTGCCTTTGGAGACATGTCCTGAACGAAGTTGCTGTGGCTGATGTCGAAGAGGTTACTGCCTATGTTCTCTAGGATTTTGATAGACTCCTGCCTCACGTTGAGGTCTTTTATCCATTTTGAGTTTATCTTTGTGTATGGTGTAAGAGAATGGTCAAGTTTCATTCTTCTATATATAGTTGTCCAACTTTCCCAGCCCCATTTATTGAAGAGACTGTCTTTTTTCCACTGGATATTTTTTCCTGCTTCGTGAAAGATTATTTGGCCACAGAGTTGTGGGTTCATATCTGGGCTCTCTATTCTGTTCCACGGGTCTATGTGTCTGTTTTTGTCCCAGTACCATGCTGTCTTGGTGATCACCGCTTTGTAGTAAAGCTTGAAATCAGGCAATGTGATGCCCCCAGCTTTGTTTTTTTTTCAACATTTCCTTAGCAATTCGGGGTCTTTTCTGGTTCCATACACATTTTAGGATTGTTTGTTCCAGCCCCTTAAAAGATGCCAGTGGAATTTTGATTGGGATGGCATTGAAAATATAGATAGCTCTGGGCAGTATAGGCATTTTAACAATGTTTATTCTTTTGATCCATAAGAATGGAATGCCTTTCACCTTTTTGTGCCTTCTTCAAATTTCTTTCATAAGTGTTCTGTAGTTCCTGGAGAACAGATCCTTTACGTCTTTGGTTAGGTTTATTCCTAGGTATCTTATGGTTCTTGGTGCTATAGTAAATGTAATCAATTCTCTCATTTCCCTTTCCATATTCTCATTGTTATTGTATAAGAAAGCAACTGATTTCTGTGCATTGATTTTGTATCCTGCCACATTACTGAATTGCTGTATGAGTTCTAGTAGTTTGGAGGTTAAGTCTTTTGGTTTTTCCATATAAAGTATCATGTCTTCTGAGAAGAGAGAGAGTTTGACTTCTTTGCCAGCTTGAATACCTTTTATGTATTTATTTTTTTGTTGTCTGATTGCTGTTGCCAGGACTTCTTGTACTACATCTTATCTATACTAGTTCTCTTATTTTTAATGCTGTTTTGGGGGAAGAAACCCACTGATTTTTCTGATGGGATTTTTCATATACTATATTTCAGTAATTTCAGTCTCATGGCGAAATTTAATAAGTTCTTCTACCTACCACATTTTTTATTAGCTAATAATTGAATATAAAAACTTGATTAGATTCTTATTGTTATTTTACTAAGGATACTAAACAGATTTTGCTGTGTACTTCCTATTGCATGCATCAAGATACATGTAATAGCTGGTTGTCTCTCTTTCAGGGCTATTAAGGTTATCAGTTCAGTTCAGATGGTTCCAGCCTAATCTATTATAAAGTTTCCAATCAACCTTTTATTTGATGTTTTTCACAGATGATTGTTGTCTAAGCCCAGTCTTCCATTAGAGTTGCAATCTGATGTTTCTCATCCTTTTATTTCTTCTGCATTTTGTTATTCTGGAATACAATTGGTAAAGAGAAGGCAACATGTTTGACTCTTTCTCTTTGCTGATCTTAAGAATATTGGCTTGGTGCATGTTATGGTCATCCCATAGGAAATGGGCTCAACTCCTTACTCATAATTTGATTTAATGTTGAGACTAATAATGCCACAAATGTGTTAAGAGGGTATGAAGAGATTTGTTATTCACATGGTCTTTCTGAGGAGAGCAGAGGAAGCTCTCACCAGGTCTGAAAATGGCTTTAGATAGCTAGGAGGGTGTAACTGGCTTTGAGTTCTGTTGTGGTTAGGGAGTGGGGCTGGAGTGAGGGCTCCTGAAAAAGGCTGGGGCTTGCCTGGTTTAAGCATTGCAGGAAGGAGCACCTGGGTTTGCCCAGAAATGGGACAACAGGAGACAGTATGTGGGTGTGGGAGGAGTAGGACTTGAAAGCTGTCAATAATCAGAAAGAAAAGAATAGCATCAAGCTCTTTACTATAATTCACCTTTGATATTTGACTGCCAGTTGAAATATGCCATATTTGATTTAATTAAACTTGAATTTATTTAAGCCAGCATGGCATTTTTGAGGCCTGAAACCTGAGGCTGGTAAGGGAAGTGAAATTTTTATTGAATGCCTTATTCAAGAACCCAATATTGTATATTCTGAGAAGTGAAATGAGTGCTTTTCCTTCTTTTCTAAATAGGTCTTTTACAAGAAATTTCGATCCGTAAAGGCCCTGTTTTCATTTACATGGGGCCATATTAATTATTTTCACCAGGGAGTACATGGAATCCCATTTTATCAAGCTAATTATAAGAGCTAAAGATTAATTTATTTAAATTTATAACTTGTTGAGCAAGAGTGTCCACACCCATCCTTTTATATTTTAGGGCAATAGGTGCCTTGGCTATAGAAAATTTAGGCATGAGAAGAGTTCCTATGGCTAAGCTAAATCTTACCTGTTTGTCCTTTATTTTAAGGATCATGACTATTCTGATGGTATAGGGTATACATTACTGAAATTTAGTGGGATCCCAAATATAACTGTAATTTGAATCTTAGTATAAATTAGAATATGAAGGTTTGCAAACTTGTACATTTCATCTTATGTTAAAATTAACTCAGACCCTGTGCTATAAAGACATAAAAATCAATCAGCATGCTTTTATATTTGGAGGAGGAGGATTTTTTAAATTTGATTTTTTTAAAGCAGTTTTAGGTTCACAACAAAATTGAACATAAGGTACAGAGATTTCCCATATACTCCCTCCCTGGACACATGCACAGCCTACCTCATTTTCAAAATCTCCCACTAGAGTGGTGCATTTGTTAAATGATGAACCTATATTGATACACCTTTATCATCCAAAGCCCCTAGTTTATATTACACTTCACTCTTCATGTTGTATACTCTATAAGCTTTGGCAAATGTCTAATGACACATATCTGCTACTATAGTATTATGTGGACAAATTTTACTACCCTAACCATCTGTGCTCTGCCTATTCTTTCCTTCTCACTACTCAACTCCTGGAAACCACTAACTTTTAAACTCTTACATATTTTTGTCTTTTCCAGAATGTCATGTAGTTGGAATCATACTTATAATCATATGTAGCCTTCACAGATTGATTTCTTTCACTTAGTAATATACACTTAAGATTCCTCTATGTCTTTTCATGGCTTGGTAGTTTATTTCATTTTTATCACTACATAATATTCCATTGTTTGGATGTACCACAATTATCCTCTCACCTATTGAAAGACATACTGGTTGCTTCCAAATTTGGCAGTTATGACTAAAGCTGCTATAAACATCCATTGCAAATTTTTATGGAAAATTTATTAACTCCTCTAAATAAATACCAAGAACCACACTTATTGGAAAGTATGTGGAGAGCATATTTAGTTTTGTAAGAAATTGTCAAATTGTCTTCCAAAGTGACTGTACCATTTTGCATTACCATCAGCAAGGAATGAGAGCTCCTGTTCTTCCACATCCTCAACAGTATTGGTCCAGTCAGTGTTTTTGATTTCAGCCATTCTCATAGGTGTACAGTGGTATGTCATTGCTATTTTAATTTGCAATTCCCTAAGGATGTATTATGTTGAGCATATTTTCATAAGCTATATTCCTTCTTCCTTGGTTCTGAAATGTCTGTTCAGAACATTTGCCCATTTTTTTTATTTGGATTGTTTATTTTCTTATTTTTTTTTTAAGATTTATTTGTTTTTGAGAAAGAGGGAGAGAGTGGTGGAAAGGGCAGAGGGAGAGGAAGACAATCTCAAGCAGACTCCCCATTGAGCAAAGAGCCCAATGTGGGGCTTGGTCCAAGGACTTTGAAATCATGACCTTAGCCAAAATCAAGAGTCAGATTTTCAACTAACTGAGCCACCCAAGTGCCTCTGTTTTCTTATTGTTAAGTTTTAAGAGTTCTTCGTATATTTTGGAGAACAGTCCTTTATCAGATGTGTCTTGAACAAATATTTTCTCCCAATATGTAGCCTGTCCTCTCATTCTTCTGACAATGTGTTTTGCATAGCAGAAGTTTTTAATATTAATGAAGCCCAACTTATTAATTTTTTCTCTCATGCATCTAAAGTTTTTCTTTCAATTTCTAAAACTTCATTGCTATACCTAGGCCTTCTAGGTTTTCTTATCTTTTTGAAGTCTCATAGTTCTATATTTCACATTTATGTATAAGATCCGTTTTGACTTAATTTTTGCAAGGAGTGTAAGTTCTGTGCCTAAACTCATTTTTTTACATATAGATGTCCAGTTGTTCCAGCACCATTTGTTGAAAAGACTGTCTTTGCTCCAATATATTGCCTTTGTTTTTTTGTCAAAGCTGACAGATATTAAGACTGTATTTGTATGGGTCTATTTCTGGGCTCTCAATTCTGTTACATGGATCTTTTTTGTCAAGTCTTTTGCTAATACAATTACTGAAGTTTTACAGTAAATATTGAAGTTGAGTAGTGTCAGTGTTCTAACTTACTTCTCTTCTTTCAAAATTATTTTGGCTATTCTGACTCTTTTGCTTCTCCATATAAACTTTGGAATCAGTTTGTTGGAATCAGTCCACAAAATAATGTGTTGTGATTCTGACTAGGATTACATTTAATTTGTAGATTATGTGGGAAGAATTGACATCTTGACAGTATTGTGACTTCTTATTCATGAATGTAAAATATCTCTCCATTTACTTAGTTCTTTGATTTATTTTATCAGAGTTTTGTAGTTTTCCTCATTGTACATATTATGTTAGGTTTATAGTGAAATCGATTTCATTTTGAGGTGTATTATGTCTATGTTAGCAATCATGTTGATTGATAATAAAAATAGTTTTATTTCTTCCTTTCCTACCTAATGCCATTTATTTCTTCTTCTTGTCTTGTTGCAGTGGATAGAACTTCAATACAATCTTAAATAGAAGTGAGGAGAACGGACATTCTTGCCTTTCAGTGTTTCAACATTAACTATGCTGTTACCTGTAGGTGTTTTGTAGATGCCCTTTAACAGGCTGAGGAAGTTCTCTTTAATTCTCAATTTGCTGAGATTTTAAAAATCAGATTTTGATTTTTAAAAATCAGACAAAAAATTAGATTCTTGTCAAATGCTTTTTCTGCATCTATTGAGATGACATTTTATTTGTCTATTGCTATCTAACAATAACATCACAAACTTAGCAACTTAGAACAACACGTGTTTATTATCTCACAATTTTAGTGAATCAGGAGTGTGGTCAGGCATTGCTTAGTCTCTTACTTCAGGGTTTCACAAGACTAAAATCAATGTATTGGCCTGAGCTACAGTCTGATGTGAGGCTTGAATCAGAAAGGATTGTATTCAAAATCAGATCCAAATTCAGACCCAAATATTTGTGAGAAGTATTCATTTGCTTCCAGGTTGGAGGACCTAGGCCCTCACTATCTTACTGGCTGTTACCTAAAGGCTGCCTTAAGCACCTCTCTGAGTAGCCTTCTCCAAATGGCAACAAACAACACAGTTGTTTGTGTTTGAGCAGTTTGCCTCTTTGAAGTCAGCAGAGAAGAATATCTTTTAACAATACCGATATTACAATTTTATGTGATTTAATCATATACACATTGTCACATACATCCTTTCACCTTTGTGGAATTCTATCCATCAGAATTGAGTGACAGATTCTGCTCACACTTGAAGGTAGGGAATTACACACAGGTATGAAATATCTTCTGGTCAGGATCATGGGGACTATCCCAGAGTGCTCATCACAGATGGCCACATAGATAATTTTTTTTTTAATCAGTTACTGTGATGAATTACACTGATTGCTTTCAAAAGTGAAATTAACCTTGCATTCCTGGGACTTTTCTACTTATGATTTATTATCCTTTTATATATTACTATATTTTGTTTGCATAAATTGTGTTTAGAATTTGTGCCTTATGTAGTTTTTTCCCTATTTCTGATGCTTGAGATACATGTCTGGGTTACAGTTTCAAAATATTAATAAAATTTGGACTTTTGGGGTACAATTTTTTATAAATTCTCTCTGTCCTCTGTTTTGGGACTACTATTATATGTGTATTACATCATGTGAATTATCTCCACATTTTACTAACACAGTGCTTATTCTTTTTAGTTCTTTTGTTCCTCTGTGTGTTTCATTTTGGATAGTTTTATTGCTATTTCTCTGTGTTCTAATCTGCTAATTAGACTTTCCAGTATTTTTCTTCTCAACAGAGTAGTTTTCATCTCTAGAAATTTACTTTGATTCATTTAAATATTTCCTATTTCCCAACTTAATTTTTTGAACAAATTGAATACAGTTATTATAACTCCTTTAATTATAACTCCTTTAATTTGTCCACTAACTCTAACATTTGTGTCAGTTCTGGATCAGTTTTGATTGATTGATTTTTCTCCTTATTGTGAGTTATTTTCTCTAGCTTCTTTGCAAGCCTATTATTTCTTATAAAAATTTGATTCCAGACATTGTAGATCTTACCTCACTGTGAGCTGGATATTTTTGTGTTGCTATAAATATTCTTGAGGTATGTTCTGGAATGCAATGAAATTGCTTGAAATTGTTTCATTTTTTTTTTTTTTTTTGGTCTTGTTTTTAAGATTTTTTATATAGAAACAGACCAGCATTTAGTCCAGGATTAATTTTCCTCCACTCATGGAGAAAAAAATCCTTATGAGTGCTTCATCCAATGCCCAGTAAAGTATGATATTTTCCAGTTTGACTGTGGAAACAGGCACTATGCCTGGCATTGTATGAGCTTTGGTATTGTTTCTTCTAGGCTGATTCTTTCTTAGGTTTTGATCCTCAGTTTCCTCACACATTGTGGATATTCAGAGTCCTTGCTCTGTGCAGTTCTTTTTAGTGCTCTGTCCTGTGAATTGTGGCTTGTGTGTGTGTCCTGGATTCAGAAATCCACATTTTACCTCAGGGAATCATTATCTTCTGCCTAGGCTCCTCCCCACACCCTTGTGTCATGTCTCAGAAATTTCTCAAAGCAGCAAACTGGGAAAAACAAAAACAAAAACCAATAAGCTGGGACAATCTTAAGGATCATCTCATTTAAGTCCTATTCCTCAGGAATTTATATCCTTCATTGTCTGATGTCTAGCATCTTCAAAACCATTATTTCATATAGTTTATCCTGTTGTTTTATTGTTTCAGGCAGGAGGGTAAATCCAATGTATTATGTGAACTTGGCTGGAAGCAGAAGTTTCATAGATTTCTTTTAATAATTAAATAAAATAGCATGCTAAAGTATGTTTGGATATAAAGCTCCCTATATATCCTCATTATTTATAAAACAGTGTATAAAATGTAAATATCATGTTATTCAAAAAGCAACTGTTAAATTCTATTTTAATGTGTGTTTTTTATTATAAAACCCATAATATATGCATATTATAGATTATTTGGAAAACAGAAGCACAAAAAAGAATATTAAAATCTCCTGTAATCATACCACGATATAATCACTGGTGATATTTTGGAATGTATGCCTCTAATTTATTTTTTTGCATATATTGGGATCCTTTCCACTCCATATTTATATAATAATAATTTTTTGGTGACATTAACTACTTTTCAAAACATTATTTCCAGTGGATTGATGAAAATCTATTTATAGATCCACAATTCTTTATTTAAGCATTATACTTCTGTAGGGACATTTAGATAATTCTGGAATTTTCTAGTATAAATAATATACTTTAAATAAATTTTGCCCATAATTCTGAGTATTTCGTTTAACTAGATTTTTAGATAGATAATTACCAGTTTGGTCTTTGTTATAAACAAAGAAAACTGATAACTTTTGTTTGGAAAAGTTACTTCTGCCTCTCCTAGTAGATGGAATATTTTATCTTGTGGGGTTGGAGTTGATTGATGCTAAAGATCATTTTGCCATACTGCATTGTAACACTATAGGTATAAATAAACTTCATTTAGTCAAGACGTTTCTCTGTATTCATGCTAGTTAATTGAAAAATCCTATAACCAGGAGGAAGATTCTGAAAGATTAATGAATGTTGTCAAAGGAGCTAGCAGACAGTGATCCAGATGCTGAGATAATTTGTCTTGCTCCCTTTTCTACTTTCACCATGTTAGAATAAATACATCAGTGGAAAAAAGATGACTTCAGTAAAAAATACATATGAAAAGACTGGTGTGTCTATAATGAATGGAGTTATGATCTGTGATCACACCATTGGTATTCAAATTCTGACCTTTTCACTTATTAGTTATGTCAACTTCTTAAATTTCTTTGTGTCCCAGTTTTTGTGTCTGTAAAATGGGGATAGTATAATAGCTCAGATAGGTTTTAGGTTTTTATTTTTTTTGTCAATTAGATGCTTTTAATGTATAGCACTTAGAACACTGCTTGGCAAGTAGTGAAGAGTTAAGACTTAATAAATATTATTAGTATCAATCCTTTGTAACACCTTTATAAAGAATTCACTTTTCTTTAGTAAATAATTATTAAATATTTATTGGATAAAACAACTGATTGGTTTTTAGTACGATGAGAAAGAAAGTATATATTACAATCTTATGAAATCTTTAGATTTTACTTAATCTCCTAGTCATAGACTTTAATCATGAATCAAAGACTTCTCTAAGGAAAACTGTAACTTCCTGTCTACAGTGAGAATCCCTTTTAAGTATCTCTGGCAGCTGGTTTCACCACTCTCATCTGAGACCCAAAGCTGAAATGCCTTCTTAAAATGTTATCATTCATTGTGGGGCAGTGCAGATTAGAAAAAAAATACTGCTCATGCTAGGTATCCATAATTTCTAGTTAACCCTTTAGGTTCCACTTGAACAAATCAATAACCTCACCTTTTATCTACACTATTGTTTAGTATCCATTCTTCAAGCAATTCATTAGATTTACTCAATCCTTTTCTAACATGGATAAGATTTCCTTATTTTTTACTACCATTCTAGGTCAACTTTCTCAGAGAAAAACAACCTAACTCCATAGATAGTTTTTAGCTTCATCATCAAATAAAAATTACAGCAAACTTAAATTTAGCTCCAAAGGACTCAAAATTGAGATATTAAAGAGACATTATGTTAAAATTATATTTTCTTCGTGTGTGCAATATATATATCATGGTGTAATTATTTAATATTGATGCATTTGTATTTTTGAATTGTCATTTTCAATTCCACAGTGATATATTTTATCACTATATTTATTTTTAAAGTCAACTTTTGTTTCTTAGAAATTGCTTTCTCTTTCAACAACATCAAATACTAGAACAAAAATTTTCATTAAAAATCAATTCTTGCTATACACATAAGATGTTATATATGATGAACCTAATGGTAACCACAAATCAAAAACCTGTAATGGATACATGAAAAATAAAGAGAAAGGAATCCAAACATAAAACTAAAGAAAGCCATCAAACCACAGGGAAGAGAGCAAGAGAAGAAAGGAATAGAGAAAAACCACAGAAACAACTATAAAACAAGTAACAAATGGCAGTAAGCACATACCTATCAGTAATTACTTCAAATGTATATGTACTAAATGCTCTAATCAAAAGACATAGGGTGATTGAATGGATAAAAAAGACACAGCTATTCGCTGCCTACAAGAGACTCACTTCCTAACCTATTCTTTAATCTTTTTTCAAATATGTAATTACTTGACTCCTTGACTCCTTGACAATTAACCTTTAAAGGTTAATTTCCCACATGCCCTTTATAAAAAATGTTAGCAGCCTCGACTTCCAGTTTTGTATCTTCCAAAATTCTGGATTCAATGTCCTTGCTCTGAATATCTCAATTTCATTTCTGCAAACTACTCATCATTTGCAATATACCTGCACCTTTCTTTCTGCTGCACCTACAGCTCACCTATTCTCTCTTTTCCATTTGACCTTTCATTTTCATTGTATCTAGTATAGCTCTGTTTTTATTTTGCTTTTGTTATGTCCAGATCGAGACCCTCCCAAAAGAACCCACAAAAGGCAGGCTAGATGCAACAGCAAGAGGATTTATTTCCAGCTAGCTGGGCCTTTCAAGGGCACATACAACGCAGCGCAGTGCTAAGGCGAGAAGCCCCACCTCTTTCCTTCGCAGCATTTTTATGCACTCGAGTAAACAAGCACATACATCACTACACAAGTAGGCGAGTTCCTTATTCCTTATATGGCAATTACCTAAATCTATGCATTTCATTGGTGCATTTGAACAACTCAGGGGCTAGGCGGCACACAGGGAAGCTAAATTCCAGGAATAGTTTCACACCCATACCCTTAGGCCTGTCTTTTTCTGGCTTAAAATGAAGCCTGTCATGGAGGAACGGTAATCTACTTAAAACTGAACTCCACACTTTGTGCCATCTGAATTCCATGATCAACTATAGTGGATGTGTTCTAATCTCCTCAGCTACTTACTTCAGAGCTTTCCTATCCAATAATAAACCCCACCTCCATTTTCTTTACTCTCAATCCCATATAGTCAGACATATGAATGTTGAGGGTTTTTTGTGTTTTGTTTTTTAGTGCATTATGAATTCATTTAGTTACCCTTAATCTCAGCAATGAGATGACAGATATATCATTCCTTCATATGCTTTATTTCCTACCCAGGAAGAATGAGATATGACATTGAAAGGGTATGCCAATTGCCAGTCATTTTTGACGTTATTTACTTGCATACATATACCACGACAATACAGATATAAGAGAATACCATTACTTCCAATGTTCCTTTGTGCTTCTTTCTGGACAATCTCTGTCATCCATTACTGACACCTAAGAATATACTTTCTGTTCTGTGAAATATTATCTTTTTCTATATTAAATTCTTTACAATTTTATATAAATTGAATGTAGCTTTTGTGTATGCCCTTATTTACTTGGCACAAATTTTGAGATTCATTCATGTTAATGTATGTGTCAGTGACTAATTCCTTGTTAGTGCTGAAAGGCATTCCATTGTATGTATCACAATTTATTTATCCATTAACAAGTAACTAGACATTTGGATTGTTTCCAGTTTTTTACATTATAAATACATTTTTGTGAATATATGCAAAAAATTAATTTCTAGAAGAATATTTAAATAGAGAATAATGTTATATGTCTTATATTCTGTGCCATGAAATTGCAATAGTAGATCTAGGAATAAACAAAACTGATTCTCATCTTTCCTATAGCCATCTACCTATTTTGGTTTTTAAACAATTAGCATCAGTTCCCTTGTTCAATTAGAGTTGGAAAAAAAATCATTGTTAATTTTTTAAATTACTTAAGTCAACCCAATCACTTTACAGATTAAGAAATGGAGGGTCATTGAAGTTATATCCCTTGTCCAAGGCCATCAATCTCTTTGGTGGCAGAACATAAATTAGAAATTAGATTTGAAACATAGTTATGACCAATATTTTAGAAAAAATTTTGTTTCCAAATAGCTTATTTGTACCTATTCCATAATTTTAAATTATTTGTATTTTAACAAATCTTTACTACTAGTAATTGCTCAGCACCAAAGTGGGACTCCAAGAAAGCCAAAGAAATTGTATCCCTGCACACAATGCTCTTAACAGAGAAGAGATATGCACAAGTAAAATAATTAAAGAGGACTTTGAAGTAACACATAGTAGCAGATGGAAATAGGAGGTTGAAGTGGGGACTAGTTGCAGAGAAAGGCGAGGATGATAGAGCAATCAACTTGACTTAAAACAGTTTGTTAGGGAAACCTTTGGGAAATACTGGGCGCATTAATGGATCCATCTAACTATCAGCCTTTTTCTTATCCACCCTCTGCCATGGAGTAGAGCTGAAGGAAAACACCCAACAGGAGAAATGAGGCAATTATTTACTCTTTGCCTTCAAGCTCAACTGTAGGTCAAGTTCTCAGCAATCCTATAGATTCCAATCAGCTTTCTCGTCAGTTGCAGTCAGGTGCTTTTCTAAGCTCTTCAGCACTCAAACCCCCAAATGTACACACTTCTCATAGTTGATTGATGCTGAAGATTATTTTTGCCAGTTTGCATTGTTATAACTACAGGTACAAATTCACTGCAGCTAGAAAGAATGCCACTCTGCATTTACACTCGCTAATTGAAGAGTCCATAACCATTAGGAAGACTGAATGACTAAGGCATTTATTTTTCTTTCCATTTAATTCTAAGTAAGTGACACCACCAGGATAGAACTCTTGCTGCCTTTTTGCCCCATCACCACCATTTGTTTTCTTCTGTTAACTTCATCTGTCTTTTCCGTCTCCTCTCCCATTGCAGAGGATGAGGTAATCCTTTTTGTCTAAAGTGAATCTGTCTACTTGCTTTTGAAAGCTTCTTCAAGGATCCAGATCCATTAATTATTTTTTCTCTTTCCTATGTTTTTAACCTCCTATTCTTTATTGACTTCTTCGTACTACATTTGCTCAGTGATTTCTCAGTTTTATAAGGGAAAATAAATCTCCACCAAGGCTGTTTACTTTCTATCTGATGCTTCTCTCTTTCCTTTCAGTCAGTTTTCAATTAAGTACAATCTTGGTATCCTTAGCAAATACTGTGTTTAAAATAGCTTTATTAAGATATAATTTAAAAGCCAGAAATTTTACCTATTTTAAGTATATAGTTCCGAGTTTTAGTAAGTATATTGAGATGTGCAACCATCATTACATTCTGGTTTTAGAACACTTCCATCACCCCCAAAATTTCCATCATGCCATTTAGAATTAACCCTGTTCTCATTCCCAACCCTAGACAACCACTGATCTGATTCCATCTTTATAGTTTTATATTTTCTAGAAAATCCAAATAATTAGATTTGTACAATATGCTATTTTTCTTTTTTAAAGATTTTATTTATTTTTTGCCAGAGAGAGAGAGAGAGCACAAGCAGGGGAGTAGCAAGCAGAGGGAGAGGGAGAAGCAGGCTCCCCTCTGGGCAAGGAACCTGACTCAAGACTTGATCTGAGGACCCTGGGATCATGACCTGGGCCACAGGCAGACACTTCACTGACTGTGCCACCCAGGCATCCTTAATATGTAGTTTTTGTATCTAGGTTTTCTCAAATGGCATAGTATTTTGAGATTCTTTTGTATTTTATGTGTATCACTTGTGTGTTTCTTTTTAGTTCTGAGTGGTATTTTATTATACAGATATACCACAGGTCGTTTGTTCATCTATTGATAGAAACTTGGATTTTTCCCAGATTTTGCTTATCACAAGTAATCCTTTTATAATCATTCATGTACAAGTCTGGTCATATGTTTTCATTTTCTTTGGGAGATACCTGGGAGTGGAATTGCTGTGTTGTATGGTAAGTGTATGCTTAACTTTTTAAAGAAACTAACAAACTTTTTCCAAAGTGCTTGTACCATTTTTACATTCCTACCTGTAGTGCATGAGAATTCCAGTGTCTCTACATTCTATCTAATATTTAGAAAACCTTTTTGATTATATTCATTCTAGTGGGTGTTTAGGTATTTTTTTGTGGTTTTGATTTGCATTTTCCTAATTACAAATAATGTTGAATATTATTTCATGTGCATATTTGATATCCAGTTTGGTGAAGTAATTATTCAAATATTTTGTCAGTTTTTACTACTGGGCTGTCTTCTTACTCTGGAGTTGTAAGTTTTTACATGATATGAACACAAATGCCTTAACATTTCTATGATTTGCGTATACTTTCTCACCATTGATGCCTTGTCCTCCCACTTTTTCAACATCATTTTTATAAAAACATAGCTCTCAATTTGGATTTATAAAAAGTATATTAAAAATATTTTTTAAAGATTATGATTTTGGTGTCACATTTAAGAAAATTGACCTAACCCAATGTTACAAAGATTTTCTCTTTTGTTTTCTTCTATAAGTTTTCAAGTTTTAGGTTTTACATTCAAGTATATAATCCATTTTGAATTATTTTTTTGTATATGGTCTAAGGTATGGACCAAAATTTATTTTAACGCATATGAAGATCCAATTTGAAACAATTTATAAAAAAGACTGTATTTCCTCCTGACACCAGTACTCTTTGAAATGCACAGCCAATTTTAAGGAGAATTACACTCCATCATTAGGATAAAGCATCTATAGTATTATTTGGAATTTTTCTGCATGGACATTTTTTCTGTTTCCCCCATTAGTAATTTATTTAATCATTTATTTATATCGTGGTAGACTTGTGAATATCTTATGCTCTGGGTTACAATCCATTTCTGTTTTATTTTCTTCTTCTTCTGATATGCCAACTATGTATAAGTTCCACTTTTATAAATTGTCTTGTATTTCTTGGATGCCTGTTCTATTTTTCTAAGTTCTTTTATTTTCTTTGCATTTCAGTTTGGGAAGTTTCTGATGACTTATCATTACAGTTGCTGATTGTTTCCTCATCTGTGTTGCATCTACTATTGAGCCAATCAAAATCATCCCTCTTTTTTGTTACAGTGTTGTTGATCTCTAACATTGCCTTTCAGTTCTTTATTAAGAGTTTCCATCTTTTACATTGGCCAGATGTTGGTTTACTTTATCACTAGAACCCTTAACATATTACTCATTATTTTAAGTTCCCCATGTGATGATTACAAAATCTGTTTCATATCAAGCTTGGTTCTGATGATTGCTTTGTCTCTTCATTCTGTACTTTTTCTTGCATTTGCCATGCTTTGTAATTTTTGTGAAAAGTTGGGCATCTCAGGTTAGATAATAAGAATTGAGGTAACTAAGTCTTTAGTATGAAGACATCTGGTGACCTGGCTAGAAGTGGGGTGTGTTTAATGTTTTCTGTAACTATAGGTGTCATAGACTTCTCCTTTTCTAGTGTCCTGATTTTTCTCCCTTCTTGAATTTAGGATTCCTGAATGTCTCCACCTTAGAGAGAGTCTATGTCTTGCAGTTCATCTAGCTGTAATTCATTGTCACTATACTGGAGCCCTGTTGGTATGATAGTGAGGTTTGGGGAGAGAGGCATTCTGTAGTCTTCCAGTTAAGTCTCAGTATTGTAATAGATTTGTGTCTTGGGTTTATGACTTTTGCAAGTGTTTCTCCAGTGATAAAGATTTTTGTTTGTTTGTTTTTTCTTTTATTTCTATCTATTCTCTTTAAATCTTGACTCATGTTGAGTTTTTTTTTTCCTTTTCATGAGATAGAAAGGTTAGATAAGCCTGAAGTGGAAAAAAATACCTTCCTCCAAATAGGATAGGCTTTAGCCAAAAATTTTCCTCTGGAGCATAGTTTTTGTTCTGATAAGGTTCTGAATATAGTTCATGTTGATTATTAGTACCCCTGCCTGAAGTGTAAGGTAAAAAACTAAAATCATGTGCTTCCATGGCATTTGATAACAACCAGGAGGGCCTTGAATGGTCTAACCCAATTTCTCCTCTGTTTAAAGGTAGCTGGCATTTGTTTTAATCAGGTATGATAAAACATGCTGTCACAGACATGACTATCATGCAGGAAGAAACTTTTATACTCACAGATACCTAGAAATAGGAGGAACAGTATATGGGGAAGCACCAGCATTGATCAGGAAACAGAGGGAGCAAAGGGGGAAATGTAGGTAAGGAAGAAACAGGTGAGTCAGGGTAAACAGGATTAGAATTGGCTAGTTTGAATAATTACAACAGGCTTGGGGGTAACTATCCCTAGTTGTCTGACACTTTATCCTGGGGTGACTAGAGCAGGGGAATAATGGTCTGAAGTATAAAAACTTAGCAAATTCAGAAGGTATGGGCTTTGTTCGTTTGCATATGAGAGGTAAGCCAGGCAAGTCTTTCACTCTCTCTAGAAATTGGCTAACCCTAAGAGGGGTAGTCCCTCAAGGATCAGTAAGGCCCAGGGGTCAAAGCATTCAGTACCGAAACTAGAAAACCTGGTTATTATATCCTCCTCATTCTGCTCTCTTGAATAAAATCTCCTACCTAACAATCCTCTCTATCAAATGGATGAGATGCTGTTCCTGTTTATCCTACCCAAGTAATGGATTCAGTTCTCTCACAGACTTAGTCAAACAAGCCAATTACATTCTTATGTAGGAACTTAGGGTCCCCCCACCCCTTGCTACTGCAAAGCTTACCTCCTATAGCACATGATTGTTCACTGTTTCCAAGTGAAACCCCCATGTTTTCCTGCATTGCGTGCAGTATTCTTCACGCTTGGGCTGTGAGTATACGTGACTAATAAATTACAGTCAAGTTCATATGTCTAGGGTCAAATGTTATGTGTTTGGTTTCCCCCTGTAATCCTAGAGTGGAATCCCTCCCTCACCATGACCGGTTCAGGGAGAAATCTTTATTGGGATCATAACCTGGAAGGAGTGCCCATGATATTATGGAGGTTCTCAGGGGTTTCTCACACTCAGACTAGTCCATTGTCATCTTCCAGCAATTTTCCAAAATTACTTTTTAAGTGTTCCTATCAGTTTATGGTTCTAATGGCTTCTACTTCAGATAAATATATCTTGTCCCTTTCTTCCTGAATGATCCTTCTGTCCAAATTTGAGGTAATGATTTTCCCTGAAACCTCAGTTCTCTGATGAGTCCAACAAATCATTTATTTTTAGTTTGCTCAACTTTTTTTGTTGTTGTAAGGGTAAGATTGGTGAATTCTAAGCTTTTTACATGTTGGTACTAAAACCAAAAGTTCTAATTCAGGGGCACCAAGGTGGCTCAGTGGGTTAAGGCCTCTGTCTTCGGCTCAGGTCATGATCTCAGGGTCCTGGGATTGAGCCCTGCATCAGGCTCTCTGCTTAGCAGGGAGCCTGCTTCCCCCTCACTCTCTACCTACCTCTCTGGCTACTTGTGATCTCTCTCTCTCTCTCTCTGTCAAGTAAATAAATAAAATCTTTAAAAAAAAAGTCCTAATTCATTCATTTTTTCTCCTACCATTATCTCATTTCATTACCACTGAAATTTCTCTTAGCAAAGTCACAATTATCTTCATTTCTAAATATAATGGATACATTTCTCTCCTTATCTTAAACTTTTTGTGCATTTATTATTTTTTAAAGTTATTTACTTAATTAATCTCTACAATCAATATGGGCCTTGAACCCATGACCCTGAGATCAAGAATTACACACTCTTCCAACTGAGCAAGGCAGGCACCACTTTTTGTGACATTGATAACTGTTGATTAATTCCTCCATCTTGAAACTATTGCCTGGCAGAATTTCTAAAATACTATGATTATGTTTTTCCTCTCGCAGGTTCTGCCATTGTCTATTCTTTAAATGTTAAGTGTTCTTCAGATTCCATCTTCAGTTTCTGTCACTTCTCATGGTCTTCTTGAGTAACTTCCTCTCTCATTTCTTTTTTATTGCAATATAATTAATATAGAATGTTATATTAATTTTGGGTGTACAAAATAGTACTTTGACAGTTCTATACATTACAGAAAATTCACCACAATAAGTGTAGTTACAATTTGTCACCATGCAACGTTATTATAATATTATTGACTATATGCCTTATGCTGTTTTTTTCATCCCTATGACTTATTATTTCATAACTGGAAGTTTGTACCTCTAAATCCCTTTCATCTATTTTTCCCATTACCCCCAGCCACCTTCTCTCTGGCAACTACCAGTTTGTTTTCTGTACTTATGCATCTGGCTTTTTAAAAAAATGTTTATTTCAGTATAGTTGACATATAATGTTATATTAATCTCAAGTGAACAACATAGCGATCTAATATCTCTACGTGTTATGTTATGCTTACCACAAGGGTAGCTATTATCTGTCACCATACATCGCTGTTACAATACCATTGACTATATTCTCTATGCTCTACCTTTTATTCCTATGATATATTCATTCCATAATTGGAAGCCTGTATCTCCCACCCTCTTTTATCCATTCTGTCCATCCTCCTACCCCTGTTCCCTCTGTCAGGGAGGGATTTGTTCTCTATACTTATTGGTTTGAGTCTGTGTTTTGTTTGTTTATTCACTTGTTTTGTTTTTCAGATTCCACATATGAGTGAAATCATATTTGTCTTTCTAAATCTGACTTATTTCACTTTGCCTAATACCCTGTAAGTCCATCGATGTTGTCACAAATAGCAAGATCTCATTCTTTTTTATGGATTCATAATACTTTATTGTATATCCATACCATATCTTTTTTATCCATTCATCTATTAATAGACACTGAGATTGCTTCCATATATGGCTATTCTAAATAATACTACAATAAGCATAGGGTTACACATATCTTTTTGAATTATTGTTTTTGTTTTCTTTAAGTAAATAACCAGTAGTGGAATTATTGCATCATGTGGTATTTCTGTTTTTAATTTTTTGAGGAACCTCCATACTGTTTTCCACAGTGACTGTACCAATTTACATTCCCACCAACATGAAGATTCCTTTTTCTCCACACCCTCGCATTACCTGTTGTTTCTTGCGTTCTTGATTTTAGCTATTCTGCCAGGTGTGAGGTGATAGCTCATTGTGGTTTTTGTTTGTTGTTTGTCCATTTGTTTAGCTTTTTAATATTCCATGTACAAGAGAAATCATATCTTCCTCTCATTTTTTATTAGCTCTTCAACTTTAATCACTCCCAAGATCAATTCTATCTTAATTCTTTTACCTCTCTATTATCCTACCATTCTGGACATTTCCACTGGAATGTCCAATATTTCAGATTGACATGTCTCAACATGAAACAGCATTTATTTCATACATTGACCACCCCAAACCTGATATTTTCCTATATTTCTATGTCTGAAAGGCTCCACTAGGCATCAATCACACAAATCATAAACTTCGAATGTTATTTCACTTCTTCCTTGTCACCCAATCAGTCATCATGTTTTCAGTTCAGTAACATCTAGAAAAAGTGTTTCCTGCTCTCAAATCCACAGCCACAAATCTTGTATCCTACCAGTCTTCTGCTATGCCAGTGGTTCACAAACTTCAGTATGCATCAGCCTCTCTTGGAAGGCTTACCACAGTGCAGACTGCTGGGACAGAACCTGTAGTTTATGATATGGTAGGTCTGGAATGGGGCCTGAAAATTTGCTTTTCTAACAGGTTACTGGGTGATTCTGATTTTGTTGAAGACCACACTTCGACCATCATTGTCCTAGATTATTACAATAGCCTCCTAATGAATATCCCTGTTACTGTTCAAGACTTCTTCAAGCCATGTTTTACACCTAAAACACAACTTGCTTAAAAGTTATATTTGCCCTTCATTGCCATTTAGGGCCTAGCAAGTGACTGGCACCTATTGAGAGTTTAGTGTTTGTATAAATAGGTGTTAGAGAATGAGTAGGATTTGTATAGGAGTTGAGACAGTTTATGCTAACACTAGGGTGGTACAGGGAGAAGGATAGGGTATATAGATTTATTTTATTTTATCTTTTTTTTTGGTAAAGATTTTATTTATTTGTCAGAAAGAGAGAGATACAGAGCACAAGCAGGGGGAGCGGTGGGCAGAGGAAGAGGCAAACGCCCTGCTCAGCAGGTAGCCCAGTGCAAGACTCAATCCCAGGAACTCAGGATCATGACATGAGCCAAAAGCAGACACTTAATCATCTAAGCCACCCAGGTATCCCAGGTATATAGCTTTAGTTGTGATAATATTACATAAAAGGAAGCAAAGCCTATCATGGAAATCAATTACTAAATGACTGTGTGTGTGTGTGTGTGTGTGTGTGTGTGTGTGTATACAGGTCAGTGAGGAAATCAGCCAAATTGGAGCAAAAAATGATACTAAACTGATCTATTCAAGGACAGAGAAGAACTCAGTATCTTAAACATTTTATTTTGCTTCATAGTGTTAAAGAAATCCGAGTTTACTTTTACACTTTCACCCATCTTATACAGTTTGAATATTTGTTCTAGCGTTCCCCCATGTAGCTTTTTAGAGCTCAAGAAATATATATTTATAGAATATGTCTACTTACTCAGTTTGTATGTGGAAACTTTTTCCATTAAAATTAGCTCAAGAACTTTATTTAGCTTACCACTACAGTCAAGAATATATTTGTTATATCCCTGGAGTTTTCATATTATGATTTCTTTATGAAAAGAATTGTCGTTTGCCTGAAGCTTCCCCTTCAAAGATCTTTTTTATGTGGAGCATAGAAACTTGTTTCCTGAAATACTATCGCTCTCATTTAGGAAACTTCATTGAAAACTATTTGTCTCCTGTCCACAGAGGTGAATAAATTCAAGAAAAATACAAATGTAAAGAAGATATAGGTCTTCCAAGGATGATAGTTGATCATTCTCTCCTGAGAATTTCGGATGTCAATTAGGGTGTGTATCAGAATCTTCTATGAAAATACATATCTCTCTTCCTCCTCTTTCCACTTTCCTTCTGAGAGCTCACAACAGAGGGGAGTGGCAGTGTCTATTTTGAAACTGCTTCTAAGGTAATTCTAATTCACTGTCTGGAAAAGAACTGACTTGGATTGCTGGGTCTTGGATTTCATTTTTCACAGATCAGATTTTTTTTTCCCTTGATTAGGGGAAATACAGTGTTGACCTTTAATTTTGATCAGGAAGGGCTTTGGAATGAAAAAATAAACTATCTTACGTTATCACCATCTCTTCCAATTAAAGGATATTTAATACAAAAATGCTAATAGACACACTCCCAGAATAAGGAATAATCCTTTAAATAAAAAATACACATAATGAAAAAGCTCACCACTTTGTCCTTACTTTGTAGAGGAGCACTAAAAACATCATTATGGACCTAGTGCTTTTTCTAGCATCTGAGAGCTATTGCCCTAGATAAGTTAGCAGCTTCCAGGAAAGAAAGTTAACATCACTTTTACTTTCTTTACCCTTTATTTTAATTCGTCATTTTAAAGCTTTGCTTTCCGTGTATATCATAGTAGCCTATTTTGGTTCAATTAAGCTTTCCTTTCCTGTTTTTCTCTGTTCTGCTCCAGGGAACCATCCTCGATGCTAAGAATTCATGGCATTAGATCAGATGGTCCTTTTTCTGTCCTTCATCCAGTGGCAGGTTTAAAACCCTTTGATGATTTAGCTCTATAATATTTAAAGTTCTATTTCAAATCCTTCAAACTTAGGGTTTTAGGAAATAGCTAGCTGTGTGGGAAGGCAAGAGAAGAGTCTATTAAAATCTACAATCCTCTTAGTGACCCATTCACTGAGTCTCTCAACAAATCTGTTCAAGTTTTTTCCTCTTCTGAAAACAAAAGACAAAGCACATGGAAACGAAAACCCTACCAAGACAAGCCTAAGAAAAGCCCACTCAGAAATAAGTCTTATTAAGAGAGAATATTGTAAGTGCACTTATTTTGTACACTGTGGGTACCAGAATCTCAAGTTAAAGCTGAGTAGGGTTCAGCCTATTCACGTAACTTTCTTTTACAGTACCTGAAAGGACTTTTATATTAAGAAGTCTGTGAATATGGAAAACAACTAAGGCTACATCCTGCACTAAGAGCTATATACTGTTTGCATACACATGATAAACTTGCGAGGCTATACAAGATTTCTGAAATGAGTTTTCTTTTCTTCTTCACTCACTGCTTTCCATAAGCTCTGACCAGGTGTAGCCAAGGGATGACCCTGGTCCAGTCTTCACCTCCCACACGTGACGCTGTTCTCATTCATCCAGATCAGTCAGAACCCTTCCGCTCAATTTTAGTTTTTTTGTATATGTACTTGATCGAAGACTAGTTATTAGATACTGACTCTTAAAAGTTAGTTTCAGTGGAAAGCTTTACCTCCTTTCAACCTTTTTGTTTATTGTTAGTCGGGCCTGTATTATCCCTAGCTGTCTGCCTCTCTAAGCTGAGCATTTTAAGTGTCTCTTCTTTGGGGATCAATGTCCTTCTCAACACTAAAGCAATGGTTTTTGAGGAAGGAGGATTAAATCCTTTTTGACAAGAAGAATGATTTTCTATTTGAATGAAAGCTGGAAACACATTTACTTATTTCTGTGGGGCCATGATTACATCGATGAAGTACCATTAAATGTCTCTTCTCTAACCCATCCCAGGCCCTCTGAGTCATAGTAGTTATGGTAAGTGTATTAACAAGAAACATTTCTGTAGTGCTTCCCATATGCCAGGCATTATTCTATTGTTTTATTTTTATTAATTAATTTAATATTTAAATAACCTGAATTAAGGACTATTATGCCCGGATAACTAAAGAGGATTCTGAGGCACTGAGGTTTAGCCCACGGTCACCCAGATGGCAGTAGAGCTGGTATTATGAACATGGGCAGTCTTGCTCTAGAATCTGCTTCTGCAAACGCTAGTCTTTATTGTGGAAAGGCAAACATTGCTTTTCAATCATTGTATATCCAAAAATTATGCTTGTTACATAGTTTTGCAGGCAATGAAATTAGGGCCAAGACATGATAGGATCGTAATGAGCTTGCAAGATCTCTGGGTACCTTAGGGAAGCAGAAGGGAGATGGCACAGATGTGAAATCGGGATTTAAATATTGGGTGTCACTTACCAGCTGAGACTGTGGGCAAGTTTCTTAACTTCAATACTTTGTTTTCTCATATTTATACAGAAAAATACCTGTTTCTTAGTTTTGTTTTGTTTTTTAAGATTTTATTTTTGTATTTGATAGAGAGAAAGACAGTGAGAGGTGGAACATAAGCCAGGGAAGAGGGAGAGGAAGAGGGAGAAGCAGGCTTCCAGCCAAGCAAGGAGCCTGATGCGGCATTTGATTCCAGGACCCTGGGATCATGACCTGAGCTGAAGGCAGACACTTAACAACTGAGTCACCTGAATCCGCCCCCCCCCCCCCCCCCCCATGGCTTTATGAGCTGGAGTACAAAGCAAGCACAGCAGCCAAATAACTGAATTAATAAAAAATTTGAGCTTATATGCTGTCCTTTCTCGCATGTGTTTATTTCACCAATACAAACATCACCTTTATTATTCTTTAGTCGTTTAGGTGTTTCCTACATACCTGCTGGTCGAAGCCTCGTGTAACAACTCCATGAGAAATTATCGTTATTGTGAATCCTGTTTTATAGAGGAAGCTGAAGCACAGAGTGGTTAAATCATTTGCCCAGGGTCACACAGAGCTGAGATTAGCAGAGCTGGGATTCAAATTCAAGCATGAAAATATCAGTCTGTTTTTAACTGCTGTGCCATGCCGCATAATACAAGTTAAGCCATGGAGTGAGGCTGTTTGGTATTCTAGCATTCATGCCTTTGCATAAAGAGGAAGGTAAGGGACTACAACCTAAATTGCTTCAGAAACATTTTTGAACACAAACTTGAGTGGTATAGTGGGACCTAGAAGTGTTCTCTTATCCAGTTACAGCTTCTTGTTTCATAGTCAAGCGACCATAACTTTGGAACCTAAAGATAACACATAGAATTGATGAAGTAGGAATTTGGAACTTTTCCAGAAAATTCAGGACCTAAGCTCACCATAATTATACTATGCTGCAAATGATGTAATCATTCCCATATCATATCATTGCACGATAACAGATTTGCTAAGCTCATATTACTCTGTATTCCTAGGTAGAGAGAGAGAGAGAGAGAGAGAGACAGTGAATAAGACTGAAATGGGATTTTCTGCTTGGCTTGTTGATGAAATATCCTGAAAGCACTTTCCACAACAATAACAGAATGCTCCTGTTCTGGTAACGTAGACAAATTCCAGCTGAGTGATTACATTCCACCTAATTAAAAATTCTTTCTCTAATTTCAGATTCTCCATGTTTACGATGCTCTTTACCTTCTGTCCTAAATTGTTGTTTACTATGTTTTCCTGCTGCTAAATTCCTTACTGCATTTCTCCCTGGAGGTAGTTGTATACTGATAATGGTTAAAATAATTCTATATGTAAAATATGCACAGAATATGTAAATATTTGTACTTTAACACTGGAACAAATCTAAATTAAAATGTATAAATATATTGTTTTCAGAACTCTTCTCAAATGCCTCACACAGTCAAAGCTCCCTTTGAATATGGAGTTAAAGATTGGACTCATAGTTGTAATTATTTATTAATCATACATTTAATATTCCCCAAGCTGCCATAAAATGTCTGAGGAGACGTGCTGCTAAGAATAACTTGCTCGGCATTGCAGTGCAATGCAGACAATTTTCAACAGGGAAAGAAAAAAAGAAACATATCTTTTCACCTATTGCCAAGCAAAATTGCTAACGATTTTGCCCATTTGAGCTGAGAAGTAATTAGTGGTATGGGATAGAGGCCAAGCATATCAAGAACTTGAAAATGTGTTCCTACTTATGTACTGATATGCCCATTTTGGATTTAGCTGTATTTCTGTACATTTTATGAATTTTTCTTTACTTCTGTCACAGTGTTAATATTGATATCTTGCCTTTCCAAAATAGCAGTTTAAAAATAATGGCCATAGTTTCTAAAGAAACAAATAGTAATTGTATGACTAATAATAATAATAAACTAAGCCAATTAGGTGCACATGTTAATTTTGGG
>CM053606.1:78262114-78399431 GCA_028646535.1 Procyon lotor | reverse complement strand
AACAACTCACTTTAGCTTTAAGGATGTACACAGGCTTAGAATAAAAAGGAGGAGAAAATAATTTTAAGCCAATGGTACCAAAAGAAAGCAGGGGTAATAAACACTTATATCACACAAAATAGATTTTAAGCTTAAATGATTATAAGTGACAAAGAATTTCATTGTATAATGCAAAAGAGGTCAATTCTTCAAGAAGATATAATAATTATAAATATTTATGCTCCTAATATTGGAGTACCTAAACATATAAAGCAAATGCTAACATAGCTAAAAGGAGAAATAGACATCAATACAATAATAGTTGGTGACCTTAATAACACACTCTCAATAAGGATATATCATCCAGACAGAGAGTCAATAAGAAAACGGTGGATTTGAACAATGCTGTAAACCAAATAGACCTAACAGACATTTACAGAACATTCCATCCAACAGCAGCAGATTACAATGCTTCCAAGGAGAGTTAGAATATTTTCAGTCTTTTAGCTAGACTACCCAAGGGGGAAAAAAAGAGAGGACTCAAATATATAAAATTATAAATGAAAAAGGAGACATTACAACTGATATCACATAAATACAAAGGATCATTAGAAACTAATATGAGAAATTCTATACCACAAATTGGACAGCCTAGAATAAAGGGATAAATTTCTAGAAGCATACAATGTACCTAGACTACATCATGAAACAAATAATAAATCTGAACAGACCAATAATGGGTAAGGAGATTAAATCACTAGTCAGAAACCTCCCAATAGAGAAAATCCCAGGACCAGTTGGGTTCACAGGTGGATTTTACCAAACATTTAAGGAAGAATTTATGTCAATCCTTCCCAAACTCTTCCAAAAAATTGAAAGAGGAGGAAGCACTTCCAAACTCATTTTATGTGGTCACATTACCCAGATGCCAAAGCCAGACGAAGACACAAGAAAATTACAGAGCAATATCTTTGATGAACATCTTATCAAAAATTCTCAACAAATTACTAGCAAATTTAATTCAGTAGCACATTAAATGAATTATACACCATGATCAAGGGAGATTTATCACTAGGATACAATCATGGTTCAACATATCAACAACAGATCAACGAATGTGACAGATCACGATAATAGAAAGAAAGGTAAAACTCATATGATCATCTCAATAGATACAGAAAAAACATTTGACAAAATTCAACATCCTTTGATGATAAAAATTCTCAACAAACTGAGTATAGATGGAGCATACTTCAGTATAGTAAGGCCCTGTATTACAAGCCCACAGCTCACATCATATCCGGTTAATACTTGAAAGCTTTCCTTCTAAGATCAAGACAAGAAGACAAGGGTGTCGACTGTCACCATTCCCATTCAGCCTTTTACTGGAAATCCTAGCCAGAGTAGTGAGGCAAGAAAGAGAAATAAACAACCTCCAAATTGGAAAGGAAGAAGTAAAATTGTGTCTGTTTGGAGTTGACATAATCTTATATATAGAAAATCCTGAAAAAAAGGTAAGTCATCAGTAGTCATTCCAAAATGACCAGCAAGGAATAACCAAACCCTAAAAAGGAAGTAAGTCATTGAAGGTATTAGCACTAGTCCGTGCTCAATGGTGATATCAGTAGAAATGTTAAAAGGATTTAAGTTCCCTGGTTAGTTTCCTATAAAAGACCAACCCTAAAGTACCCCATTGGCAGCCCTGCCGGGACCCCTCTCACTTTTCAGTTTTTTTTGTATCTTCACTTAATAAACTTAATAAATCTATATCGCTTTACTCAGAAAAAAAAAAGAAATGCAAAGGAAAACCAAAATAAGATAATACTTCACACTCATTAGGATGGCTATTTTTTTTTTTAAGTGAACAAAGTAAAAAAAAAAAGAAAAGAACCACTGTTGGCCAGGAGATACAGAAACTAGGACCCTTGAGCATTTCTGGTGGGCCCGTAAAATGATGCAGCTGCCATGAAAAACAAGACGGAGATTCCTCAAAAAATTAAAAGTAGAACAACTGCATGATCCAGAAATATTTCTTCTGGGCATATATCTGAAGGAAATGAAATGACTGTCTTGAAAAGATAGCTGCACCTTCATGTTCATTGTAGCACTAAATACAATAGCCAAGACATGAGACAATGTGTCAGTGCGTGGATGGATAAAGAATATGTGATGTGATGTAATGTGTGTGTGTTATTCAACCTTAAAATGAGGGAAATCTTGTCATTTGTAACAATGTGGACAAAACTTCAGGGCATTATGCTGACTAAAATAAGTCAAACAGAGAAAGGTAAATACTGTATGATCTCATATGTGGACATAGAAGAAATAAAACTCATAGGGACAGATTGTAGACTGGTGGTCGCCGAGGCAAGGGCAGTTAGGAGATGGGTGAAGGTGGTCAAAGTACAAAATTCCTGTTATAAGATGAATAAATTCTGGGAACCTAGTGTACAATATGATGACTGTGTTTAATAATCATGTATACCCTCAAGTAGCTAGAAGAGTAAATTTTTAAAGTTCTTACCAAAAATATAACTGAGATGTAACTTTATTGTAGTAATTATTTCACAACATTTATGCATACCAAATCATCTTGGATATCTTAAACTTACCCAATGTATGTCAGTTGTATTTAAATAAAGTTGGAAAAATAAATAAATTTAAATTTTAAATATTTCTAGCAGTGTCTTTCAATTTCTAAATAATTTTTAAAATTAATATTACCTTAATTTAAGGTTCTCAAATGTCTATATGGTAGAGGTCATTTTTACATGTTATTGAATTATATAACCTTATCATAACATATTGCTTTATAATAATAATAAAAACCATGTATTTTATGGTTTCTTAACACAAAAAAAATCTATGAAATTTGAGTATAATGCTATCAGAAAAATGATTTAGAGTTATGGTCACTCATTATTATTTAAAGACAAAAATAACATGTTATGAAAAATACAGAATAATTTAAGATTTTTGTAAAAATTACCATGAATTCTTATTTCTAGTTCCTGAATCCCAAAGATTAATATCACTTGCATACTTGGATACATTATTAGAGAGTGGCCTTTTCTTCCTATGATAATGTATTTTTTGTTCACAGAATGGTCTGAATTTACAAATTTATTCCTATTTTATTTTTGGTAATTTTTTGACAGAATATTCTGGAGTCAACACACACACACACATTTCCTGGAAGATGAAAGAATATGTATTGTGAAAAACTGAGCTCTGAATTTCCATTTCTCAATTTTGGTGATGAAAATGTAATTTACACAATTATTTGTTGACATTTTCCACCCACTGTGGATGATGTCATTGACAATAAGACCCTATACTAATCAGAAAAAATAGTGTTTACTTCAAAAATTAGTATTAGTGATTATTATTCTGCCTTGAAATGGAATGGAATTTGGATACATTCAACAACATGGACAAACTCTTAAGCATATTATCTAAGTGATATAAGCCAGATACAAAAGACAAATATTGTGTGATTCCACTTATATGAGGTACCTAGAATAGGCAAATTCATAGTGACAAAGAGTAGAATAGAAGGTATCGGGGGCCCAGAGGTGGGAAAATGGGAGTTATTGTTTAATGGGCACAGAATTACTATTTAGGATGATGAAAAAATGTTGGATAGTGGTTAAACTTTTGCAGAACATTGTGAATGTACTTAATGTCACTAAATCATACATCTAAAAGTAATTAAAATGGTAAATCCTATGTTACATACATTATGCCACAATAAAAATAACCTCCCAAATTAGTATTTATTTACAAACACTTGGCCAAAATATGATTTAATACATATAGCTACAAAAGGTACATTTATGTATCACTTTGTGAAGCATGAGTTTACATCTAGATCATGATTTTTGTAAATTATTATTATTATTTTTAAAGATTTTATTTATTTATTTGACAGAGAGAGAGATCACAAGTAGGCAAAGAGGCAAGGAGAAAGAGGAGGAAGCAGGCTCCCTGCTGAGCAGAGAGCCCAATGCGGGGCTCGATCCCAGGACCCTGAGACCATGACCTGAGCTGAAGGCAAAAGCTTTAACCCACTGAGCCACCCAGGCGCCCCTGTAAATTATTTTTGAAGTTATTTTTGCTGTGGATATTGAAGATTTCCTGTATACATATGAAGTGTGCAGTGGTAGCTATTCACACATTGCTTTCACAGAAGAATTTCATTCACTTTTAAACATATACACATATCACCTCTATAGTAGAAGAAGCTCATGTACATTTATATCAGTCATCAAATTTCAAATAGAAAAATTAGTTACAAAAAAAATTAGTTACATTCTGGAAATGGTTTGATTCCTTCTAAATCCAATTCACAGAATTTAAGTAAAACTTCTTTGTTTTGGAAGTTCATTACATTGAAAGTGAAATGTTATTTTGAACATCTTTGTTAATTTCTTTGTAAAAGTGAACACTAAAGATGTATTTTTTTCATGGGGATAACATGATTATAAATTTTGTGTAGCATAAGGTATGGTAAAAAAATGGTTTCCATTTTTTTGGTAAATTAAGAAATTTATGGAGGAGCCATTTACAGGAAATTTGTTATGGTACATTCATTCATAATTTACAATTCAAACAAGCTATAGTATTCTGTTATTTGAAATATAAACTAAAATGACCCAAATTAAAAATATTCTTTACATACACAGAGAATTGGACTATAAAATTTTTTTTTGAAAGAGCTGGTATTGAACACACACACATATTATCATGATAATATACATTTTCTCTTCTTCTCTTTCTTTCTCTTCTATGACATGTCACAAATTCAATTTTAGATATGTTTGAGCTTCAATTGAACAATTTTGTAAATCATTCTAATTATCCTACAGTTATATTGATTTTTTTGTAAACCAAGTTCCCTAATATTTCATGTTGTTAAAAAAAATTAGAAATATTTAATCACCGTGTTAGAGTGGAATTTCAACTTTTGAAGATTTTGAAGGTAACTGAATTACTGAAGACAAAGCATGAAAACAGGAAGTCATCGAAATTAATTCCCACAAAGGAAACAATTGAGCAAACTAAATGATAAGAATGTAAATGTACATTAATTAGTTTTAAAATTCTACAATTGTATTTTGGAATATTTCATCTGGTAGAAAGAATCTTTTGATGGAGTTTCTGGTTTTTATTTGTATACATTTATTTTCTGTTTCATAATAAAATGAAAGGGAGATCAATGATATTGGAGAATCCAAATTTGATGAAACAGTCAAAAAAATAATAAAAAGTGTCAACTTATTGACAAGTTACAATTGCAATGCTATTTGTTGAACATTGTTATTTTGAATGGAGGCAAAAGATATTTAAGATGAAATATTTTCACTTAAATGTGAAAAAATAAAATTCAGACTATCTTGCACTTAGCATAATTTACGCTGAACAGACCATATCCCTCAGTGCTGTACGCAGAATATTTTCTCAGATATTATATTCTACATAGAACAGTCAATTAGAGGTATGAAGAATTTGGAATATATTGACCAAAAAATGTAATTTTGAGGATGATTCTAGGTGATATTGTGAAAAAAAAATTTCACTTGGCTTTAAGGACATAAATATATGTTATTTAGATTTTTAAGAAATAATTTCATTTTATAACTTTTTCTACAGAACTACTTTCTACATCTACTAGCATAAATGAAACCAATTTTAGTGAATATTTCATAAGTCATATGACTTGAGTTATTTGGATACCTTTTTCATTCTCAAAAGTATCCCAGTTTGAACAAAAATTGATTTGGATAAAATGATTAAGCAGGTAATAATAATAGAATTGCTATTTTAGATAAACAGAAATGGAGCCTGGGGAGGTTAAGTAATCCTCTCAAAGTCACACAGCTAAGTGCCAAAGTGATATTGAAAAACAATTTTTAAAAATGTAATACCAACTATTACCTATCGGGCATCTCTTATGGGCTGAGGAGCATATTTGGTGTATGACATGCACTCTTTATTTCTCAAGAGAAAAAAATTTCTTTTTCTCCCATAAAGCAGCTTATAATTATTTTTATTCTTGTTTTATAGACAAGGAAATTGAGGCTTATTGAAGCAGGATAATGTGCCCAAGATCAACATCTGGTAAGTGAAAAAATTGGATTTCTTGCTTCTGTCTGACTTCATGTTCGTATCTCTTACCCATTTCTTTTTTTTTTCCTTCTCCAGCTTTATCAAGATATAATTGACATATAGTATTGTGGAATTGATGATTTGATATATGTATATAATGCAAAATGTTTACCCCTGTAAAGTTAGCACATTCTCTACCTCACATAATTGCCATCTTGTCGTTCTTATTCACACCTATTCTTAATGGAATTTTTCAAAAATTCTTAGGAAAACATGAGGTACGCAGAAAGAGAGCCATAATCATTACCTTGAAAATAAAGGAACCAAGATTAGCTAATCAAAAAGTACAAAAGCTGGTCAACATGGTAGAGCCTCCACTGTTACCTGTGGCTTCACTTCCTGCTGTTGCAGTCACTCACGGTCCTTGGGGTCCTCATGACGAATGGTCCACAGGTCACTAGTCATCCAAGATTGTATCATGGTGCCTGCATTATTTACTCCTCTTCATCTCATCTTGTAGGCATTTTATTATCTCACCTCATCACAAGAACAAGGATGGATATAGTACAAAGATATTTTGAGATATATTTCAAACATACTTCACACAACTTTTTAAAAAATTTTATTTATATATTTTCACAGGGAGAGAGAGAGATCACAAGTAGGCAGAGAGGCAGGCAGAGGGAAAGGGGGAGGTCAGCAGAGAGCTCGATGTGGGGCTCGATCCCAGGACCCTGAGATCATGACCTGAGCCGAAGGCAGAGGCTTTAACCCACTGAGCCACCCAGGCGCCCCTTCACACAACTTTTTATTTACAGTATATTGTGATACTTGTTTTAGTATCATTTTAGCATCATTGTCATTTTAATATCATGTTAGTATCATTATCATTAATCTCTTGCCCTGCCAATTTGGCACAGTAAGTTTAATTAATAAATTAAACTTTATCATAGGTATGTCTTATAGGAAAAAACAGAGTACATTGGGTTTTACACTATCTGCAGTTTCAGGCCTCCACTGAGGGTCTTGGAGCGTATCCCCCTGGATTAGGGGAGACTACTATATTGCCAGTATGTAAAGAAAATGGGTTCTAAGTAGATAAACCTGAGTTAACATTCCAGCTCTACAACCTACCAGCTGAGCAACCTTGAAGCTCATTTTCATGATCCATGAGCCTCAATCTATAAACAAAATGACAAAAATAATGTCTATCTTAAAATGTGGTTTGAGAATAAAGTAGGGTTTAGAGAATAAAGTAAAGTAGCACTTTAAAAAATCTAGACTAGTGCTTCAGCCATTGCTAGTACTGAGTAAATGTTATCTATCGCTATTATTGTTCATATTAACAATAAGGCAAAGCAGTAGTTCTTTGAGAAATGTCTTGATGTGAGTCTGCTTGCTAATGCCACAGCACCTGCCTGAATCCCCCTATGAATAAGACTTAGCTGCCTGTATGTTTAAACTTAGAAAATAGCTATCAAAATAAATTCGTGGGTTACCTGATGAGTGGATAGGTATGTGGAAGACAGTATTTTTTTTTTAAGATTTATTTATTTATTTGAGAGAGGGGGAAATGGGCAGAGGGAGAAGGAGCAGAATCCCCTCTGAGCGTGAAGCCAGACACAGGGCTCCATCCCAGGACTCTGAGTTCTTGACCTGAGCGGAAATTGAGTCGGCTGCTTAACTGACTGAGCCATCCAGGCACCCTGAAGACAGTGTTTTATTAGGCCAGACCAATTACAATTTTTGTCATATTCCTCTCCTAAAGATTAGGAGGATTCCTTCCATAGCACATTGTATGATTTTAATGAGTGAATGGAACCAAGAAGTCAAGATGGTGTAGTTTATCCCTGGATAGAATCATTTGAAACATTTTCATTCTGTTGCCAAGGTTATTTATCATTGTCCTTGGTGAGAGGAGTGTTGGGGGTGAATCTGGTAATAGGATTTTATTACTGGCGTCAAAGTTAATGTTTCTTGTGATTCTTTCAAGGGAATAAATGACAAAGTTGTTTTTCTGCCCTATTTCTCTAAAGGCTTAAAATTTATTTGTTTTAAAGGTTTATTTCTTTATTTGAGAGATTTACATGAGCAGGGACAGAGGGAGAGGGGAGGAATCTCAAGCAGACTTCCTTACTTGATCTTACAACTTCCTTACAACCCTGAGACCATGACCTGAACCAAAATCAAGAGTCTGACACTTAACCAGCCAAGCCACCCAGGCATCCCTAAAATTGATTCCTGAAGCAATGTTATACAATTGCATTCTTGAAGCAGTTTGATACATGGTGAGGAATACTTGGCATGGCAATCTAAAGGTCTGCCATTTTACAGAAATGTGAATTTTACTAATCTCCTAGATTTCTAAGCCTCAGTTGTACTATCTGCTAGCAGAAATTATGTTTGGGATTTCAAATGCAATAATACAAAATAGAGACACTATAAACTGGAGAACTTTCAAGGTAGTTATGCTATGCCACACACCTTGTGTAAATTTGAATATTATATGAGACACAAATGCTAAATGCTTTCTATTTCTAATACACACAAACATTACAGATACTATCATTATAGAGGTTAAATGGTCGAATCTGATTAACTAGCTAATAATAAGCTTTTTTTCAATTGGTTCAGGAGCTCATGTATATTGAACCGCACAGTATGTTACAGTGGTAAATGAAATAGAAATAGAAAATGTCCCTGCTTCATGGTGTTTATCATCTACTAGAAAAGTTGGACATAAACGCTCACATAATTATATAATTAATTGTTGCAATAACTTCTGTGAAGTAAATTAACTGGCTGCTAAGAGACACAATAACAGCTGGAGAGTGGGAGCTAAGTTGGATCAGAGAGTTGGTAGGTATAATATTTGAACTGAATCTTAATAAATGAGTTTATTGTAGCCAACTAAAGACTGTTAACGGATGGATGAGAAGAAGTGAAGGAGTTGTCTAAGTGGAGAAAATAACATGTAAAACCTGAGGCAGGCGAAAGGTTGGTGTTCTCTAGGAACCTTTTCGGAACTGATTCATTGAGGTTGCCATGTGGAAACAGGAGATGGAGTTATAAGTTCTGGACAGAGGCCAAATCCTGTAGATCGTTGGGGACCATGTTAAAGAGATTGGATTTAAGTGAAGTAGAAAGCAAAATCATTGAAAGGAATAGCGGAGGGAACTTGTTCATACTGGAAAAGTTGGTTTGCAATGATCCCGAGGGATTTAAATGGTGGGTCAAGTAGTCAATTGGATATGAGCCTGTCATTCTGGGGATTAGGATTGGCAATATCAATTTGGGCATCATTAGCACAGACAGTATTTTTAAAATCATGAGAATGAATGAGACCACTTAGGTAGAGATTCTGAGAAAAGAATCCAAGGGACTTCACAACATTGAGATGTTGAAACAAAAGAGTAACTGGCAAAGGGGACTGGGAAAGAATTGCCAAAGTTATAGGAGGAACCGCGGTGTCAAGGTGTCAATGAAGTCCATGGTTTTGAGAAATGGTGCCCCTTTGGGTCAATTCTTAAAAATCAATTATGGAAGACAGTGTCAACTTTAGCAAGAGTGAGTTAGACTGAGTGTTGCAGGCAGATGACAGATTCGAGTGAGTTGAAAGGTAAACAGAAGGTTCAGAAATAAAGCCAAGACCAGAAGAAAGTTTTTTTTAAAAAAAATTGGATACAAACAGAAAGAGAAATATAGAGCAGTAACTGCGAGACTATGAGATACTTTAAAAAAAAACCAAAACAAACCCAAACAACTTTTTTAAAGATCTGAAACAATAGAAGACACTTCCATGTTAAAGAAATAATCCAGTTGGAGGTGGGGTTTAAGATGAACGGGAGAGAAAGAACAACCAAAGAAGTAAATTCCTTGAGAGGGCAAGAGGCCTAGGATTCAGAATTGAAGCAGAAGGACTGTATTAGGAGAAGAGGTTAATGATCATAAAAATGTGATACAAATTTACTCAACTGTATAAGTCTCTTCATTGATGCCCAGCTTCAAAGATACAGCCTAGAGGCAGGTAATTGGGTTTATCCCACATTGAGTTTTGCCAGAGCAGTTCATGGGACTGAGAGGGACCAACAATGGCATTTTACAAGGGAATGCTTTTAGCTCGTTGAGCTTGGGACTTTTGATAATAGACTGATGCAGACTTTGTATTTGTAGCAGTAAGCAGCATGTGGCCTAACCGCTTTTGAGATGTGCCCTGCGATGTATATTCAGTTTGAAGGCTAATGCCTGTTTTTTTATTGCTACTTCTGAACTATGTCTTGGCATGAACCTTTTAGTAGCTAAAATGTAGTTCCAATTTTTCTCATTGGCATTCTTCTTTTCAGTAAAGTAAGTAAGTTGTAAGAATAAGCATTTTTATGGATCTCTATAAACATTATTTTCTTTTTGAGTTCTAAAAATGGGCCTTGTAAACATCTTCTCAAAATTTTATTCCAAGTTGGACTTCATGCAAAGATTTCACTTACTACTGACACTGAGGGCATGGTAGCTGTTATGAAGGACCACAGGATCAGAGGACAAGGGCAATGACTTTGACGCAGGCTCTTTCACTTAGAACACATTTCTAAAAGCATGGCTTCCAGAAACTTCCTTGTCACTGGATATCACAAATGTTTACTTGGCCTACTGGGTGAAAGATATTACAAATTAACTTTAAGAAATTTAAAAATATGAGTCTAAATAAGGATATAAGTTAGAATGCACACGTAGTTTTGAACATTTTTGGATAAGATTTCCCTGCTTACAATCTAGTCTCTCTTAAGAAGTACATTTGATAAATGTTTTTAAAGATATACTACCTCATTACCTTCCTACACACACATTCATCCTGCGAGAGGCTCCCTCCTTTCTGTCTATGAAAATCCATCCAGCAGATACCCTCTCTCCCATCTAAGCCCCAACTGTGAGCTCTGTCTCAGCCACAATTACCTCCTTGTCCTCTGAGGTGACAGCGTGCAGTGGTGGCAGTGAGGACACATTTACGACAGACCGGCCTTCTCATGCAACTAGCATTTCCAAATGTCTATTTTTTAATGGTGTGATTTGGTGTTTTTATCCTTCTGCCTATTATAATGAAAATTTAAAAAGAGAGGTAATTTTCTGTGATTGCTCTAAGTAAGGTTAAGATAATTCTTTTCTATAAATAAATAAACATTCATTAAAAATAAGCATGTTATCAGTGGAAATCAGCAAGCAGTTTAATATTTATTTATGTACATACATATGTTTCCATTTTAACTTCCTCCATCCCCCCTCCCCCACCCCTGTACCAACCAGTGCCTTAGTTCACTTCCGGAAATGTATAACAGCTATTTGCAAATTCTAGGAGAGGTACTTGATAATTATTGAATAAATAAGTAACACTGTATGCTCTACCCATACATTATCTCATATAATTCTCACAATAATCCCTGGGAAATGGATGTATTATCATCAAATGAAGATAGGAAGAATTTAGGGGCTTGAGTAACCAGCCTAAAGCAACAGAGCGAGTAAGTAGTAAGGGCAGAAGTTAAGCCCAGGACTCCACATTGGAATTTCTGTATTCTTTTTATTATCTGCACTGCCTTTCTAAATGCCGTGTGGTAGGAGCTGGGACAAGTCATGTGACTAGACTTGGCTACGGTGGGAAGACAGTAGATGAGAGTTGTGGTATGTGGCACGTACTTTCTTTTGAAAGAAATTTTTGGCGGAGCTAGTCCTTCCCACAGAAAACAAGCCCGTGATTTAAACTTCTTGGGATAACCTTGCTTTGTCTGTCACTCGTTTTATAGGATCTTAAGAGATTTTAAGAGCATAATATCTTTAATAACATATGATGAAGAAAGCATGTCATGATGAAAAGCAATTATAATGTAGCAATTTAGCCCTAAATTAATAACCCTCAACTGTAAATGTTACACCGTTTATAAGATTGCTTTTTGCACCAGACGGAAAGTATTTATGCTTGTCATATAAACATGTGTGATGTACATAGTTAGTAAAACTGATAGTATTAATAAAAATCTTAATAGGCTTCATGATTAGAATAAAATGATATTTTGATCCAAATCCCTAATTAGAACAGTACATTTACCAACTGTTCTCATGGGAAATGAAGCCAAAATTCATCATTTAAAGTAATACCTAATTAATCCTTTTTTGTAACAGATGTCAACCTTATTTTCAAATCTTTTGTAGACAATGACTTGCTGTATGAATCTTTTAATTTTTTTTAACAATATAATATATGGTTAAATAAAGGAGATATAGGTAATCAGTTAAACTTTGGTTAGCTTTTGAATCTATTTAGCTACTATAGTAGAGCTATGAAATGTTGAACACAACAAACATATTTATGATTCCATCAGAATCCACTGTAAATAAAATGTAATAGTAAATCTGTCAGTCACAGTATAGGGGAGAAACCCTGGGGGGGGAGCTGGGAGACCAGCATTCTATCATGACCCAGCCATAGATTATTCCATGAACTCAAGCAAGTTTATCCCGTCTTTTGGACTTCAGATATTGCATCTGTTTGACGAGGCCACTGGACTATGTGACTTTTAGGGTTCCTTCCAGGGCAAAGATTCATTACTTTTTACAAACTATTCTGTTTGTATAATTCACATTCCTTTTTAATTTACTTTGTACATATGTATATAGGTATGTATATGAGAATGTGTATGTGTGTATATACACATCCATACACACTTCTATCCTTATCTTTATTTATACTTAATGCTTTGTTCCATTCTGTAGTATCTTTTGATAAAGGAAAGGAGCAAGAAAATGACAGCTGATAAAGTATACTTTTAGACACATATTATCTGTTATAGGCAAATAAGGAACCACTTATTAAGTGGCAATTTCAGTGTATGCCTCTGGGAAGCAGAATGTTACATTTTGAATGCTTTATTGATTGGTCAGGAAAAATAATTATGGCAAGAATTTAGGATATGTAACTTTAATTCCTATCAGTACTTCCTTACTAAAAAAGTGCATCTTCATATTCCAGTAACTGATTACCAAAGATGACAAAATTACAATCTGAAGAACAGAACAAATATGGAAAAGAATGTGTTAAAAATGGTATCAGTCCATGCTGTGTCAATTGCAGGCATCAGCTTGTAAATAGGAATTTAGGTATCACTATTGTTGACGATTTGAATTATGTGATTTATATTTGGATGAAGTCTACAAAAATTTAACCTGTGAGATTCTGTTGCCTTTGCACTGTTTCTGTAACATTTAACAAAAATCCATGAATCTGCTAGCTTTTATAATGCCAAATGGGTAATAATGGCTAAAAATTGTTAACATTTATTAGGATCCTGCTCTATATAAGGCTATATTTTATGCCCATGCCACCTTCATCTCATTTCACCTTGAAAACAATCCTGTGATTTGGATCTTTTTATTAACTTTATTTTGCAGATGAGAAAACTGAAACTTGCAGGTAATAAGTACCTTGGCCAAGACCACTCAACAAAAGTGGACTTAGGATTTCAATTCGGACAGTTTGACTCCAGACCCTTATAATACATAAGTAACAACAAATCCAACCAACTAACCAACAATAATACAGATCAGGTAATAAGTACCTTGGCCAAGACCACTCAACAAAAGTGGACTTAGGATTTCAATTCGGACAGTTTGACTCCAGACCCTTATAATACATAAGTAACAACAAATCCAACCAACTAACCAACAATAATACAGATCATTCCTATATGTGTTTATCTTTAGGCTGAGATCTAGGCTATGTGTATGTCTAACTTCCTACTAGACTTACCCACTAGAAAGTCTGAATCTCCCCCGCCACACACACATACCTATCCACAGAGTCACTGAACTCTACCCAGTGCACCACACTTGCTCAATCTCCAGGGATTTTCTTCCTTAGGCAATGGCTCTGTCATTCATCTGTGGCTCAAAACTAGGAATCAACATGGTCTTCTCTTCCTTCACTTGCTACATCCAATTATCTATTACGTCAATTCAGTTCTATCGCTCGAATACTTTTTAAATACAATTGCTCTTCTCAATTGCCATGGCCTCTACCCTGGTCCAAGAGGCTGTCATTTCTCATGTGGACAACTGTAACTTCTTCTGATATAGGCTGCTCTTCTTTGAGTTTTGCTCCTCTTCTCTCCATTCTCCATACTTTAGCTAGAGCAATGTTTTAAAATTACGTATTTGATCATATAACACAGCTGCTTAAAATTTACGTCTTTTCATTACTTTTGAGTAATGTCCGACTTCCCTCAACCAGTTTGGCCCTCTGCTGACCCATTTGTCCCAACCCCAAATTGTCGTATGCCATTATCTCTTTCCATTTTGTGTCAAAGCCATAGTGCCTTTCTTGTAGTACCTCATTTATGCCTTGATTGCTTCAAGACCTTCATACATTCATTTAGAAGTCAGTTATCAGTTACTTCCTAAATGATAGTCACTGTTCTAAGCACTAAAAGAGCGAGACACACTAAGTCCCTGCTCTCATGAAATTTTTCTCTTAATGGTTTAGAGGGACAGATCATAAACAAAGAAAATAATGTACTTTCAGATGATTGTGAATTCTATGAGAACAGGGCAATGGGACAGAGAGTGAGTGGATGTCTGCGGTAGAGGATAGGATATACATGTGTGTCTAGATGCATGGAATATTCTTACATTCTTCCGTCAATGTTCCACCCCACATTCTACCTCATGCCTGACTAATTCCTACTCATATTTCAGGTCTCAGCTTAGTTATCACTTGATTAGACTGATCTCTCCTCTATCCAGACTAGAATAGGTGCTTTTATATTTTCATGTCCCAGAGTTCTCTTTTGTCATTTCTCTATTCTGTGACTTCTATTTTGTAATACTCATCACACTTTAAATTACTTATTTAGAGCATTTTAGTAATTGTTTAAAATAATTGTTACTTTAAATATTAAATACTTGAAGTAATTATACTCCTACAGTCATATAAACATTAAATTATATGTTATGTTTACATAATAAATAATAATAAATACTTAATCACTTAAAATTACAAGTACTTTAGGTAACTATTTGAAATGTATTTCCTACATTCAAAATTCCATGAAAAGCATCCATTGTACAAAACCTACACTTGGAAGCCTCCCCTTTCTGGAATTTTAGAGATGGCTTCTCGAAGGAAGTCGTCATTAGGCTGAGGCCTGGGTAGTAAGAATCACCTAGGTGAAGATCTGATTTGGCTAGATAAGAAAACATCCCAGGGTAGTATGGTGGGAATGACAGGAATTGAGGTAGGGGTGCTGTTTTAGACTGAGATTTCAGAGGAGTTTCCCTGAGGAGGTGAAAGTTGAGTTGAGACCTGACTGGCAGGAAGAATGGAGCCATATATATGAATGCCAGGACAGCAGAATTTTGAAGGAGACAAGGGTGCAGAAGACAGGGAATGAGCTTGGCGTAGCCTAGGAAAATTAAGAGGATGAGCATGACCGAGATAAAGTGATCCAAAAGGTTTGTGGTAGGAGTTGAGGTCTGAGAAGAAGGCAGAGGCCGAATCACAGAGGGCTTTATTGTCTGTTACAACGAATTTGGACTTTATTTTAGGTGCATTGAAAAACCTGGAAGATTCAGGGCAGGAAGTGACATGCCTGATTTATATTTTAAGAAGATTCCTCTGGCTGTTGAATAGACAAAGGATTTTAAGAGGCAGGAAGGTGTGCAATGAGACACAGTTAAAAGCTCATAAATAACATAAATGATCACCTCTGTAATGTGAATGAAGAGTCAGAAGGGAATGTCTTGCATTCTATCACAGTGATTATTTCCTTTGGGAACAAAAGAAGTAAGATGTAAGGAAATATTTAGGAGTCGGGCAGATTGGGGTTTAAACTGTAGCCCAGCTATGTGATTTTGAACAAGGGAACTTATATGAGAAAAATCCATTCCTCATAGGGTTACTGAAAGGACCAATGAGGACCAATTCTGTCATAGTGCTGGCACGTGAAGAAGCCAATAAACATGCTTCCCTTCTCTTCTTTTAAAGGACATATATCCCATGCGAAGAATAATATATGAAATTACCAGTGACTATCAACTTAACAGCAGTGATGAGTATTTCATGTGGGTCTACTATTCCAAGCACTGTGCTAGGTGTTGCGGGCACAGCAGGAAACAAGGCAGATCGAGTTCCCTTTCTCAGGCAGCTTAGAGGACAATAGGAAAGATAGACATTACACAAATATTTACACGGTCCCAGTTGGGGTGAGTCCTGCAAAGGACAAGGTCTTTAAAACAGAGCTCATCTAATCTCAAGTGGTAGGGAAGGCTTCTGGAATGGAATTAGTTAGGGACCAGAAGGGTGAATGGTAGTTAGGTGATAATTTACTTGACCTGGTTTTTGCCAAGGTGGCAGCTTGCAGAAAATAAATTTTTATAAAGATCACAAGGAAAATCCAAGAAATGGAAACAGAGATGAGCCCATCTGATGCCAGGGATTTGGAGCAATGAGTTGTGGGGGTATGTGATCCATGATGGGGAAGAGGAAGCATGTAAGTTTGATGCTCAGCACAGACAGTGGACATCGTATATATATTAGAGGGCAGAGGGAAGTTTCATGCTCATAACTTCACACTTTTCCTTTCCAGCTTCCAAGACATTGTGAGTCTAAATGGTGAGGAGAAAAGTTGGGTTAGTCAATAGTTTAGGAGTTTGGGCACCTTTTTCAGTCGAGGAGAACTGAGCAGTTTCAGGCACAAATAATCAAATGATAATTTCTCCTTGCTGGTCTCCGTAAAAAGGAAAAGATCTGTTCAGAGCTCATCTACAAATCTACAACTGCCCTAGTTATCAAACATCAAAATACATGATCCAAAATCTAAATGGATTTGTGGGTAAAAACGCCTTAAAAGATATCAAAGTATTTTTGATCCATTTGTGCATAATTATCTCACAAATAACTTACTTGAAAACATTATATAAGTTCAGGGATGATGAGAAAATTCAGAATGTAAGGAGGCCATATCTATAACCTCAATCCTGCTTTGTCCAAACTTTCAGATTGGAATAAAGTGCTCACAATACAGCCTTTGATCAAGTACCTTTTTGTCTTAGAAAAGTAATATTAGAGGGAAAGTGTAAAGTGCATATTCTCATTTGGCAAATTAATGTTAGCACATTAAAACAAACAGCAACAATGAACAGAGTAAAGCTTACATCCTACCTGGGAGAAAAATATTTTTGGTATTCAAAGACTGTTTGCTCAGAAGGATCTTTCCCTATTTTTCAAAGCCATGTTCACTTTCCATCTCTGTCCATTGTGTTTAGAGAGGGCCAAGTTGACAGCGTTCCTTCCTGTGTGTGCTGATGTGGCTGAAAGTCCCAGTGGCCAATCAGCAATTTTGCACACTCTCATTTCCAGTCCAGCCTGTCCTTTGAGCAAGGATTCTAAGTGCAGCTTGCCAAGAGCGCTCTGTTGGTGGTCTTGGCCTCAAAGTCAGAGTGATGTCAAACTGAATTGTTTCACCTCTGATCAAGGAACTCCTACTTGTCCTGCAGGCTGTTGTGTCTTCTCTGTGCCCTACAAGGTTATAGTCCTCTAAACTGGGTCATTGGAAACATTTTTCTTGCCTGCTGCACACAAGCCCAAACTCCTTCAGTTTCCTTTAGTTATTCTCCCGATCCCTTGGAGTATTCCATTCTATTCCTGGGAGAGGAAGCTCAACTTTTTAAACATGAATCAGGGTGGAACTCTGCCATTTGGAGACAGCGCTTTTGCAAAGGGAGCCAGAATGTGAAAGCACTTTCCTTCATTGCCCTCATGCTATCTGGAGAGTGTAAGTCACTGCAGCCTCTGGCTTGATGGATTTGGAGCAGGGGTTAATTTTTTCCACGTGCTTTCCGAGGACAGTCTATTCCTTCTGCATGTGGCCTTGGTACATATGTTAGGCACAAGAACGTAAAAACATTCTTCAGTGGCAATGTTGAATTTTGCTCTGATCTGCTGCTTTCGCTCCTCCCCTATTCTCCAGATTTAGACTCTTTTAACCCCTTGGAGAAAGCATTGGCTTCAGCTGGAATTTTTTTTGGCTTCACTGTGTAAACAAATGCAACATGTAAATGTGAAATGCCTAGCAAACTGCCAGACACATAATGGATGCTGATTAAGTGGTAACCTTATTTCGCGTCTTCTATTTCGTTCATCCTTTAAAATAATGGAAATAATAATGTTTCCCTTTTTCTCTGAATGAGTTCCAAAATATGTCCTTCACCTTTCAAATTGTTTTAAGTCAGTGGCATTAAAATAGCATGCTTAATATGGAAAGATGTGCAGTTCATCAGAGAACAGACTTAGGATTTGATTTGTTTCTAGTTTTTACATGAATAGAGAAACCAACGTGTTTAAAGAATGAATTTCTCTTTTTGTGGCTAATCATATTTGCTGTTTCAAGGGAGAAATTTTGGATTCATAAATAAATCTTCATATATTTTTAGATCTTAAAGTGAGAGTATACATAAAGCAAATGCCATTTAATGGTTGGTGACTTTATCAGGGTTTTATCTAAAGAAACTGCTGTAACAATATGTTTGTAACTCCTATATCTGAAAAATACATCCATCCTCTGGTTCCATTACTTTAGGATGTATCCTTTCCTCCCAAAGGGAGAAGATTTCTTTTACCATCCAGAACAGCCAAAACAACTATTTTAATCAATGGCCTTTGAGGCACCAGTCACATTCCCTTCCTTACCAGATTCTTCCAGTGACAGTTTATAAAAAATAGTAGAATTCCCTTTTGTTTCCAATGAGGATATCTACGGCCATCTCCCTAGAAGTGTTACATATTTTTAAAAAAGGAATTTTTGAGAAACCCAAGGAAGAAATTGGTCTTAACATATCAATAATGTGGAGAAGGAAACAAGGGGAAGAAGAGAAGCATCTTCAGGGAAATTGTCTGCACGGATAAGAGGCTTTAAATCTGATGCCCTCCTATGCTTTCTTCTGACTTAAATTCCACAAAGTCCTAATACTTGCTTGCATCAAAAACTTTTATTCAGGGCTAAGAACGGCATAAAAATAAATATTTTAGGGCTTTAAACATCATAGATTATTGAAATTCAATAACCCCCTAGAAAATTTGTATACATAAAGCAGATTTATTTTCATTAGGTGAGAATGAAAACTAAAAAAAAAAAAAAAAGTTTCTATAACCTTAAAAGAGCTGAAATAATTTTCCCTACAAAAATTGTGTTCTCAAGTTTCATTGCCTGGTGCCAGTTTCCAGTCCAGAGTGAATTTTTACAGTCGAGTCATAAACCTCTGAAAATCATACCACTAGTTTATAGTGGTAGGCTGACACCACTTTAATTACAGTGTGGCAAGGACTGGGGTGAGAAGCTTGGCATTAAGTCCTTCCCTCACCCTCTCCTTCAGATACAGGTGGGCTTTGTGATTCCATCATGAAAACGTGTATTTCAAAGTCACTGAGCTTGTACATGGGTTCTGTTTTATTTTGGTTTATTTGCTCCTCCCGAGAAATACTATCTTTAGAGTTCTAATGAATAGTTTCATTTCTCAGACTTGGATCAAAGCAATCTGCCATCTTTGAATTAACCAACCTTCCTAGGCTGCTGTGGTGAATATCAGACTTGGATTTATGAGCTGCTTTTGGACTGTTGTCACTGGGATCTTCCTTTGGCCAACAGATGAAGAATAAGGACCTTGGTCTTCAATTTGCAACTGAGAAATGATTGCAAAACTCATGCCCTACAAAAGGAAAATCCAAGGCTTTTGACTACAACTGTTTCTTTGGCAACGTTGCCTGTGTTTTGGTGAACAAGGAAATGATCAAGCAACTGTTTAAGACGATCAATGAACTGTAAGTGGCCTAAAATAACTGAATCATGAAATCAGCAAAGCTTTTCACGGGCATCTTAGGGATCTCAATATGGAGGCTGTTTTTTTTGTTGTGGGTTTTTTTGTTTTTTTTTTTAATTCATCAGGAGGGCACATTTAGAATATAAACCGCTAAGGGATCACAATCATTTCTTATATCATGTTGAGTACATCGTGAGCGCTTAAAAACCATGAATCAATTATAATGACATATTGAAAAAATGGAGGAAAGGAAGACAGACATCTTCTTTGTAGTGAGATACCTAGGAAATTTCATCCTAAAATGGCTGAGGAAACAGCCCTAATGAAATAAGCTAAGCTGGGACAGATCCATCAAGTCAATAACTACATTAGCAATTACATCCTTTTAGTGAAAAAGCAATCCTGAGCCATGTCTCCATAGCTATTGAGGGGATGTCTCCTCTGTCGTGCTGGGAGAGGCCAATACCTTTGGCTGCCTCAGCTCTCCAGGGCTTTCCGTTAAAGCAGTTGATGGATTAAGTTGGCAGCTAACAAGGGCCAGCCACCAGAGCGTATTGGGACTGCGTCTGGAAACTCATGGAAAATTCTGAGAGAGTTCTTATCCAAACAAAGTATAGAAATGGAATTGATGGCCCCTAGGAAGGTTCCCTTTTTTTCTTCTTCCTCTTTCCTTTCCTTCTTCTTCCCTCCCTCCCTCCCTTCCTTCCTTCCTTCCTTCCTTCCTTCCTTCCTTCCTTCCTTCCTTCCTTCCTTCCTTCCTTCCTTCCTTCCTTCCTTCCTTCCTTCCTTCCTTCCTTCTTCTCTCATAAACTGGTCATTCCGTCTTCTGTTAAAAACTGACAAAGTAAACAACTATGGGCTACTCTGACTGGAGATAGACATTGCTGAGAGACCATGTTTTCAAGGTCTTCTTCACTGAATTATAATCTATTAATGCTGCAGGGGATTTTAGGAAAAAACCTTGTCCCGTAACTTACTTCCCCAGGTCCTTTCTTTTCTAAATCATAGACATGCAGTTCTTAAAAAAATTAACCTAATATAATAGGTGTGTTACTATTGTACTCATCTTATTTTCCACTTACTATTTTATGCTATGTATGTAGCCTATTTTGTTGTGTGTGTTTTAAAATCCACAGCAATAACCACTCCCCCTCCCCCCACAACTCCCACCCCCAATCTGGTCCCAGATCATCTGTCTCCTGGGTTCATAATTTTCAAAATCTGGTAAAATACTGACAATGAGTTTAAAGTCGATATAACCAGTTGGAGTTGAAAAACCTTTGTTTACTTGTTTGGCTGGCTGGTGTTGTGAAAAACTAAATCAATCAGTCTTGGCTAAAAGTGGTTCCAGCTGATCCCTGTACATTTAGTCCTGCTTAGAATTGCTATTACATTACTTAAACTGTTGAATTCTAAACCTTTTAAATGGACAGCCTTTGTCTTCTGCTGATAACCTGCATGCTGCTTGATTAGCACTGGTTTGGTTCTCTTCTGGGTACTTTTCTTTTCATTAAACCCGATAGCTTTTTTGGCTTGGAACTTCTAGAAGCACCCTAGGATCACTTATGTATGTCCTTTCCATTTATAAAAGTCAGCTCCAGGTTTCCACAGGATAATATAGGTAAAAGTGCTTTGAAAAAGTTAAAAGCATCATACAAATACAAAGTCCTGGTATTTTCTTATTTGGGAAAGTAACCTTGGTGAAGCAGGTTTGGTACAGCACAGTAGTTTGACTTTTGTTCTAGATCTTTCTTTCTGTCTTTCTTTCCTCCTTTTCCTTTGAAGCACTTCAAGAGTTTTCCCTTTTGGATCCCTGAAGCCCTGAAGTTGCTTTTCCACTAGCATAAGGAATAAGCAAAGCAACGAATAAATATTTTACAGCTAGCATTTGGGGAAAAACAACCTATGGACATCTTTCTGTTTTGAGAAATAGACAAATCAACGTTAGAGTATAGGGATGGCTGGATTAGGGGTTTATCAAAAATAAAGGCATACAGAGGGGCAATACAATTGGCCAGAATACTTTCAGGCGGCTGAAAAGAGAAGTCAGGGGACTGGAGTCCCAGAGTTCTCAAGATTCAGATTGGTTTCATAGGGTCAGCTGCTTGAGCCCATTCCCAGGCTTACTTCTATTGAAATTCATAGATCCACCCGCAAATAGAGGCATTGTGTAGGGAAAAATAGTTATAACTTATAAAAACTAATTTGACATTTCTGGCTTCTAGAATTTTCTAATGCTTCTTAACTGGAGCTTCTTCCATGGCAATCAAATGGCAAGAGATACGAACAGCTATTATCAATAATATACCCCCAAAGATTCAAAGATAGCTCTAACCGGTTTTGGTCACCGCTAGTGACAAAGAAAAGTGATTTAGAAGTGATTTAAAAAACTGTAGCTGAGAAAAGAGTAAGCAAGCTCAAAAACCTCAGTTAACAATGTTAATACCATGTTGGCTAATGCACAAACAGCTTCAATTTCCTTAATTAGTTCAGAGTTAGGTGACAACATATTTAATCAGTGAGCTAACAAGTGCAGCAGCTGATTGCTCTCACCGCTGTGTGTGTATATTTTGAATGAAAAAGTAAATAAAATTACTCTAACTGCAATAATAAAGTGGCATCCTAATTTTATTACTGTAGCAACCTTTTGGAAGTACCATGCAGCAGTGAGAATTGATTATTTCCCAAGTGCTTCTTTCCCCCTCTTAACATGTCACTGTGGTTAACCCTTTGGGGATGTGATGGCCACTCAGAGTCCATTGGTCAGAAACAGACCACATCACCTCCATGTTCTGTGTCTCTTCTGCAAGGTACTGAGATGGTTCTGAAAGCATTGCTTGAACTCCCGTTAGCAGCTATGTTCCTGGGTGGCAAAATGTGGCCTTTGGCAGATAGAGGAATCTGCTCAAAATTCAGTGTTTTTCCAATTAGTTAAACACACCTAAGAGCCAGCAGTGTGTCTGCTTGTTTTTTTCGTTTTTTGTTTTTTGATTTTTTTTTTTAAGTGTTTTTGTCAGTGAGATCGGGAATAGGTGCCAATTTTCTCATCTTCTTCCTGACCTATATAGGGATTTTCATTTACTTATTTTATATTAACCAGCTTGGATTTTGCTATGATTTTCCTAGGTTAGCAAAGTCTAAAAGGCAATACCACTCACTCAGGAAACATGTCTTCCTATATCCTTGGTCCTCCAGGGGCTGCCATATATAGAGTACCTTCTTTTTCTTCTTCTTTTTTTTTTTTTTTAAAGATTTTTTATTTATTTGACAGAGAGAAACACAGCGAGAGAGGGAACACAAGCGGAGGAAATAGTAGTGGGAGACGCAGGCTTCCTGCCGAGCAAGGAGCCCGATGTGGGGCTCAAACCCAGGACCCTGGGATTATGACCCAAGCCCAAGGTAGAGGCTCAATGACTGAGCCACCCAGGTGCCCCAGGGTACATTCTTCTTCAAACAGTTGCACAGTTTAAACCAATAATGTAATGAAAATAGCCATTTTCACTTATAATGAAAATAGTAACTTGTTCCTTTGCCATCATTACCTACACAAGGTGAGGGGCTCAGTTTATTTATATTAGGTTTTCACGCTTTTAGCCCTCATCAAAAATACTGAGATAAAGGTCTGACTGGAAAGACTTTTGTTAACCCCTTATGAAAACTCCTGATCCAATATATCAGGAGGAATTTTGATTAAAATAAAGAAAAAACCAACACCTAGGCTCCAGGATACTTTTATTTATCTCAGTTGGAGTGGTGGTTCTCCACATCATCGTCCTCATCTCTAGCTTCATTTGTGTCAATATGCCTAGTTCCCAGCTGCTTTATCTCATTTAATCCACACAGCCACGGTGGGAAGTAGACATTATTACAGTGATCATTTTTCAGATAAAGAAATAGAAGCACAGAGAAGTATATATTGCAATGAGATCTGAACCCAGGCGTTCACTGCACATCTCAAGGTGGTCTTAACCACATTGCCAAATTCCTTCTCATCCTGCATTATTAAGGCTACCCCAACTCGTTTTGGGTATCCTGTGTGTTACAGGAGGTACTCAGAGTTCTCTTCTTTATCTTTGAGCTTATTGGGACTCACAGTTCTCCATATAACACAGGTTAATCAAAGGCTCCTCATTGACCAACTTCTCAGCACCAGAGATTGATTCAGGGGAATCTTCCTTGTTTCTCTTTCTAGAATGGCACACCTCCTCTCTTTTGAGTTCACTCCAAAATGCAGGATTTCCACAGGCCTTGCAGCCAGGTAGGCATGAGTTCAATCCCTAAATCTGTGTCTTATTATCAGTGTGACTCTTGAACAAGTTACTTAATTTTTGAACCTAAGTTTTCACATTGGTGAAATGGAGATATAGATACACTATATATACTTCATGTGGGCATTAAATGAGATCATAGCATTATATTTATGCAGTTCAAGATATATATGAGACCCACCAAATAAAAACCTCACAATTAGGTAGAGCCAACAAAATGTTGCATAGTATAGGGTTACTTCTCAAGTTTATTGTTTACATACCACTCATAGCCTGGAAGCCTGGAAGTATATTTCAATGAGAAGTTAATAATATTTGTACTGCTGGTATAGAGATACATGTGGGGGTATGCTGACTTTTGAAATGTCCTTCCCTAAATCTGTGGGGCAACTTCAGTGGTTTACATTTCTCTTGTTCTCTCTTGGCTTTGGGTTTCTGCTACCATTGGGTTCATTTAGTTGTGGATTATCTCATCACTACAACTATGTTGTGACTGATTTCCAGTGGCTTCCCACAACTGGATAACAATCTGATCCTTCCTGTGGCAGGTATTAGTGACCCAAGGCTATGTGATTAACAGTCATCTATTGAAGCCTGTAGGCAGTGGATTCCATTGCAACCCATATGCAAACAGTTTAAAATTGAGATTTAACCACATTCTTAAAAGTCTTTAAGACTTTCTTAGTGGTTTGCCTCTAGACAGCTTGGTTTTCACTCTGTGCTTCGCTTCTCTTTCTGCAAACTTCTCTTCCTCTCTATACTTTCCCAGTCCTCCTAGAAATACCCACATTTGTACCTAATTATGCAGAGAAATAATTTAGTTCTTCTCTTTTCTCTCCTCTACCTTCTGAACTTTATTTTTCTTCTACAACCAAGTAGCTCATCAATGTGTTTTGCTATATTCCAGAATGTATATGCCACTCTCTTGGGAGGCAGAAGTTCCCATAGTATAATTGGAGTTTCAGATCACATTCTCCCTCCCTTTACTCACTGTATTTTCATTCATAAAGTTTTTTTTTTTTTTTTTTTTTTTAAAGATTTTATTTATTTGACAGAGAGAAACACAGCGAGAGAGGGAACACAAGCAGAGGGAATGGTAGGGGGAGAAGCAGGCTCCCTGTCGCGCAGAGAGCCCGATGCGGGGCTCGATCCCAGGACTCTGGGATCTGACCTGGGCCGAAGGCAGACGCTTAACGACTGAGCCACCCAGGCGCCCCTAAAGTTTTTATTAAATACCTATTGTATGCCTAGTAATGTTAAGCAAAAATGGTAAAGAATGTCTGCCTTTGAACAGCTTACTTAGGTCACCTTTACCATTCTTGTCTATTAATAACTGTTGTGACTTGGGGAAATGGCAATAGAACTGAAAACTGAGATAAAACATATTCTCTGTGGGGTGCCTGGATGGCTCAGTCAGTTAAGTATCTGCCTTCAGCTCTGGTCATGATCTCAGGGTCCTGGAATCGAGCCCCACATTGGGCTCTCCGCTCAGTGGGGAGTCTGCTTCTCCCTCTCCTTCTACCCCTCCCCTGATCATGCTTTCTCTTTCTGTCTCTCTCTCAAATAAATAGAATCTTTAAAAAAAAAAAATTCTCCCTACATAATGTGAGATTAGCAAAATGTTGCTTCTAATTCATTGTCTTTACAATTAGAGAGTCGAAGTACTATATCAGCATTGATATTCTGAGTAGTAATAAGATTAAAAAAAAAAAAAAGTAGTATGGACATCACAGCATAATCAGAAAACTCAACCTGAGAGCTCAGAGTAAAATAACCAAAGAAATGAGAAACAGAATTTGGGTTAAAATTTAGATTCTTCTCATTTTCACCTCTGGATTCACAGTTCTACTTCCCTTGCCACTCATGTGGCAATGTCTCTGTATTTCCTTATCCCCCTGCACTATTCATTTAGAAGATATTAAGAGAAAGTTGGCAGGTGATTACTTATTGTGGGGTTTTGAAAAGGAACTGGAAGAGCCAAGAGTGTTGAAATGCAGTGGGACAGGAGTATTAAAATCTCCATCTGGTAGCCTATTGATATATTCATCTGTGACTTTAAGATGATCCATTCTGTAATAACCAAAATTTAGCATTTTAATATGTCACACGTCAACTCTAAAAATCCTGTTTTTAATGGCAGCAATGACTGAAGTGAAGTTATATCAAGGCATCTAAAAGAGGCTGTTAAAATAAAACTTCAACTGTGATCTGTAAGAATTAATTTAGAAAGCTAACATATGTACCAGGTGCATTGCTACCTAAAACACTCTAAAAATAATACAGGATTCTCAGAACAAGGACCAAAAGGGACATTTAGCACTAGCATATTTTATTTGTCTCCTAATAATTTCTGTAAAAAAACATGAAGCCATCTTAGATGGACATCAATTTTGCTTTCCCGCCCCTGTGGACTAGGCTATTTTATCATCTGCAGGAAATCAGAGAAAAATAATTGTATTGTAAAAATGATTTTGGCTAGCTTCAAAGTTTTTAATTGCTTTATGTTTTCCCCCTTGAAACACCTGATATTTAACAGGCAGAAAAAAGTACATGGAGAATAAACATTTTTATAAATAAACAATAAGCACCGAAGAGTATTATTGACTGCAGTTGAAGCCTCCCACAAAAATAGATTAATAGAAAAAATAAGGCTCTCTTCCATAAATTGGCTTAACAGGATGTGCTGTCTTAAGGATCTCTCCAGGATTGCGAAATACTGTCACTTCAGTGATGAGAGGAGGCTAAGTAAATTGTACTCACTAGTGACATTTCTGTGCAATGCAGACATTTCACTCCTCTTTGCTTGGGGTCCAGACACAGGGCAGAACCAGCCAAATGGATAAGAGCGTGGAAATATTTCTCCAAAGCATATCTACTGGCATTTTACTGAAGTTTTAGCACACAATGGGGCTTTTCCTTGCTTACAGGAAAGTTCCATTTTTCATCCTCCGGAGAGCCATGATTATGTCCTGTTTTTAATGCCTCAGAAGGAGCTGAAGCCTTTCTTCAGATTAAAGTCATTGTCGGAGTGACATGAGGAAGGAATCCATCAGTTATCACCCGGGGAACAGACTTGTCACCAAGGGAACAGTTTTGGAGGAGCAAAGGCTGAAGAGGTATTTATAAGACAGAGTTGCCGGCTATTTCCAGGATTTTAATGGGTACAGGTTCAGGTTGCAATAATCTGATGGTGGGAGAGTTGGTCACCTTTTAAAAAAAGTGATTAAACAACATCATTCACCATTTTGATTAAAGCCAAACTGGGGTCTGTTAAATTTCCCTTGGAAATACACCTCTTTCCTTTACCCTGGAGTGAATTCTGTCGCATGCACGCTGCTGTTTCTGTCATCCACAATCTTTGACTGGCAAGAATGCCAGGCACGGGGACCAGTGCAGAGGGCAGTATGGGAGCGATCTTATGTGTTCCTATTTAAAACAAGCAAACAACCTGAAACAGCTGGAAGAGATGGAAGAAACATGCTGCAATTTATTCTTGTCTGTGGCTCAGTGTCCTGCAGAAACTGGAAACACATTTTCCCCTTTTGACCTGGCGTGGTATGTAGAGGTAATTGTCAACAGAAACTACAAATACAGAGAGAGAGGATGTACTTGGGTGGGCTCGAAACAGTAACAATGTATAGACCCACCTCCAACAGAACAAGGGCTACCTGTTCCTTCTCCCACCTCAAAAATGTAACTGACCTCCTCTTGCAAGGGAACAGTATAGAGAACTGTTTAAGAATGTGAGCCAGAGGAGCCTGAAAGGCTTGGCTTTGAATCTCAGTTTTATTCATCTGTGACCTCAAGTGACATAGTTTCCTAATTGTAAAATGGGGATGATAACTGTGTGACATTATATAGTTACCATAAAGATAAGGCATGTGTGGTGCATACAGCATAACACACAGCATTGTCAAATCACGTTGTTATAAACCTGAAACCAATGTACCATTGTGTGTCAACTATACTTCAATTAAAAAGAAAAAAAGATAAGGTATGTGACATGCTTAGCACAGTGCCTAGCACATAATAATAAATACTCAAAATATGTCAACCATTGATTAGCACAGAGGTGGAAATGCAGCTGCTTGATTATGGAGAGGTAAATGGCATTTACCCATACATTAATTCAACAAAGCACTGCTACTATATATGGATGCTGTTTAGGCTTGGAGGTGCAGTGACAAACAAAAGAACCAATCTCTGACCCTGATGCTTAGGGTGGAGTCGTGGAGACAGCCTTTAAATTGATAATCACACAGGGTGCCTCGGTGGCTCAGTTGTTAAGCATCTGCCTTCAGCCCATGTCATGATCTCAGGGTCCTGGGATTGAGCCCTGTGTTGGGGTCCCTGCTCAGTGGTAAACCTGCTTCTCCCTCTTTTACTCTCCCTGCTTGTGTTCCCTCTCTCGCTATGTCTCTCTCTGTCGAATAAATAAAATCTTTAAAAATAAATAAATAAATTGATAATCACACAAATAGCTCTATACAATTATACCAAATGACTCAAAGAAAATATAACTAATGCCACAAGAGAATATAATAGGGACCCTAAACTAGACACCAGTGTCAGGAAAGATCTTCCTGAGAAGGTAATATTCAAAGCAAAACTTGAAGGATCAGTAGGAGTTAGCCAGATAAAAGAGGTTGGAGCTGGCGGTATGTGCTTCAAATAGAGAGATCAGCGTGTACCAAAGGGCTGATGCAGTAATGAACTTGGCCTATTTGAGGGAAAGAGAGTAGGCTGATGAGAAGAAGGAGAGTGAGAGAGGGGAAGGAGGAGTGAAGAGAGAAAGTTGCAGAGACAAGTAGTGGCCAGGTCATGCAGAAACTTCTAGGCTTTTATTGACATTTTGACATTTCTTCTAAAAGATGTCATGAGGCAGTTAAAGGGATTGGAGCACAGCAAGGGACAAAATTAGACTTATATTTTATAGGGATCATTCTGGCTACTGTTTGAGAACGGATAGGGCAAGGAAGGAGTGGATGTACAGAAAGAAGGTAGACCTTTACTGGAGATGTCCCAGGAAAAGGCAATGAAGAGAGTGGTGAGAGTGTAGACACAGGCACATTGATTGGATTGGAGATGTGTTTGGAAATTTGGAGTAGGAGGCATTGGTGGTGCATTGGAGTCATGAGGGTGAAAGAGAGGCAGGCTGAAGGATGACTCACTGATGTCTTGGTTCAAGCAAATAGATAGATGTACATGTCAATTCCAGATAAGTTAGTTCATTTACTTAATAACATTGCCCTTGATGAGGTTCACAGATAGCCATTAAGGATTTGCTCTTTTATTATAGAAATAGATTAATGTCTTTTGGTGTCAGCATTGTCAATTTAAATTTGGGAAGGCATAATCAAATATTTCCTAATAATGTTTTATAATAAGTTGCCAAATATATAGATTTCCAGGGTAAAAGCTCTTTCCTTTTATGTATGCCTTGCTGCACTTCTGGTATTTTTGGTGGATTTTACACATATAAATCTTCTTTTAGTAATTAGGAATTTCTCGTCTTCCTCCCTCTTATCTTCCTTCTCTGCCCCCTTTTTCTCTCATACCATAGAGCCCATCATCATGGGCACTTACCTCCATGAGAGCTGTCTGAAGAGAGGTAATAATAAGATGGACAAAAGTATGCTATAAAAAATGGTATCTACCATAACATGTAGACACCAGCTACTGAAGTGTAGGGAAGGGAAGAAGAGGCTTTCACAGCTTGCTGGGTTCGTTGAATGGGAACAGTAAAGGAGATTTCTCAATTCCAGAAGTTAGAGAACCCTAGGACATTCAACATTGCTATAATCTCATACTCAAGAGTAAATAAATATGGAGGAAAATGGTATTTTTCTGCTGCTTCACTCTTGCTGTCCTGGTGGTGACTATAGCATTTCGAAGTATTTTGACATCATTACCCAAGGTAATGGGGGATATGGAGCGGCAGTCCCTCTTTCAATCTGTTTTGTTCTCTTTGTCTATTGTGTCTCTATTATTTTCGGAACACAAATTCAGTTAAAAACTAAGTTAGAGCAACCTCTTAATTTGTTTGACTCTACAAATAAAACTTTCAGTTTATACATTAAAGATTGCAGAAATAATTTCTCCTTTAAATTATTGGTAAAATACTATTAATGTTAATAATAAACTTAAAGTGATGTTTTACTATTAAAAATAAGCATGTAACACTTTCAGGGTTATGAAACATGAGGAGATGGCTACATTTTGCAGTTTTATGAGCAATACTTACATGGCATTTGCAATGGACTGAATGTGTCCCCCCGAATCTGTATGTTGAAGAACTAATCCCTGGTATGATGGTGGTGCGTCCTTTGGGAGGTAATTCAGGTTAGATTAGGTCACATGAATGGGGCCCTCACAATGGGATTAATACCCTTATAAAAAGAGGAGGAGACAACGCACAAATCTCTCTCTTGGCCATGTGAGGATACTGTAAGGAGATGGCTGTCTAAAAGCCAGAAAGTGGGCTCTAAGCAGAACTCAACACGCTGACACTCTGATCTTGAATTTCCAGCCTCTGGAACTGGGAGAAACCAGTGTTTGCTGTTTAAGTCACCCAGTATATGGTGTTTCGTTACAGCAAATAGACTGAATAGACTAGGATAACATGGCTCTAGTACTTCTGTGTATTTGTATACTTTTTAAACTGAGAAGATTGAGATGACATTAAAACAAGACCTTCTAGGGGCACCTGGGTGGCTCAGTGGGTTAAACCCTCTGCCTTCAGCTCAGGTCATGATCTCAGGGTCCTGGGATCAAGCCCCACATTGGGCTCTCTGCTCAGCCGGGAGCCTGCTTCCCCCCTCTCTTTCTGCCTGCCTCTCTGCCTGCTTGTGATCTCTCTCTTCCTCTGTCAAATAAATAAATTAAAAAAATCTAAAAAAAAAAAAAACAAAACAAAAAAAACAAGACCTTTTATTAGGTGTATACTTTTTATCTTGTTGGTTTCAATACAGATGTTTCTTTATCTTTCACGTTACTCTTAGGTATGAACTGCTGGGCATTATGTTTGCATGAGACTGAGCCGTGTGTGCGTGTGACTGTGTGTGTGTGGACTGATTAGACAGTGGTCAAGGGAGAGAGACCGAGATTTTAGGTTCTGGTCTTCTCATTGGATCATTCAAAAAGGAAATGGGAGCAGACATTTACTGTCTCTCCTCTGTGCCCAGCTTTTTACATATGTTCTTTTTCTTGGTCCTTGCAAGAGCTTCATTTTACACACGATGAACCTGTGGCTCAGAGACATTAAATAATTTGCCCACAATTATACAAGTAGTAGAAGATGGAATTATAATTTCAAAGTTAGCCTGGACTTCCGAACCCAATTCCTTGTCTGTATTTCTCATATGGCCTCTGTGAGGGTTTTTTCACCTCCACCCAATTCATCAATCGTGGAATTTGAGACAGCTTTCACTCAGGCCTTGCCTGATTCAGCTGGGGAGACATACACACGGTGTAGAGTGTAGACTACAGACTCATTCCTCTTTGGAGAAGAGAAATGCATTATGGTCAGTGGTAGCCGTGAAGGAACACACATAGACACACACAGACAGGCACACAGACACACACATGTGCACACACCTCGAGAGGAGCCCGTTTAGGTTGCCAGAGAAGAGGGTGGAGGGCGTGATGATGCAAGGCAGAAGTGATCCTGAGCAATGAGAGCGGCAGAAGCCAGTGAGGAATTTCCCCACTGTGCCGGTGACACAGACCGCTGATGGAGACCTCAGATCAGATGGAAGAGTGTGGCATCGATCCTGTTAACAGCTCATTTTAGCACAACACGCAGCTCAGCTTAGCTCAGGGCTCAGAGTGGTGTCCAGGAGCTGCTCGGTTGAGGCACCAACACTAATTTTATGGGATTTGCAAGAAGCAGAAGCAGTTTGACTGAGCTAGGCAAAACTTGTATTGGGCTTATAGTGCAAATAAGGTAAAATTCTAGTCATCTTGTGTTCCGGTTTGGTTTGGAGGAACGAAAGTTCTGTTTTCTTCAAAGCTGGTGATAAATTAAGCATGTTTTCTGTCACAAAAATTGACAAGATTAAGTGTCCCATGGTCATCGCATTTCTGATTATGGAACGATCATTAACAAGCAAACATCTGGCCATTATTCCTGATGAATCTGTTCCTTGATATCTCTTGACAAGGAGAGTGGGAGGGGTCAGTGAATTTGAGCACAGATGAGCCACATTTCAACGACCCTGGCTATTGACTCTAGTAGTTATTGTTAATGAAGCATTCTGCATAATTGATTAGTTGATACTGAAAGATATATCCGTCATATTGTGCCATAGGGCACTTGCATTGCTCCGAGGCAGAGCCCTACTCAGAAGAATGTGTGTTTGGAAGCTTTGATTGGTGACTCGGCATAGTGAATACAGAAGACCGTGGGGGCTGGGGGTGAAGCATTGATTAGTCACTGGTTTTTGACATCAAGCTATGGACAACAGAGCGAAAAGTGAGAGGTCTTCCCCAAGACCCGGAAAACTTGATGCCTCAAGGAGGCATACTCACAGACCCCCTTTTCCTGAGCACTGAGGATAACTCCCTGACCGACTCGCTGCCATGACAGGTGACACTTCAGAGACTTGCTGAGCGAACCGTCAAGAAGGGCATGCGTCAGGGCAGCCTCCTACATGGGGTGTGCTATTTCTGGACTTTGCTGCTCATAGGCAAGCTGCTAAGTTACATCTTTCTGGAGCCTCTTCTGCCACCTCATCAGGCCATGTGTTTCACTTCAGAGTTCAGGGAGGATGATGAACAACCAAGCAGGATTCTCCTTGAGCTCAAACAGAAGAGTGACTTCTTTTTCAAGCCTGTGCCCCTCCAACTCCAAAGATATATGCACTAGAGTTGTTCCGAACAGAAGCCTCTTTCTACGTGGCGGCTCTGGTCCCCTGTGCTCCTGCTTGCAACTGAGATTGGCAGCCTCCATCATGAGAGTTGGGAGGGGCATCAGACCTCTTCTGGGCGATGCCTCCCATTACAGAGTGGGACAATGAGAGCTCCAGAAAGTGACTTGCTAGAAGCCGTGCAGAGTCGGCCGCAGAGCGGGGATGGAGCACAGAGTTCTTTCTACTCTGCTCCGTCTCCTTTATGTAGAACAGGGGTGAAGCATGAGGTCTGCAGTGATCAGATAACTCAGAGAACAAGGCCAGAAGTAATTGCTCTTTCTTTCTTCACACACAGGAGGCACTGAGAGATTGCATAAGTTGTGCACAGTGACACAGCTGGTGTGACATTTTCTTCCCTCTCATTTCTCAGTTCTACTTCTCCTTTGTCCAGTTGTTTTGGCTCTCCTCACACAGTGACTCTTCTCTCTGTCCCATCCACAGCTTTCCCAGGGCCACTGCCCTGGCTGAGACCCCCAGCTAGCCTGGCCCCATTTTGCTTGTCTCCCTGCCTCCAGCCTCTTTCTTCTTCAGGTCCCCTTTCACGGTGTTGCTGAAATCAGAGGTTTACACCGCTGACTGAGATACCCCGCTGCTCAGAGTTTTCCAGTGTCAAATCACTTCTAACAGAAAGGAAAACCAAGAAGCTGAGTATGGTATTCAATTTCATCCATTATCTGTCCCCAACTATTAGGTAATGGAAAGTGAACCAGCCTGGGATGCTGGGTTGCTGTGGGGCACCTCGGCTTAGCCATTAGCTGTGCAACATGGGAAATGCACTTAATTCTCCCTGTGATTCAGTTTCCTCGGGTGCAATGTAAGAACTGAGGACTGAAAGAACTCACTCGTATTTTCATGTTGCTCTAATTCCAGCCTCAGCACTTAACTACTCTCTGTCCCGATCCCCGTGCTTTGGTCAACGGTGCCTCTCACTAGTATCTCTCTCAACCATTCTTATGATTTGATTTTATCCTGTTGAAATCCTATCCATCTTTTAAGATGCCACCAAAAAGCTGCTTGGAGCCACTTCTCATTGCTCAGAGTAACTATGCCAACTCCTGACTGTGTGCCCTTACATCTCATTTTCTTCAACACTTTCTATCATGACTCTCTGTACACCCACCTTATTTTTTCCCTCTTCCCTAAAGGTAGAGCTGTGTCTTATTCATCTTTGTTTCCCCTATGAGGCCTGGATCAATGCTTTTCACAAAATAGACATCCAGTAAATATTTGTTGAATTGAAAAGCTGCAGTTTGTGCCAAGAAAAAAAAATGCTTTTTTTTTTTTTTAAAATCACTGGAAACTGATTGGGGTAATACTTAAATTCAGCAAGAAATTATATAATGAGATTTAGCTATAACCCCCCCCCTGATTTTTATGCTAATTGGTGTATTTCAGGTGTCTGAACTGGCCCATTCATTATTGGATAATTTCCCACACACGTATTAATTGGTGATATCCATCTTATCTTTTACTATCTACTTCCAGGATGGTAGGAGGAGTCCTCACCTGGGTCTGAGCACATTCTGCAGCAGAAGTAAACACACGTGGACATATCTGGCAGATGGATGGGAACGTCTATAAAGATTCAGTTTGCATAAGGGAACAAGGAAAGTCCTGGAAGAGAATTTATCCTAAAGGCAGATGAAGTCAGTCTAGGTTGGTCAGTAATAAAGACCCAGTGGCCAGGGAGATGTCCTTCTGACAAATGATAATATTGATAGGTAACATTCTTTGAGTGCTTACCAAATGTCAGACATGGTACTAAGAGTTTCTTTGTAAGCGTTATCTTGCTTAATCTCCATTTTTCCCTATTTAAGATGCTATTTATGATCCATGTCTTAGAAATGGGGAAACTTAGGGAGATCAGACATGTCTGCTATGTATTTAGTGAGTGGCAGAGACAGAAGCGAACCCAGGTTGGTCTGATTTTAGAGCAGGGTTTGGTCAACTACAGGCCAAATCTGGGCATGGTCTGTTTTTATATGCCCTTTTTAAGCTAAGCATGTGTGTACATTTTTGGTTTTGTAGAAAAGTCAAAATGAAAACAAAGAATATATGACCGCAGCTGTATAATGTGCAAAGCCTAATGCATTTACCGTCTGGCCCTTTATAGAGAACTTTCGCTGAGCTCTGGGTAAGCAATCCCAAGTCTCCCCAGTAAGCCAACGTGTGTAGAATCATAGTTGTGTCAATTACCCCATGGAACTTGCCTCTCAACGGTAGGGAGAGAAACTGCAGTGAATAATACTTGAACAAGTGATTTCACTGAGGATACTGGGGGATAAGACTACCACTTTCATCTGCATGTGACCAAATATAGCACAAGTAAAGGACAGAGGCCTGAAACATGGTGGCTTTTCTCTCCTAAAGATGGCCACCGAGGCTTTGTGGAGCTCTGGCTGTAGGAGGCAGAGGCTGCCGAGCCTTGGTTGTGTGGGGTGGTGCCACACGTTGGCACTAGATCTTCGTGAAGTGAGGCAGCTTGTGACCACAGACCTGCTAGAGAGAAGATGAAACAGGAGAATAAAAAAGAGGTCATCCCACAGCAGCCAATAGATTTTTATGAACCCACAGGACTTAAAACCTGATTCTATCTAGGAGGGAAGGATGAATAAGTGGAACACAGGGGGTTTTAGGGCAGTGAAACTATTCTGTAGGATACTATAATAGTGGATATAAGATAACATGCATTTTCTGAAACCCATAGAACAATACAGGACAGAGAGTGCGCCTTAATGTGAATAATAGGTTTGGTTGATAATAATTGTATCAAATTTGGCTCATCAGTTGTGACAAATGCAATACACCATTGCGAGATGTTAATAATGGGGCAAACTGTACAGGAAGATGGGGAGGAGATATATGGAAACTCTGTACTTTCTGCCCAATTCGTCTATACATCTAAAACTGCTCTAAAAATAAAGTTCAGTGGGCACCTGGGTGGCTCAGTCAGTTAAACGTCTGCCTTCAGCTCAGGTCATGATCCCAGGGTCCTGGGATCCAGCCCCACATCGGGATCCCTGCTCAGTAGGGAATCTGCTTTTCCCTCTGCCCCACCCCCCACCACTCGTGCTCAGGTGCTCTCTCTCCCTTTCTCCCTCTCTCTCTATTTCAGGTGTGCCTTTGCAAAAATAAATAAAAAAAAAAAATCCTGGGCTCCTGGGTGGCTCAGTCTGTTAAGCTTTGCTTTCAGCTCAGGTCATGATCCTAGGGTCCTGGGATTGAGTCCTGCATCAGGCTCCCTGCTCAGCGAGGAGTCTCCTTCTTTGTTTGATCCCACACCCCCACCAGTGCTTGGGCACAGACTCTCTCTCTCTCTCTCTCTCTCTCTCTCTCTTCTGTCACAAAAATAGTTTAAAAAATCTTAAAAAATAAAGTTTATTAATTAAAAAAACTCTCCTAGATTCTATCATTCTAATATTTTTATTTGTTGGGGGAGATATCTCATAGGACTATGATCTCAAATAACAGGTGAGGATTTCATGAAATATTATTTATTCTCTCAAGAGAATAAACCTTAATGTCCCTCTTCCCAGAAGACTTGTGTGGCCTAGTGAAAACCATTTATTGCCAGTAATTTATTGTTTAACTGTACACTTGTCAATTTGAGTGAAAATTATCAGACATTTCTCCTGTTGAGAAAGTAGTTAGTAGTTAATGGAAAAAGACTGTGAACCTATCAAAGAAATTGCTAGAAAAGCTTGAACAAATATGTCAACAAGAGCAAATGTTTATTAACGTCTCACCAAGTAGCAAATTCTATGGATATGTTAAAAGAAGAGTAAGACCTGGCTTTTACCCATAAAACAACAAGCAATCTCAGTGATAAGCTCAAATGTATTTGCATATGAGTAAGACTGCATTTTTCATTTAAAAATTAATCACTGAGTACTCATTAGGTGCCAGACACCGTTTAAGTCCCTGAAGAAAAATTCTTATTCTCGTGGAGGCTATGTTTTAGTGGCAAAAATCAGATAGTAGGCAAGGAAAAAATAAATAAAATAATTTTCATTAGTGATAAATACTATAAAGGAAATAAAATGGGGCAGTGTGATAGTGATCTGGAGTGAGAACTGGTTTAGAGTTTGTGTTCAGGAAAGGCCCCACAGAGCAGGTGACATCCAAATGAGATCTACATAGTAAAACAGACTGTATATTAGTATTACAGGCTATGTACATTAGGTGGGAAAGAATCTCTCTCTCTCTCTCTCTCTCTCTCTCTCTCTCTCTTTACCTCATTGCTATACCCATAGGGAGAGAACTGAAACCAGAGCCTCCAACCTCCCTGTCTCTGCAGTGGAGAAGAGTGATTTATCTGATTCGTTATGATCTAAGAATTAAGAATTTCACTGGACTAAAATTTACTTGTGGAAGGAATCACTATACTTAAAGGCAGGAAATTGATTCCACAAGACTTCTTTTACCCCCTGAGCCTCAGGATGGCAGACTTTCTTGGTTGGTTTGAAGGAGTACATCTCACCAGAGTGTTCCCTCCAATTCCCTCTGCATGTCAGCCTCTCTGATGGAGGTGCCAGGGCCCTGTTGGGCCCATCCCGTGAGTCGTGCCATTTTCCACTAAGGGGGAGGATCAGGAAATCCCACTTGAGGCTCAGGCCTGCATGTCTTTTTCTGCACCACAGCTTAACAACTGAGTTTATACAACACAGTTTGATAAGTTAGAACTTTATTTCCTGTTTGGCTCGTAAAACTTCCGCATACATTTCTGGAAAGGAGGAGTGGTGAGAGATACCCTGAGTTCTGAGAAATAAAGAAAGGTTTTAAAGAAAGGAAGAATAAGAAATTGTCAATAAGAAAAGAATGGTTTGAAGATACAACACTTATCCTCCTGTTGTCTGCAAGTAGTTCACTGCCACTGCATTAACCTTCACACGTTATATCTATTACATTATAAATTAGGATAATACTAACAATGCACCCTGAGGAAAAAAACTCCTTTCAAGTTCCTTTTTAAGACCACAGACTTTGAATTTAGGCTAGGGTTTGTTGTTTACTGGTTGTATTGAACAAGGTACACAACCTCTCTGCGTCTATTCTCCATTAAGAAATGGGGATAATACTCTTATTTTGGAAGATGTTTGTGAAGATTAAAAATTGTAATGATTATCCAAACATTGCCCGACATATTATGGCTACTCAGTAAATGGTAGCTAGTGATAGGTTATCAGCAACGGGCTCTGGGTTCCCAGCTCCTGAATATGCTGTCTCCATATATATTAGAAAGAAATGCATAACTTGACTGGAGTAGAATTCTAGGGATTATTAATCTAAAGGAATGCACAGACCATGCATCCATTCATCCATTCATTCATTCATTCATTCAATAAATGGTGAGGATCTACAAAATGTGTAGACGCAAAAAGAAGGCATGATCGGTTTTCTTCAGGAGTATCTAATCTAGTAGGGAAGATACAGGCTCACAAACAATGATAGAAATATAGACTGCATTAAGAATTTTCATATGAAGAATGAAAATGCTATAGGATATTTGAAGACAGGAAAACAACTTCTTTGTAGCCAACATCTCTAGCAGCAGTTAAAGTTTGTGGTGAACCACTGTACATCATTCAAGAGGATTAGGTATCCTCCCTGAAAAATTCCTGGTCCCAATCCTAGAGATCAAAGAAGTGGGTTCCGAGGAGCACATAGGTATTCAAAACAAGTAGAGCCATAGCTTCTTTCCTCCATGTCACTATTGCATAATATTCCATTCCAATTTTTCTCAGAGCCAGCATCAAATCAGGAGTCCTTTGAGTTTTTGAGATAGTTTACCAATGAAATTCTAAATTTAAATACTTTGTCATGTTACATTTTCAAGTTTTATTTCATGGGTAATTTTTTACAATGAGTATTTCAGTTTGAGTTTCTTAGAGAAGTGAGCTATGTAAATATGAAAAGCTATTTTTAAGAAAGATTTGCTTAGTAACAAAAATAGAAGACGCCTCCAATTTCTTATGTTTTAAAAAGTGACAATTTTAAGTGAAGGATTGGACTTTATCTTTCACTTCTTAGGGGTTACATAGAAAGAATACACTGAAATTTGTACTTGGAAAAATTCTCTCATTCAAAACTTTAGTTCTTGGGAGGATTTTTTTTTCATGTCATGAACCATGATTGACTTCACTTGTTATCCCTATAATGTTAATATTTATATATTTTCCACTAAGTTATATCTATTTTAAAGAAAGCAATCTGGGGCGCCTGGGTGGGTCAGTGGGTTAAGGTCTCTGCCTTTGGCTTAGGTAATGATCCTGGGATTGAGCAGCAGGCTCTCTGCTCAGCAAGGAGCCTGCATCCCCCCTCTTTCTCCCTGCCTCTCTGCCTACTTGTGATCTCTCTCTCTCTGTCAAATAAATAAATAAAATCTTAAAAAAAAAAAAAAAAAGCAATCTTAAAACTACCTGTTGGATCCATACAGAATAATTACCAGGAAATAAACTGAGTCTTCTGGTAAACTGCTAGTTGTATGGATTACTATCATCATTATTATTGGAGAATTCAGAGGATTTTGGACTCATATTTTCTACTGCTGTATCAACTGAGAGAAGCAAGCAACAGCACAAGTCTGGAGCCAGTAAGTCATAGCTGTCATTTAGGTTCCCATTCTGTAACACAGAGTGCTTTTTTGCCCAGCAGTGATGTTTTAAGTGACCTTGAATCAATTAGCTTCAATTTTCAGAATATAGTGTGTTGGTTCAAAGTGTAATTTCTGGAGTCAGACTGGCTGGACTCGGATTCTGGCCCAGCCCATATTATCAGTAGGACTGTTGGAGAGTTACTTAAATTTTCTATGTATCATTCTTCTTATCTATAAAACAGGAGACAGGAGGATAACTGCTTTCACCTCATGGAGTTTAGGTATAAGAAACAAGTAAACCACTAGGAGAAGCAGCAAGCACATGAGTGTTAGTTCCCAGTGATTCCCCAACAGCTCTGTCTGTATATGATAGACTAAAAAGTTCTGGTCACTGGTTCCAATGTACAGGAGGGTTTTTTCCCCCATACCATCTAGCAATTCTTGGACACTGCCAGATGTCCTATAATTCAAGTCAATTCTGAAGCCATCTACACAGAGATAGCATCAAATCCCACAGATTAACAGTTCAGTCCTACAAGACTGTCCCCCACTCCTATCCCACAGGTTGTCACCTGGGCTTCTGATTGAAAGTTCCAAAGACTCCTTCTTTGGGCTTGATTAATGTGTTAGCACAGATCATAGAATGCAGAAATATGTTTTACTTGGGAGACCATTGGTTTATTATAAAAGGATATAATTCAGGAACAACCAGATGGAAAAGGTGCAGAGGGCAAGGTATGGAGAAAGGCTGTGGAGTGTCCATGCATTCTCCGAGATGCATCTCCCCACATCTCCAACCTGGAAGTTCTCTGGACTCTGATTTTTTAGGAGGCTTTGTCACATAGACATGACTGATTAAACCATTGGCCGTTGGCAACTGATTCAGCCTTTAGGCCCTCTACCCTCTCAGGAATTCAGGGGGGTGACTGACAGTTCCAACTCTTTCATCACAGCCTGGAAACCAGCCCCCATCCTTAGGTGCTTTCCAAAAGTCTCTTCATTAACATACCAAAAAATACCCTTGTAACTCTCAGCACTTTAGAAATTCCAATGGTTTTATGAACTCTGTGCCAGAAATAGGAACAAAGACTGAATAGAGATTTCTTATTCTAAATCATAATATCACATTATCATCACCCCCATTCTATAGATGAAAAGGTAAAATGATTTGCCCCTACACACAGGGTTTAGAAGGTAGCAACAGATGGACCTAAGGAGTCTGACCCTAAAGATTTTTCTGGCAGAAAGAGGAGCAATAACAATTTTGAGTTTTTTAAGTTGTTTTTGGTGCAGGGCTGGTTCCCAGGTATGAAACAAACCCTGGATGTCTTACAACTTGTTAATATACATTTCATGCTACAGTTGAAAGAAGAAAGTGCTGGAATGATATAAATGGAGGATAAAAAGTGTCAGGATGTTATTTTAGAGATAATGCAATATAAGTGAAGGAAAGAAGCGGCTGCATTGTATAGCTCAAGGAAGTAAGTAAGTATGTCATCATGGTATATTATTTAGTATGCCAGCCCATCTGAGCTAAAGGTAAGTCCAAAAAGCAAGTCATGTATTTCTTTTCCTGTTAGGTTTAGGGTAAATGTTATTAAAAACTTGGAATTTTATGAATGTAGAATTGCAGTATTTCCTATGTTCTTGCCACTTGCTCTTTACTCAGTGAAGAATTCTCAGTAGTGTATATTGCAGCGTTTCCAACAGTAAGTATGACTAGTGGTTTCCTCTTGATTCCTGGCCCCAAACTCTAAAGAGTGTAACCAAAAGAAGAAAAATATAATTATCTTTGCAAGAGAATATTACTGTAAATAGACCAAACGCTTTATAGTATATATTTTTTTTTTGGAGGGAGAGCGTTGGGGGGAAAAAAACAGACTTGAGATACATAAGTACAACCAAGTTGTACTTCTGAACAATCACTTAGATCCTGCTATCATACACTTGCACATTTTCTAAGTTCTCTCTAAGTGTAGGTCAGCTGTTAGGTCTGCATGATCTCAAAGATGCTATTCATTACTAAGGAATTATATTGACTTCCATGCTGAATGATCTGGAAAGCATATTGCTTTTTAGAACAATAAAAAGACAGAAAAATTGGAATTATTGAGAAAGTCCTTTTGGCAAAGACTAGCTAGTTGTGTCAAAAGTGTTTTTCTTTCTGAGTACATGGATTAACTACATTTCCTAGTTTCCCTTTCAGGTAAGTGTGGTCATGTGACTGAATTCTGCCCCTTGGAATATGAGTAAGAGTGACATGTGTTACTTTCAGTCTTGGCTTATGGAAATCTCCTTTATGACTCACTACTCTTTCCTTCCCCTTCCTTTGGGTGAATGGAAAGTGTGCTGAAAGGTTAAAGGTGAGAGAACCCACGGACAGAATGACCCTCAGTTCCTGAATGATGTCCTAACTAGAGCAACCCCCAACTCCCAATTTCAATTAGACTTTGTATGAGCAAGAAGTTAACTTCTCTTGGAGTAAGTCTTTGAGATTTGGGGGTTAATCTGTTACCTGTGGTAGAAACTGTGATGAGCCTTCTTCAAGAAGATTCTTCTTTAGGAATGAAGGATTTATTTCTAGGGAGTGCTACCAGCAGATAGCCTCTAGTTGTCAGCCACCTTTGAGAAAACCTAAACTGAAGAGTTTTCTGTGTTCAAAGTCATACTCCCTTCTGGACAGGATTCCAACCAATGACTGGTAAACAAGTGGGTATGAAGTCTCATGGTCCCCTAAACTCAACTAGGGGTAACTCTTGGTAGCAAAGTACTCTATGGGGTGGGCTGAGGACTTTGTTGAGACTTCATAATAGAGCAATTTCTTCTACCCAACCCTGCTTTTTCCCTCTTCCTTCCACAGGTGTTGGTACCAAGAACACTCCATTTATAGGAAGGTGGCAATCTCTGTCAGGGTGCAAGGAGTGAAAAGCTTTAAGAGCATTCCAGATTCACATTCTTTCATAGGGGCTTGGCACCTTTTCCCAAATAACATCTCTTTGCTCCGCAAGGATTTTAATACTTATTTAGAACTCAAATCTTCCTTTTTGGGGCTTTAACTATAGCATAAATGAAAAATAAAAAAAATTAATTCAAGATTGATATCACAGGCAGTTTGCTTATTGGTTTCAGCTGAGACCAGTCTCTGAGTGACCTAACTCAAAAACCCAACTCTCCTACTTGCTGCTGTGAGGCATTAGAGAGCTTCTTGACATCTTTGACCTTCAGCATCTTCATCTATAAAATGAGATGATATTAGTACCAACTCACAGGGTTATTATGAGAATTAAATAAAAGAATATATTCTGAACAGTGAGCACAGTGCCTGGAGCATAATGTATGCTTAATAATGATTAGCTATTAAAATCTAGTTTTAGTTTACCTTTTTGGCCTAATTCATTCTTACTATGTATATAGCCAAACTTGGCTCACTTACTGCCCAACTACACAATGCTATGTTCTCTCACACTAGAAACATTTTGCTTATGCGTGCTCTGTTCACCCTTCAGGGTCTTCCTGAATTGCATTCTTTTTAGAAATTCTTGGTACTCTTTTTTTTTTAAAAGATTTTATTTATTTGACACAGAGAGAGAGAGAGAGAGAGAGATCACAAGTAGGCAGAGAAGCAGGCAGAGAGAGAGAGAGGGGGAAGCAGGCTCCCCACTGAGCAGAGAGCCTGATGTGGGGCTTGATCCCAGGACCCCAGGATCACGACCCTAGCCGAAGGTAGAGGTTTTAACCCACTGAGCCACCCAGGCGCACCAGAAATTCTTGGTACTTCTATCTGAGTAAAAGATCTCCCTTTCCTGAGTCGTATAACAATTTATCTTCACTTCTTATATGACATCTATATGTCATCTGTGCTACAAGATTGTAAGCAGCTCAAAGTCAAATCCCATATCTGATTTATCTTTATCTTCACTGAAGCACTTGCGGAGTTCTTTGCATAAACTAAGAGCTCAATAAATATTCATTGCATAACTGCATGAATGAGTTAGGTCAACACAGTGGCCTTACCTGAAATTTGCATATTTGCAAAATTAAATTCCATCCCATAATTATCAAGGACAGGGTCTTATATTGGAGTTGCTATGTTGGATAAGAATCATGATTTTCAATAAAAGAAAGATCCTCATACAATGCCACCCGACTACTACTACTATTCTTTTAGAAGGAATCCAAATGCAGATAAAATTAGAAGCAAGCAAGTATGAAATATCAGTAAAATCATTTATTTACCTATCACATACTTATGTTGGCTTGTATTATGTAACAGACATTTTTCTAAGAGCTTCATAAATATTAAATCATTTCATCTTTGTGACAACCTTGTCGCTAGTCTCTTTATAGCGATGAACAAACTGAAGTACAGAGAGGTTAAGTAATTTGCTCAAGAATATTTGGACAAAAAATAGCAGAGCTGGGTACTGAAATCTGTGTCCTACATTGTTATACACTGCTGCCTTCTACTTCTTTGGAGTCAATCTCATGGTACTACCTTAAGGTTTGCTGTTGCTTTCCCTGCTTTTGTCTCATGTTACAATCATTTTCTATTGGCTAGTGAGAATTATGTACCAACCGCCACATGCTCGGTTACTGATAAGTAGAGTTCATGGGTGAGTTCATGTGGGTGGTTGGTAAAAGATAAGTCAGGTAAACGACCAAACAAAAGGAGTGCCTGACATTATAATCAGTGCCAGGCTCACAGTAGGCAGGCTAAAATATGCTTCTTGAATGTACAAATTAGACACAAAGAGATTGCCTTCTTGTTAGCGAGACATCGAGTAATCCCAGATGTATTTGGGTAGTTAGCTGCAGACTCATATGCTTAAAATTTTATGTCTTATTTTTTAAAAAAATAAATCAATGAGCAATGTGCTTAGAGTTTAGATATAATCTTTAAGTCTCAATCTAAAAATATACTAATTTTATCACTGTGTAAGTGTTTAGAAATCACATATCTGGGAGGACTCTGACTTATCACAAAGGAAGCATTATTCTCCTGTAACTAATAATATAATTATAATACAATGGATTTTAATCATTCCCGAAGGAAAAAAAATTATAACTATAGGAAAAAACAGAAATTGGTTGATTCCTCATAGTGTAATTCTCAGGAAACAAAGAAATTCCTGGAAGAATATATGATATACTTTTTATACAGTTCCAAAGCCAGTGTACATCTATATGTGAGAAAAAAAAAAGCAAGGGAATGATAAAAACAAAATTCAGTACAGAGGTTACTCTGGCACAGTGAAGAAGGGGAGGTGTAGAATAATGAGTAATACAGAGATAGATATAAGGCACTGGCAATATTCTTAAATGGTTTGGTGGCTTTATTGAAACCCATTCAATAAATAAGCAAACAGTTCGAATATGAAAAGACAATAACCAATAATAATAATGTTGATAAACCAAGGATTATGATTAATCTGTTCCTGTGCCCCTGATATAATAACAATAAAAAGCAAACTCTCTGAAAAAATTTCAGACGGGAAGGGGAATGGTTTGAAAAAGCCTAGGCAAAGAAAAATGGAATAAATTCATTCATTTAGCCTTCTATCCACTCAACAACATTTTACTGAGTACTAACTCTTACTCGAACTATTCTGTAGGTAGTGGATGAAGTAGAAGACTTGTAAAGATGACTACAACTAATTCATTCATTCCTTCTCCTACTCATTCAGAGTCTCTACAGAGTATCTGTTATATAATAGTCACTTACATGCTGTGATACAATGATTACTGAGATAGACTGCCTCTGCTTGCAGTTTGGTAGTTAACTCAGATATCCTTTAGGTCATTGCTATAAAGTATGATGTGTGTTATGATAGCAGAACTACAGGGTGCTAACAGAAGACCATGGGAACAGAAAGAATGTGACTATTTACCTAATGCCTGTGAAAATCACAAGGGAGATCATATTAGAGAGGGATCTTAAAGGCTGAAAACAAGTTCAGTAGGTGGAAATGAGAATAAATATTGCAAGTGGATAGACCCGAATGTAGAAAGCATGGAAATAAAACAAATAGGTAGCAGGTTGTTTTTTAGTAGATGCTTAGTTTGATACTGGTAGGACATAGAACACATAGAAAAAAAGGGTTCTGATAGAAGATGAAACTGAAGAGAAGAGTTGGGGGTACACTTTTACAATAGATTATATGCTTTGCTAAAGCATTGCATGTTATCCTGAAGATGGACTTTATTTTCCAGGCAATAGAGAAATACAGATAGTTGTGTTCTAAAAAGAGAGAAAGTTGGAGTGGGGGGAGAAACAGAAACAAAGAATTCAGTTGGGAAATAGTGGAAATTATCCAGGCAAGAGTTGTAAATAATTCATATTTTTAGGTCTTTGCCATTGAAAAGATATGTCTACAGAGTGAGCAATGTTTCTAACATTGTAACAGAGTTTACATTCTGTCTAAGAATCAATTGTATGTGTCCCCGTGTATGTGTGTGTTTGGCGGGGAAGGCGGGGAGTGGGTAGGTTCAGTGAAACTGTCACCCAAAATATAAATAAATAAATAAATAAATAAATAAATAAATAAACAAACATATATATATATTAAGCCACAATGAAAGATGCTAAGTGTCTAAGTGCCTCATTTAAGAAATGTAGACAGTCTTCTATAGGATCAGGGAGACATAGGTTTAGGACAGAAGGATGATTTTAGTGCAAAGGCTATTTTCAAGAAGGGAGAAGATGTTAAGTATGCTTGAAGAAAATCAGAACCCAGTGAAGACAGAGAAACTGGAGCTTCTAGGAGTGATGAGATAAAATAGGGGCAACGTTTCTCAGGAATTGAAAGGTGGAGACATTTGATAAGAGGAAAGATTTCTGTCCCTATGGAGGTGATAAAAGGATGAGTAGATAGGGATAATGATCCACATTTGGGAAACTGAGGGGCAGGGTGGTAAGGAGGCTCAATTTGCTTAATAAAGTTTGAAATGAGGCCATCTTCTAAGAGAAGTGGTGAGATTTTAGATATTGAAGAATTCAGTGATTATGCTATCAAAATGTCAGTTGGAATCAAGTATCTTAATAATTTATGTTTGTGCTATTGAAGTACCAGTGGCAGTGAAAAGTAGCAGTACTGATGAATGGGAGGAGGTAGCAGAATACATTGTAGAGAAGTTTTTAGAGACCTATAAGGAAGAAAACCAAGAGACAATGAGATCTAAGACTTGGTAAAGCTGGTGTGTGAATGCTACAGGGTAGAGAAAGGTGTTGACTGATTCATAGAGGGGTCACAAAATGACATTGAAAGTTGAATGTGTCATGATGTGGACATAAAAGTCAATACAAATGTAAAGGGAAGATCAGGCTGAAGAGAAAACATGTATACAGTTTGTACAATTAAAATTAGTTTCTGTGGGGTTTTAGGAAATTGTGGTAATAAAGTAAAAACATTGTAAAATATATTGGAATAGTAAAAGGAATTGTGGATCACACAATTTTTCAAAAGCTGAGAGAAGCTACTTTTAATTTCTGTTCATATGTAGCTTCCTTACCCCTCAGCCTAGATTCTTCTTTAGATAATAAAGATAATATGGTTAAAAGGATTTCCATTTTTATTTCCTTAATCAGATTTTGATTAACGAAACTTATGTAAATACGTAGGCAAGTGATGAGTAGTGATGAGTAGTACGGTTAAATATGTATCTTATGGTTCATTATCGCCTTTGGTCTATACACATCCCTCCCTTGTTTCATTTATTTAATGATTCCATTGTATCTCCAATCCCAGTTCCCAGCTTCCTCTGTTTCTCCACAAAAGGCAAATTTTCAAATGTACACATCCTATATCTTTTTGTTTGCAGGTACTCTTGCAAGATGCGTATTTTTATTTTGCTAATATGCAATTTTAATTAGCATAAATAGCATTGTATGACATACTTTATTCAGTCTCTGCTTTTCCCTCTGTGGGATGTCTTTAAATCTATCCATGTTGCTATGATTACATCAAAGTTGTTGCTTTTAATTGTGCATTAAATTCCATGGTGTGCATTTAGAATGCTTTACCTATCACTCTTCCAGTAGTGGACACTCAGGTTTCCCTCCACAAAAAACTTTCCAGGGAATATCCTTGGACATGTCCTCCTTGGGACTTTTGCACAAGCTTCTTGAGGATATATATCCAAAATAGAATTGGAGATGGTAAACTGTACACATACTATTTTGACTGTGTAGAGCCAGATTGTTCTCCAGAATAGTTGCTGTAATTCACACTCCCAACAATAGTGCTGAAGGTTCCTACAGCCCCACATTACAGCCAACACTTGGCATTACCACCTTTCTAATCTGTGCTGAACTAGTATGTTTGATTGACTTCTTATTCTGGCTATGATTTGCATGTCTGATTACTAGAAGGTTTTAGTATCTCTTCCATGCTTCATGAATTTTTAGATTTTCTGTTTTGCGTTACTTGTAACCTTTTTTCTATTTTTTTTTCTTAGCTAATTTTTAGGGGTTTCTTGTGTATTCTGATTGTAAATACCTTGTCAGTTTTGAACATTGCAAACATCTTTTCCCATTCTATCATTTCTTTCTTGTGTATGTAGTATTCTTGTTGACCAGAAATCTTTTGCTTCAGAGCAATCATTCCAGAGAAGGAATGGGTCAATAAACTACTCTGCTTCTCTAGAATTTAAAATTTTGAACTTAAGGACAAAAATCTTGAGTTGATTTTTGAGATACATTGATGACAATATGAGCTACTACTGAAATTCTATGACTTGTTCCCATCCTTTACCTTCAGGGGTCTTTCTTTCTTTCTTTCTTTCTTTCTTTCTTTCTTTCTTTCTTTCTTTCTTTCTTTCTTTCTTTCTTTCTTTCTTTCTTTCTTTCATTTTGAACTCTTCCTTGAAATCTGTAAGATATCTTAATATCTTTTCAGTAAATTCTGTTTTTGTTCAGGTAAGCCAGAATTGCTTTCTATTGCTTATAGCCAAAAGAACCTTCACTAATATAGAAGATGAGGCAACTGAAATGACAAAATGGTGTCACCAGGACCAGAGTTCATAATATAGTCCTGCAAGACCTTGTGATCTATGAATTTTCAACCATCATTTGTTTCCATCATTAACTGTTCAAATAGAGAACAAAATGATATATTCTCACATAGTGAAGCTTCTGTTATTGACAAATAGATTTCCCACCCAGTTCCATAATCACATTTTATTATAAACATATATACTAATAAAAACATGAGAATTTGATCATTCAGTAGCACTAACCACATTTTTAATGGTGGACTTAAAAATCCAAAGGTCTTTCTTAAGAGAACTCTGAATAAGCTAAGTTTTCTCATTTTTTAGTGACTATTAATCTGAGCAACACTTGCCTCATCAGCTGCATCTTTCTAAATATGGATGTACTTAGACAGTAAATACATCCTCTTCCCAGCACAAGCTTTGTGTCCTATCAAAGGATCAATTATGCTCCTGCAAGGGGGCAATGCATTACTAAATAATGTCAAAAATGTGATTGCCTTAGAGAATAAAGGCAGAACAATGTTTATATAAGAAGTGCTCAAGGAATGCTGTTTATTTTTTTTTAATTTCTGCTCTTTAACTGGTAATTGAAATATGCCTAGATCCTAAAATAGAGATTCCTGAGAACAGATGTGATTATAATTTTGTCAAGGACAACAGTTTGGATTTTTGTTGCGTTACAGGAAATGAGTCTTTCAGGTCAGCATGAATAAGAACTCTTTTACTCTTTTATTTCAGCACTTGCCAAACTTTGTTAGTCAAGAGATTTTGCTTAAAGAGTTCTGGGTAGTGCCTGGAATCTGTATGTTTAACTAACATCCCAAGTAGTTCTTAGGAAGATGGCAATTGATTGGAGTGAATATCTTGGGGAAATATATGCTATAAACTATCATGGATTTATTGCATCTATCTATCTATCTATCTAGAATTTTAGAAAATTGACTTTGCTGATAAGCTGCAAAAGTATCACATGCCTCATCTATTAATATAACAAGGTTTCTGGGAAAATTAGGTGTGATAGTATACGTAAAGCACTGGCCTTTATTCACTTTTTCACTTAGCAAAAATTTATTGAACTCCTACCATGTTAAAGCCAGTTTGGAATATACAAGGCATATGGAGCATGATAGATTAACCTGTAGGTGATAGGCACTTAAGAATTAACAGGACATGAAAATGTATGATAACTGCTATGATTGGAGAAATATACTGTTATGAAAGTGCTTTAAAGGAACATCTCATCTATACCTTGGGGTATAAGGAGAGGTGTCAAAATTGATGACTGAAAGATAAAATGTGGCCAGGCAGATGAAGACGGAACTAGAGTAGTGTGTACAGAAGGAACTGCAACCTAGGAGACTTGGCAGTGAGAGAGAGAACAGCATAGTTGAAAATCGTGAGGGTGTGTCTAAAATCTAGCATGAGTAGAGAATCATATTGAGAGAAAATGCTGGAGAGGGGAGCAAGAATCAGGAGTTGTAGGTCAGGTTGAACGATATGGACTTTACTTTTCAAGCTGGAATATGTATTTTGGAAGGTGTTTTCAAGGGAGGGTCACGATCACACTTATGTTCTAAAAAACCACTTAAGCTCCAGTACAGAGAATAGATTTGTAGAGGGTTAAAACTGCAGGTAAGGGGGCTGGTTAGGCTAATTGAATTGAGAACCATTGAAGGCCTGAATCAGGGTAACTGGGGGGCGGGGAGGGTAAAGAAAGTTGGGCAGATCAGACAGATAGGAATCAGGTAGAGCCAATACCACTTAGATATTTGTATCCTCTGAGCCTCATACAGTGATATGCACAAGATGGCACTCTGAAAAATGTTGAATGAGTCAGGAAAGTACTTCATAAGAAGGATGGTAAAGCTGGCTTGTGACAAGTTTTATCTACTTATTAGACATGTCTTCCTGGATTTTTAGCCAGGTCTTCGAACTCAGTGTTTCCATAACTGCATCTGTCTTTGCCATTAAAATCTATTTCTCTTCCTGAATTTTTTTTCCCTCCTTTTCGACCTGGTATAATTTCCGTCCATTCACCCAAGTCTGGGAATCATTTACCTCTGTATCTCCAGTGCCTAACACAGTACTTCACCCAGGTAGGCATGAGTATTCCATAATGTGGGGTTGAATAAATAGCACCATGAATTCACTTAAGCTCAAACTTCAGACCTAAGTGAAGCTGACCCACTCACATCAAATTAGTGACCAAAGAGTTGAGCTTACATTTGTAACATTTCCTGAATCCACCTTTTTTCCTCTCTATTGCTAGTTTCTTGTTTGCTTCCCCCCTACCTCCCCTGTGGACATAGACTCTATTTATATGTCTGTCTCCAAGCTGTGCCCTCTTCACTATATTTAATTCAGCTGCCAGATAAATAATTCCAAAAGACAATTTTTGCCATGGTTCTCTATTCAGTGACTCTCCCTCACCTTCTAGCCCGACCCTCATGAAACTCCTTAATTTTCCTTCCGGATCTTCTCTTCCTTTTCTATTATCCCCTCCCCTCCCTCCTCACACCAGGCTACCTCAGTCATGACGGTATTATCAGTTTCTGAAAATGCCCTACACTTCACCACATCCATATCTTGACTCATTTTGCTCTTTTGCTCAATATTCTCTTCATTTCAGACTCTACTTGATCCTGCCTTCCTTCAATGCCCAGGTCCCAGGCACGTCTTCTCCATGGAGTCTTCTTTGTCTCTTCCCAGCTAGCAATGACTATTCTCTAAGCTCTAAGAACATTTTCATTTGCACATGTCTTATGGTTGATTTCACTTTCTTTCTTTTAAATAGTTGTTCCTATTCCTATTTTACTTCCCTGTTATACTGTAGACAAGACATGGATTGTGTTTATTCTTTCTGACATGGTGATACCAAGTCTGTTGCCTTCCAAACACAATATGCCTGATAACCATTTACTGGATGAATGAATAAATGAATGAATGAACAAATACCCCAAATCCATTCCTGGCTAAAACCAAGGAATTATTTTGTCATTCTTCTTATAATTTAATTCTTAAAAAGGGCTAATATAGTCCCCTACAAAGGAATGACACATGAGTAGAAATATTTAGGTTGTCACAATGTCTAGGGAAGGGTCATTACTGACATTTAGCAGTTAGGACCAGGGATAATGATATCTTGAAGCACTCTGAACAGTCCCTGTCCACCTCTATTGACAAACACTTGTGGCATTTGAGTTTTAGTGTATGATAAGAAGAATAGGAATTCTTGACTTTCATTTCTTATAAGCTGGCCACATAATTGTATTAAAAATTTGATGAAATAGGTGTATAAAGCATCGAGGCTAGCTTGCAGAATAAGCTTGCAGTCAGTGGTAGCTGTTATTGTCAATTGCTTATCTGGAAAAATGGGGCTGTTGATAATATCTACCTCATAGTATAAAAAGGAGAATTAAATGAATTAGCACATGGGAAGCTCTTTTTTTTTTATCTGTAAAAGTTTATTACACTAGGGTAGATACCACGGGAAGCTCTTTGAACAATACCTACTGTTACTTACAGTATTCAACAAATATTAACTGTTGTCATTATTATTGTTATTCTTTTACTAGTATTATTTTCAGATATTTCACAGAGTAAGATTGTATTGCATTTACAGTCAACTAAAAGCCTTAGGATGTTTTCACATGAAGAGCTGTTAAGTCAGTTTCATACCGATGAACAAAATAAGCTCAGACCTTGCTGTGCTTTGGTTCCTTTTGAAGGTTGATGGGAAATTCCAAGGTGAACCAGACTTAATGCCTGTGGCCTTTATCCACAGCACTGAAAAAGGAATATCAAGGTGAAGAGAAATAGCAATTTGATTCTCAGTTTTGCATTGAAATGGATCTGGCACCGTGCGGCTTTTTACACAGTGCTGCAGCCGCCTTTCCACTCCGCATTGGTTTTCTGGAGAAAGAAATGTATGAAGATAGAAATTTGCTTAGGGGCTAGTTATTTTATTTTATTTTGTTTTATTATTGGGGCTTTTTTTTTTTTTGACAGTTTTATTATTTTTTTGGATGTTCTAGTGGGGCTTGCTTAAGTTGCTATCTACTTTTGAATTTAGAATTAGCTTTTCGCTTGCTTTCATGATAATTGTTAACTTAACTGGCTCACAAAGCACTTTCACATACATTACTTCATTTGATTTTTTTTCACAACAACCCCATGGAGTTGGGATTATTCTTTTTCTTATTTTACTAATAAGGAAACGGAGCACATTTGTGATTCATGCTCTAGATAGTGTCAGCTCTAAGATTCACATTTGGGTTTTCTGGCTCTAAAATCTAAAATTTAGAGGTGAACTATTTCATATAAGAACAAACTGATATGAGAAACAAAAGCAACAAGAAAAATCAAATCTCTGTACTACCTACGGCCCACTGACAAGTCCTTGAAACAAGAAGAGTGACATTCCTCTAGAGACTCAACTGCCTAGATGTTCATACTTTGCTAAGGGCAAAAGGCAATCTTAGCCCAAACCCCAGGATCCCGTGAGTCTACTTTCACATATAAAAGGACCTTTGGAAACTTCCTGTATCTCTACTCCCTCAAGATATATGTTGGCAGTCATCCCCCAAGCATATGACCCACCCATATGTATCTAAGTGTCTCATGTCTAAGGTTTTATTAGACAGTAATAAATGACCTTTTCCTAACAATAGCTAGCCCCCTCAAGGTCCTGGAAACCTTGCTTCTAAATTTCCTTAGAGATTTACGCTATTGGTAACAATCTCCCAACTTGAAAGTGTAGAACCAGCCACTGCTCAGGACCCCAGTGCAGCTCTTTCTACTCACTGGTCCTGTCCCCGTGCTTTAATAAAACCACCTTTTTGCACCAAAGATGTGTCAAGAGTTCTTTCTTGACCGTAGGCTCTGAACCCTAACATCTTTCCTACCACAAACCAACTTCAAGCAGCCATATACCTCAGGGATTCCTAGAATAGGTTGTTGGGGAGAACAATGAGAGAGGAAGAAAGGAAACATTTACTTTGTGGATCAATTTTTATATATCAGACATGATGCTACACACTGTTCATTCATCATTTTATGTTGTCCCATACACAGGAGGTACAGAAACTGAGAAGAGGAGAAGCTACCTAACTTAGTCTCCAAACTATGTACAGGCTAATGTGCTAATTTTTATAAGTTTATTTTAAAGCTCAAAGGGCTTCCAGGGCTATAAGTGCGCAAAGTGATGGTTAAATGCAGCTGAAAGTTGTTCAAAGTTGTCAGGCCAAGTTCTCTTATTAAATACCATTTTTGACATTGGTTCTGTGAAAGGTGAGCTGGTAATGATTTTAAACCCAGGATACATAGGAAGGAATTTCCCAGGTGGTTGTAGAGGCAAGATAAGGTGGCTTTGGCCAAAGCCATGTATACCTAGTGGTATTTTTTTAAAAAATCTGTACAAGTCCAGTGCTATGTGTTTTTTTTCTTTGTTAGGACTTACAAGAATCATAATAGAATATCTTTTGGAAACTATATATATATATATTTTCTCTCTCACTAACTCAAATAATGGTGATCTTTTGGGAAAAGAATCTTTGTGGGCCAAATTTACTTACCAATTATTTTTGGTTACTCAAAACCCTTCCAAGCCAGAATTTAAATAAAGACTTTAATGGTTCTGATTAAAGCAGATGTAAGGAAGACTTATAATGAGTTATTCTTGCCTAAGCTAGTGTAAAAATTTCACAAACTTCCTCTGTGGGATGAACAGTCTTCAAACTTTTTAGGTAAACTGTTTGTGTTGTTTATGTATTTCAAAGAGATAAAATTTTTCATTCAGTATATATGCACAGCTCCTTATTTCATCACAAATATATCAACATTTTGTATTTGTGATAGCTTTCTAAATAATATAATTATTTTGTTTTATCTTTCAGTTATATCAGTTCTATGTTTTTTTTTTTTTACGCTATTTTTTAAAAATCTAAAGGAAAGATGAGGTATATCTGTTATTTGTGGCTGGATGGCATTACATGAATATTTTAAAAGCAAGTTATAGAAATCTCTTAGAAACTTATGCAACAGGTATATGTTTATTATTCAATGCCTTCATGAAAAAATAGATTTTTCAACTCCTGAGGTTATACTGGTGAACATAATTTAAAATAAAACCTGAGAAAAGTAAAAGAGATTAAATAAATATTCATGAAAATGCCCTCTTCAGGAAATAGGGTCATTTGAACAGTCTATTCCATTAAAAATCGCTTTATTTCACTTAAATTGGTTACCTTGCAGGGAAGGAAGACATAAGAATACTAAGGGATTGATTCTGAAATCTGTACCAAAGAAATGACTTTGAAATCTCTCCATTGCATTAGCCAGATGGAATTTATCACACAAAAAAATCTAGAAGTGATCAGTTGTTTTAACCTGTATAACTTGGAGGAGTACCAAGAATCTATTTAAGTGCTATGTCAATTGTATGAAAAATTAGCATTTTTATTAATGTATAAATATTGATAAACTGCAAATTAACTTGAACTTTTACAGCATTGGGATGATCTAAAATTAGCAATTGCCTCAATGTGATTTACTAACAATTACTTACAATGATCATTAAAATTAATTTACAATCAGATAACACAGAATAGACTTGTGAAATGATTAGCATCACTTGATTTTTATTTATGAAAATCACCAGAAATTAAACCAAATGATCTTTAATCAAAAGATAAACAAGTTTGAAACTAAAATATTTTTTATCAGATATTGGTAACCATACTTCCTGATCAACTATTGTGATGTTTGAAAGTGTGATCTAAACAATTTGTAACCATTGTATGAATGGTTTCTCACAATTATGCTTATCCCATCACCCACTTTTGCACTTTGTTTCTTTCTGGCACTTTAACTGGTGCTTTGGTCTAAATGTTTGCATCCCCTCTAAACTCCTATGTTGAAAGCCTCATGCCAGAAGTGATGATATTAGGGGGGTGGGGCCTTTGGGATGTGCTTAGGTCACAAGAATGGAGTCCTCATAAATGGGATTTTTGTTAATATAAAATAGACGGAGGAGCTCCCTAGCCCCTCCTGCCATGTGAGGACAGGGCAAGAAGGTGGCAGTCTGCAACCTGGAACCTGCCCATGCAGGCACCCTGATCTTGGACTTTAAGCCTCCAGAAATATGAGAAATAACTTTCTGTTGTATACAGCATTTTGTTATGGCTGCCCAAACAGATGAAGGGGATAACACAGCAAACCCATCATGCTTCAGTGACAGTATCCAAGCCCCTTGGAAGGTACTGAAAGAATCAAGGAAAAGATAGGTTAGATGAGTGTTCTAGACCAAGGTTACTCAGCCTGTGTTCTGGGACCAGAATTATCAGCATCATCTGATGGTTGTTAGAAATGCAAATCCTAGGCCCCATCCTGAACCTACTGAATAAGAATCCCCAGATAATTCATATGCAAAATAAAGCTTGAAAAACAAAGTTCTAGGAGATGCCTTAAATATTTCAGAAACTGAGTTGGTACGAGGTAATTTTTTTTTTTTTTTTTTGCTTTTCCTTTTCTTTTCTTCTTTTCTTTTCAGTTCCAGTAGAGTTAACATACAGTGATATATTAGTTTCAGGTGTGCAATATAGTGATTCACTTTTCTATTCCTGACAGTAGTTTGGTCAACTGAACTTGAATGCTAGAATGGTCTAGAGCTTACCTAGTGCATACCAATGATTATTCCCGGAAAGGATTATATATTGTAAGTATTTCCTGTCTTACCTTTTTCTTTTTCTTTTTAAAGATTTTTTATTTTATTTATTTGACAGAGAGAGAGGGTGAGAGAGAGAGCACAAGCAGGGAGAGTGGCAGGCAGGCAGGCAGGCAGGCAGGCAGAGGGAGAGGGAGAAACAGGCACCCTGCTGAGCAAGGAGCCCTATGTGGGGCTAGATCCCAGGGTCCTGGGATCATGACCTGAGCCAAAGGCAGCCACTTAACCGACTGAGCCACCCAGGCACCCCCATGTCTTGCCTTTTCAAACAAGACATTTTCTAATCACATCTGAAGAGTGACACGAACTTGAGAGATGCCTAGATTTCACCCCGTGTTGATTTGCATCCAGCAAACTTAACATGAGGATGGAAGTAGAAAAATATTTTCTTACCCATATGAAGTCTCAGGAGACACTTACTGAATGCTCTTAAGCTGAATTTTTTAACCCTTTTGGGTTCCCAGAGATTTTGGACGATATGGGGCTATGTGCTTTGGGTTGCCATCCATTCTAATTTTTTGCAGGGTGCATTGCTACTTCATTCTCTGTCTTTAGTCAAGATGGAGGAGGAAAGGGAATGAGTATTTTTGAAACTTTAGAAGCATAAATATTACACATGGTGCCTAGCTAGGATGCATGAATGAAATAGGGGTTGAAAACAGCTGCCTATGAGGGTCATGCAGGCAAAATAAATGTATGAAGTAGGCAGAGAAACGGGCAATAGGAGTTGAGGGGACCAAGGTAAATTGGAGAGATCATGTCCAGTGTGTAAAAGATAGCTTCTGCTCAGCCCCACCTGGTTGCAGTCAGGCAGTTGTAGGAGCACAGAGTTGCTCCATCATCTGATGGTAGCATGAAATCTGAATTTTTGCATGGTATCTCTCATTGTTTTAGAATACAGTGCAGGCAGAGGAATGTGTCTGATGGCCAGATTCAACCTCCAGGTCACTAGTTTGCCACCTCAAGAGAAACAGATTCCTGGAATATATTCCAATAATTATCAGTTGCTTCTCTAAGGAAGTTATTCCTTTTATATGTTATAAAACCATTATGTGTTCATTCTTACCCCATTTTCTTTTTGTTTTGTCCTTAAGCAGAAGAACAATGACTGGCATCCATTATCTGCATTAAAATGCAATGCATTTTAAAACTTGAGCCACCCCACAGAGAACTTATTAATCTCCCAGTGAAATGGTACCAACATATTCTTAGAATATCGCTCACATACAATTTTCTCAGGATTTTTGCTAAGGGGATTTGATGGAACCTGTTTGTGACAGGAAAGAAGGCCTTGTCTTTTCTCAGTGGGGTGTCTTTAAAACACTAAAGGAACTCCTGGTGGCTCTGAAAGCTTTTGATATGCTTAAATTTGCTTAATTATCCCTAGTACTGAACGCTTAGTCAAAACATAATGTCATATAGTGAACAACCTCAAAGGCTCTTCCTAATAACGGCAATTGCTTTGGATAATGAATGAGCTAAACCTGCCAAGACTTCTGTGTTCCTCCATATGTCCATCTTGGTATAAACAGAGGTCTTCAGAAAGTGAATTTTGGTTTTTGTAGGTTGATAGGACTCTAACCTGCTGTTCTCCAGCATTCAATATTGTATCTGTAAAATCTACTGGTTTGTTAAACAGCTGATGCTATTATTTACCAGAATCTTTTAGTCCTCTTCAATCTTTTACCGTGCAACAATTAATTTGAAAGCTAATACAGAAAACCAAATAAAAATGACAATTACTTCAAAGTATCAGGGCACATTTTAAACAAGAGTGCTTTAAATTTATATCTGAACCCAGCATTTTCCACTTGCAGTACTATTTGTAGTTTAATTTTTTTAAGTAAAAAAGAAAGAGAAAATTCTTAGTATTCTTAACAAACTGGGAGAAACAATGGTTCATGTTGGGAGCAGAGGTTGCTAAGTCATTAGGGAAAAGTAAGTATTTTCTTTATTCATATTTACAATTGAAGAAGCCAGTACAATGCCTGGCATTTTGCAGTGACCCACTGAAGAGCTGAATGAGTAATGGGAACCCAGCTGTTCTAAGAGCACAGTCCTCTCAAGCCTTGGTAGACCTGAGATGAGGGTGGATAGCCCATGAGCAGAAGCTGTCTTTCCAAACCAGTAGCATCCCTCAGGCTGACCTTTCCAATGCTGGTAGAAGTGGGAGAAGCGTGAGATCTGTGAGATTGTGGTGAACGTCACCATTCAAGGATCTCATGTTTTATATTCTTGTAGGAGGTTTTTTTTTTTTAAGAACCTATTCAAACCCACTCACACATTTATATTAAAAGTTATGTTAATTGCCAAGCAAATAATATTTCAAATTTAGAAATCCTACTCATTCCTAATTATAGCTGTCAGAATAGCAGGGCTTTGTGAACTAAGTAGCAAACATGGAAAAGCCTTCCTTGTAAATCAATAAAGTGGAACATTTTTAGAGATACATAATTAATTATTTAGCACAAGGAAACACTCTGCAGGTTGTACTGTGTCTATGTACAATTGCATGAATCTTTTCTTTCTGATAGAATGCTAATTGTTCTTTTTAAGTACCTTGGCTACAAATCACTTGATCTTCTAAGTGGTATGTCATACTATAGTCAGTGCCTACTTGTGAATATATTGAAAATACGGCTGTGGAAGTAAATGGAATGGACCATTTACAGCCTTCTTTATAATACCTCAAAGGCATCTATCATGTAGGCAAGCACTTCAGCTTAACAATTTCTCCTTTAATACAGAGGCTTGTCAAAAGTAGCTATTCAGAATATGTTGCCTATTCAGTAGTGATTTCTGATAGTTTCAGTAGCATGTAGGGAACTGTGATGATGATTTATTGCAAGTTATTAAAGTAATTACAAATGTGACATTAATTAAATTATTTGCTTAAAATTTCAACCTAGAAGCAAAAAAAAAAAAAAAAGATGTGGATACAGAGATGTGCAGCATTGTGGTTGATATCATGGGCTCTGTAAGAAAACTTTCTGGGTCCAGTTTCTGCTCCCACCATCTATTCACCAAATGAATTTGGTCCTCTTACTAATGTGTGTGGGTTACAGATTTCTCCTTTGGAATTCAGGTCTGATAATAATAACTGTTCTCATTGCATGGTGTGAGGATCAGACCCAACACTGTATGTAAAAGGCTTAGGTAGGTACTAACCACATAAACACTTGATTTTTGCTAGCTATTATTGCTTCAAAATTAAACCAGAAATTGGGAATACTTTCTGCATTGCCAAAAAAATGTAATAATTACTGATTACTTGAGAACCAATGGTTCATACCAGCCTTTATAAATATTCACAGTAAATACCATAAAACATTACTCTGTTGTACAAAGAAAGGCCAATGCATTTGGAGATGTGCTTTTTTCCCTGAAGAAATTTGCTTTATGAGAACATCTTATATCTCTGCCTACTAATTCCTTATTTGGGTCTTTGTCCTTGGGTAAAATTCCTTATTGACATAAGACTAATATTTAGCTATCTAAAAATTCAGCTCTCTGGAAAACTCTCTCTGGAAGATGATGGCTCAGCACCAGGAAATAAACAGGCCATTCTAGGCAAAAAAAAAGCAAATGCCAAAAAACCTATGTCCCAAATTCTTACTCTTTACTTATAAGGGTTTTTTTTTTTTTTTTTCAGTCACTCACTCAAAGTTTATTTGTCCTCATTTTACATAGTTCCTTATGGAAAAGTGATTATCTGGATTCCTGCAAAGGCAATTAGGAAGCAATAAATTAGAAATAGAAAAAATGATCTTATCTATATCATCGAGAATTTAGCAAATGGCTGATGACATCAAAGGAGATAGAAAATTTCAGAAGGCAGAAGTGATATGCAAGAATAAATCCTAGAACCTTTGGGGGCTATTTTGCACTGAGACAGATCATCCTTTTTACCTCAATAGATTCTGATGTCATCTAAGATGGTAATAATACAGATTTATAATTGATATTTATACATGATATAAGTCATCAAAAATAATTGGTCCTGTTTACCTTACCCTGTGTAAGAAGCTAGAAAAGGAATATACCAGATATGTCAAATTGGTGGCCTACAGGAAGAATCTGCTTTGGTGAATATAATTAGTTAGTTTATTTAAAACAATTGAATTACTTACTTGCCAATATTTAAAAATCAGAAACTTTCACCTAAAAATTGGCATCTCCCATTTCTTGGAAAAATTAGAAGATGTGATAATGAACCTATGTACTTACTTCTCAACAATCAATTATATAGGAACTCTCATATATTGCCAATGAGATTAAAATATGGTATTAAATATTAATATTAAATATTAAATAAAGTATTGCCATTGGGATTAAAAATATAGTCACCAGTTTGGAAAATTTTGAAAGTTTATTATAAAGTTATTATACAATTTTGAAAATTTATCATAAAGCTAAAATATGGCCCAAAAATTCTAATCCTAATTTAACCTAAAGAAATCAGTGCATATGTCCACAAAGAAGATTTATATAAGAATGGTCATAACAACTTTAGTCATAATAGCTTCAAACTGGGAACAACCCAAATGCTCATCAACAGGCAAATATATTAGCAAATTGTGGTACAGCCATTCAGTGGAATGCACCCCAGAATAACAATAAGCACAAAAACAAATAAGTTGAAAAACAGCATCATGGAGGAAACTCAAAACCAATGGAGAAAAAAAAAAAAGCCGGCATAAAAAGTACATCCTGTATGATTTCATATATAATGAAGCTTAAGAATAAGAAGGATTATCTTACAATGCTAGAAATCAGAATAGTAATTGTCTTTGGGGGACTTGCAGTGGAATTGCAACTGAAATTTACTGGAAAGGGAAATTTGTGGGCTGCTGGAAATATTTATTTTGATCTTGGTGGTGGTTATATACATTTGCCAATATTAAGCTCTATACTTACCTGCTGTGTATTTTACTCTAGACACCTTATGTGGCAACAAATACTATCAACATAAAAACAAGCTAAACAAATTCAAATAATTAGAGCCCAAATAGCTGCCATCTCCTTTAGCCATATCATATTCTATCTGTATGGGTCTGGGGGTATTAAGTCTGTAACTTTTGAGACAATTTTAGCTACCTGGAAAACTCAGCAGTTCATAACTAATTCCTTCAAGGTTCTGAAGAGTGACAATGTTTAGCTCTGTTTTTCCTTGCATGTTTTGCTCAACATCGTTTTCTGAGCTGCTTTACTTTGGGTGTTTCAGTTGGCTCTCTGTCCTCATGTATCAAATGATTATTATCACTCAGAGCATTTCAAACATTTTAAATAAACAAGAGCACTGCTTGACACAGCAGGCAGCAAGCTTAGGTAAAATAATAAAACTCATTACCCCGAAGACTTACACAGATTCAAAATAATAATAAAAAATAGCTGCACACTGGCAAATACAATTATATATTTCAGATCTTTAGATTTTAAATCATAGCTCAGAGATCCATAACAATTTTCTAAAAGAAGCTATGGATGATTTCAAGTGAATGACAAGAAGGTCAACCAGTTCTCTTTCATAATACATTCTTTGTTATTTCTATCAGGGACTAAATTCTAAGATGAAGAGATTAAATCTCTGACCAAGAATAGCATTTTAATATTAAATGAATTCAGTCTCCTCCAGAATAAAGAACTTCTTGATAAAACCTTAACATAAATCCTTGTGTTTTTCAGAAATTTAAGAGTATGCACACACACACATATACAACCCCCTTATCTGTCAAGTTTATTTGCATTCAGAAGCATGATGCCATTTGAAACTTTATTAAAAGAGGATCTGTTCAAGGTCAACTACTGTACTTGGTAACAAGCATTAAAAGTAGTTTATGAGCAACACATGTTATTAATTAATAATGCACATGTAGTTAAGTGTTGAGATTAAGCAGTATTTATGCATGTAAGTATGACTCATTCTTTTCTTAGTGATTTATGAGACAGAATTTTTATCTAACAGACATTTCCAGGTATCTAATCAACCAGAGGTTTTGCATTTTCATCATGAGGCAGAGATGTTTCAAATTTAATTACAACTCATTGACCTACAATAGTGCTTTCAGGGTTGATTTCCATAGTCATCACCAATAAGTGGAAGCTGACCACTAATTAAAAGAATTACAAATCTAAAGATTTATAAGTAGTCTAGTAATATAGTAGACTTTTTAGGTTTTCTAAGATTTTTTTTCTTAGAAATTTGGAGATGTTACCATAAATTCACATTGCTGTCTGGTCAATCTATGTCCTCACTTACAAGTTAACCATGTCTGTGCAGATCTACAGCATCCCTTCATGCCTAGAATATTCTAGTAAGTTCGCACCTGACATTCCTGCTCCCAGGCACTTCTTGCTGAGCACTGCACGTGGAATAGACTCATCCACCTCAAAGACCATTTTCGCAAGTTGTCCTGACATTCAGATGTTTGTAATGTTAGAACGCAGTATAAACCCCTTCTAAGACCACAGAGATTCCATGTAAGGCTCTGCCATGATATAGCTATGTGGCCTTATTTTAATTTTAAGGTCATTTTAACTTCAGACTTTATTTTTATCATGTAAACGGACATAGTTGGTAGATACTACCTGCTATACCTACCTCATTTGTTCATCAGTAGGCACAGTGCAATCAAGTTTGGCTGCATATAATGAACACCAGAAAAAGTCTAAAAAGTACCAATTTCTGTACCTGAGATACTGATAGTTTTAAAACTACACAAGTGATTCAACCATGCAATCAAGATTGAGAAAAAGTGGTGTTGTTGAAGGAAATCATTAAAAAAAAGCCTGTTGGAGTGGCAAATTAATAAATTCCCTAGAAAAAAATTAAACATTTTTATTAACTCTAAGTGATCTTAAGACTCTTTAGACAGCATATTGCCTTTCTGCCCAGACTTTCTCTCTAATAATGTCCTTTTTGTGTACCCATGGCCATGATTGACCAATTCTACATGGCATTTATCACATTACCATAAGGCATTACAATTTTTTTAAAGAATTTATCTCTTACCACATCTGAAACATCCCTGTGTATTTGGGTATGTAACTTTTGTCATAATATGTGTTGAAAGAGATGATAGAGTAGCATGTTTTCTTGGTTTCACCTTAGCAGACATCAATGCCCCAGAACTGTACATGCTAATTCAGACACGAGATAGAGAGACAAATCAGTTTAGATATTTGACAGCTTGACTGCAGTTGGCTGCAGATATATCTTTTTTTTTTACTCTTGGGATTTTACAAGGAAAGCACATTGTAGAGTGGATGGTAATGCGAGAAAACTACGCTTATTAGCAATTGACAGCTGTAGGTTTCTGTCATCTTCAAGAAGGAAAGATGTGTGGTAATAAAGGAACTCATCCATAAATCTGTATAAGATGGAGGAGACGTTCTGTTAGAATTCAGTACAGATGGGAGCACTTCAGCACATAGCAGGCAGAGCTTCTCCTTTTGACTTTCTCTGAAACACAGTTCCTATCTCCTAAGGGCTTCACAATTTTGTGTAGTGTTTGGAAAATCAGCCACATGCTGCGACTACAAAGATAATGCAATCTCTGGACATCACTGACATGCATTCTCCTGCAACACTGGTGAATCCGCATCGAGCCATTTACACTTGTTTACTCCTTTTTCCCAGCAATCAAAAGCAGGAACTTTTGAAATGGTGGTCTGGGATTGCTGTTAACATCTGGAATGGGAAAAAGGAGTGACTAACACACCTGCTTGACACTTGAGACACTTCTTTTTATCTTTTAATGCCAAACTTACTGAATGAGTGGGGTCTATTTATTGCCTCCATTTCCTGCAACCTGCAACCTAATGATTTCTTTCACCACGCTGGTGAGATTGCTCACCTAAATGGTTTCTGACAATGTCTTCATTTGTCAATTTCAGCAGTTCTTTCTTTGTCCTTATTTTTCTTGATGTTTTGGTACATTTAACACAGTTGACCTATTCCTCTATCACTTTTCCCTGATATCTATGACAATACTATGTTTTTAAGTATGTATTCTTACTTCTTTTCTGTTTCCTGTTGGGCTTTATTTTCTTCCTTCTCTAGAGGATCTAAGAATGTGATAGTTTTCTCCACTTTTTCTTCTTAACTCTTAACATCTACTTTCAGTATTTTATCAATTCACATCTCCAACCATCATTGCTAAGAAAACAGCCAGAAAGAAAGAAAGAAAGAAAGAAGAAAGAAACAAGGAAAGTCACAAGCCTCCCATGAAAACTATCTGCTGAGTTTTCACTTGAATGTTTGACTGCATTTAAAATAACAGGCTCATCTTTGAAATTCAGGTCTTTCATATTCAATTAATCTCTGATTTTTATTTTTTCCTTTGCAATCTTTCGTCAAATCTTCTCTCGAGCCTCACTGCTTCTAGTCTAGCCCTGAATCTCTTCCTATCATTTGAGTCACTGAAGTAGCATTCCACAAGAAAACTATAATTCCTACATTCTTTCATTTCTTCTGATTATAACTATCTAATTAATATTTCCAAAATATAAACTGTATCACATTATGTCCTCATTCAATATCTTTCTGCAATATCTTTCCTTTGCTCAGTATAAGTTCCACAAAGATAGAGACTTTCTCCATCTGATTATTATATCCTCAGTTATTAGGTAACCACTAAATAGTAGATTTTCAATAAAACTTTTGAATAAATAACATAAAATCAATTCTAAATGCAATCTGAATTTAATGTTTTCCACAACTTGACCCCAGTTTATTTCTTTAAAGCTATCTTTCCACATTCCTTCTATGAATCTTAAGTTCTAGTTACTCTCCAAATATACTGTGTACATCCCTTCAATAATTCCCTTTCAAGAGCTGTCAAAATGATTTCCTCTTCCTGGATTTCCGTCTTCAAAGTCCTGTTTTTACTTAAAATTCTGAAGTCTGACTCCCTTCATCAATTCCATCTGAAAATGGCAGCTCGTATGTGTTTACGTTTATTGAAGGCTTTCACTTTGCTATGTGCTTTCCATAGGTAGCCCTTTACATTTCCTAATCACCCTGTGAAGTAGGTCTAATTCTTCCTCCTCAACAACTGAGGACATCACAGCTCAGAGAAGTGAGGTCACATAGCAGTTAAATCACAGAGCTCAGATTTGAGCCTTGAATGGTCCGACTCCAGAGCCTAGACTCTCAGTTCCCATAGCTTTCACAGTCATGACATTCTCTGAGCTCTTGGCATGTGGTATTGCTCATTTAGCATTATTCCTATTTCCTTGCATGATCGTTTAATTTGTCATATGTATTAACCTTGTCTCTCAAATGCAGAAAATAGATCTGAATAGAGATAGGAACAATAATTACTAAAGTGTCATTATCGACTCATGGGATTTCTTTTAGATCAAAACATATACTGTTGGCCTGGTGAACTAGCTACTGAATAGATATTACCTGTTCAGTGCTTTATCCTAACATGAGCATTAAATCCACTTGGCAAAAAATATTTTCAGAACTGCAGTACATGTAAAATAAGAACATCTCTTTATTTATGTAAATAATTAAAAATAAATGTCAGGCATGCCCCATTCCTACTCATTTAAGTCATTTTAATGATACATGAAATATAAAAGGAGATTTTGTTAAAGGTCTCTAAGGAGAAAAGGGCAACACCACTAAATAAAAAAGGATGATCATGCTGGGGCAAACTTGAAAGGAGATGGCATTTATACAAAATGTAATTTACTTTGACAGTAATTTTCTGAATTTCCCTGGTTATTATTGAAGATATATGTATGTTTGAATAAGAATGCTCCCTCTTTCCTCTCTAGCCAGCTGCTCTGTTTGATCCTACAGTGAAGTCACCATCCTGTGTTAATGGCTTCACAGTTTGTTCCTGGGGAAGAAAAAAATTATTATGATGTCACAAATCTGTCATTTTGACTTCACCGCAGGGTCAGGTTGGGGGAGAGAATGGGTTGTAAGGAATAAAATCCTTCAGGTGGAAACTTTTTCTCCTTATAATAAGAAATAGACAGTGTTAGGACAAGCACTTAAAGTCAAGTAGACAAAAGGGTACGTGACTTTAAATGTTCACAGGTCCCATGTTAGAAATAATCCATCTGAAATTCTCTTACTTTTATTGATGTCAGGATAAATTTTTTTCCCTATACATCCTAGCTGATATTTCTCTTCACTTTTCTACATATACCTTACAGGTCCTGGTATCATAGGAAGAGTTTTCTTTTCTGGATTTGTAGTTTTTTGAACCTATTAAGCTTTTTGAGGAATCACAATAGTACGTTGTCTTTTTGCATAAGTACCAAAGTGCGTTGTCCCAACCCTTTTAAATTAATGCACACCAACTTCAGGCTTCAGATGATGGAGCTACAGCAGTTTTGTTCCTCCTTTCTCAAATCCATCAAAAACAATAACTAGAAATTTAAAAGATCTTCTAGCTAAAATGAAACAGAGAAATGGCTAAGATCTCAAACTACGAACTAACTGTATGCGTATTAAATGATGTAAAATCTGGGCCAGAGAGGGAAGAGTGCTGAGAGCCAACACATGCCTTTTTGAACATGGATGAATATCGATTTTTCTAAAAGTAAATGTTACAATCCAGAAAGGCACATCCAGTGGTTCTTTGATTAAAGATGACAACATCCAGGGGGTATAAGTGGCTGCAGAAAACTACAGAATCTCCCTGTGGAATATAAGTTTAATAGCATTGGATGGCAGGGGAGGTGGCCCTGGAGTAGAAACCAAACTGGCACTCACTATTAGTCTTGACTCAGCCGCACACCCTTTGAGAGAGTGCTGGAAGTGAAGCCGGGAGAGGAAACAGCAGCACAGGGAATATTGGACGTAAAAGGATTCTCTGTGATTCACCATTACTACTTGCATGCAGAAAGGAGTCATGCACTCCGGACAAAGTGAAAGACTGATTCGATGTGAGAATGTTTGAGACAACAAATTTCAGTCTAGTGTCTGGACCTCCTTATCTTATAGCTCATTCTCGCCGGCCCTGTTTATTATTTTCAGCAGGTAGCTAACTTTATTCAAACTTGAGTAAAACTTAGAAACCAACAGATAAACTATGGGACTAAATGGAGGAAGCAGACAGAAACAAATGGTAGTACACTTTTAAGAATTCTTACCTAAAAATGCACAGGAAGAAATTTAAGTAAATAGCTTATTCTATTCTCAAAGAAGTTAAAGAGAAATATAAGGGTCCAAATAAGAGACTCCATATAATAGAAAAAAGTTCAAAGCAAGCTATTGGTCCTCAGAAAAGAAATATAAGGAACAAATAAAATGTAGTGGAAATAATGCCACATAATCAGGCAGTTTAAAATATAATAAAAGTAATTGAAAGCAGAAAGATATAGTGGGTAGAATGGGGAGAAACACAAACTTAAATGGAAAATATCAAAGACGCAAAAATGGTAATCAGTGAGATGATAAATGAATCACTCGTGCATATTTAGTATTCTTGAATAAAACAGATGGAACAATGAAAAAAGCTTTTGAATATATATTAAGAAAAAGCCCCTGAAAAAAAAAACACACTTTTATTTACAGCCCCAAAAGGCATTTGTGTTGTGGGAAAAGATGATACAGAATTATCAGTGGCAAATTTTGGTAAAATTATTAAATTTCAATATCAAATAAATAATCATATAAACAACCTGGAAGAAAATAGATTAACAATCAGACTGCCCTCAAATTTTTATAAGAGAATGCAAGGCCAGAAGACAATATATAGTATGATAAAAGTTTTGAAAGAAGGATATTATGGCCCAAAATTTTATACCCAGTCTTGCTATCCTTTAAGTATAAAAGGCAATAGACAAATCATCTCATACATTGAAGAACTTAGGGAATGCAGTGACAATGGAAAAAACAAATTATTTAGAAAAACCACTGGCTAGATCTTGCCAACCAGAAGATGAATTAAAACGAACATGAAAAATGGAGAAACAATGTAAAAAAAAATCAACCTACAAACATTAAGTTCTGAATCTGTTAAGATATAAAATTATAAGTAGAGTGGGACTTTCAGCTAAAGGATAGAATTTTAGTGGTATCAAGTATACAATGGAAAAAAATGAAGAAAAATCATGGAAGTATAGTATAGGAAAAGAAATGGGAAAAAGTCCAAGACTAATTTATTCATCTATCACAATGGGTGTTCAGTGAATTTGTATTTGAAACTTATAGTTAAAAAAATAGGATTACAACCTTTTGAACATTTTTATTAAATAGCAAGCTATTTAAGGAACAAATGTCTGCTGAAAAGACATTTATGTAAATTCTAGCATTTTATTTCCACTTGATTTTTTCCTCTCTTAAAATAAAAACTTTAATTACATATTTGTATTCAAATAGTTTGTATGATGTGATTCCATTACTCCAAAATTATTACTAAAAGCCTTATATCTTTCTATATCTAGTTGCCTAAGAATCCAGCCACACAGGCCTCTTTTGGTAAAAATTCTGTGGCACTGAGTTCTAATTCCATATGTCATTATTTACTATCTTTCATCTATGTAAAGGACATAAAGAGATGGCTAAAGTTAATTTTAACTTAGTTAAACAAAATTTACTTTGTTTAAAGTGCATTAACTTTGTTTAATTTTGGTTAATCTGGCTGGGGAGAGTAGGAATAACATTTTACTCTCATCTTTTCAACATTGTCTGACCTTTTATTTTTATTCTGATTTTTATTTTATTTTATTTATTTATTTTTAAAAGATTTTATTTATTTATTTGAGAGAGAGAGATCACAAGTTGGCAGAGAGGCAGGCAGAGAGAGAGGGGCGAAGCAGGCTCCCTGCAGAGCAGAGAGCCTGACATGGGGCTCGATCCCAGGACTCTGAGATCATGACCCAAGCCGAAGGCAGAGGCTTTAACTCACTGAGCCACCCAGGTGCCCCTATTCTGATTTTTATTTTAAAACCCACACTGAGTAAGACAGCAAGAAAGTGTGTCTTCCACATTTTCAAACATTCATGTAGGAAAATCTTTTATTTGATTTGAATAAATAGTTATTGAGAATGATGGTGACTCCAAGTAGCACAATCTGAAGTTTCTACGTGTTGCTTTGGAAGTCTTATTTCCAAAACTCATCCCTCCCTTGGTTTTAACCTCATTATTCTGTCTCCTTCATGGACTGCTCTTCTTTGTCTTCATTTCTAGATTCCAGCTTCTGCTCTAGCTCCTTTTCCTCGAGTAGAATTTCATCAAGACTAGTCACAGATTTCACCTTTTCTCTGTGCTCACTTTCCACCAAAATCCACAGAAAGTATCCTTCTCTCTAAGAAGATGGCCATCTCATCCATTTCTCCAGCCCTACTCCCTCTCCTGAGCTCTAGTTTTTCCTCGTGTAGGTGCATGAAACTTTTCATTTTGTTTCTTCCCTCTCTCCAAGTTAACTTGGTTAAAACTGATTTATCAATTTCCTTAAAAACAACACACACAGACACGCACACATCAAACTAATGAGAACAACAACAAAACCTTATTCTTCCTTTCAAAAAGGAAGTTTATTAAAAAGTCTGTCAACTGCCAAATGTTTCAGATGGAGCTGTCTATATTAACGTTCTAGTTCCTTACCTCCCACTCAGTTCTTATCTGACAATAATTTGGATTTTATTCCTTCCCCTCTTCCTGAACTACTCTCATCAAGGCCACCAATACCCTTCCCATAACTAGATCCAGTAGGGGGCATGTTTTAGGCTTCAACCTGTGTGTCCACAAAACAACCTTCAGTACTGTTAACCTCTCCCCACAGGAGAAAACCCCTTCTTAATTTTCTCACAGCTCATCTTCCTCATTTTTAACTCTAACACTCAACTTCTTAGTCTCCTGCCTGCACATCCTCCCTAATCGACTTCTGAATCCTGCAGATTTCCAAGGGTTGCACTAAGCTCTGTTAAGTCTCTCACTGTAAACTTTCTTTCTAGAGGATATCATCCATACCTATGACTCATCTGTTTGTTGGGGACTTCTACATTTAGATCTGTAGCCCAGACTGCTCCTCTGAGTGTCAGACACATATTTCTATCTTCCGACTCAACATATCCATTTGGATATCTCAAAGACACATCAAACTCAGTTTGTCCAGAAATGAACTCATGATTTCCCCTTCCAAACCTGGGCCCACACTGTTCTCTCTCCCAGGAATACTCTTTCCATCATTTGCCTAATTAACATCACTCTCACAGAGAAATATCCTTGGACCACCTCAACTCCCCCAGGTACTATTATTGCATGAACTCATAGCTGCCTCTGTTTCCTTTTTTTTTTTTTTTAAAGATTTTATTTATTTATTTGACAGAGAGACATCACAAGTAGGCAGAGAGGTAGGCAGAGAGAGGAGGAAGCAGGCTCCCTGCTGAGCAGAAAGCCCGATGCGGGGCTCAATCCCAGGACCCTGAGATCATGACCTGAGCTGAAGGCAGAGGCTTTAACCCACTGAGCCACCCAGGTGCCCCTGCCTCTGTTTCCTTTTATAAGCCCTATCAGAGTTCATAATTATGTGGTTGTTATTTGGTTACTATTAACGGTATTAATATTGGTCTATTAATTAATATACCAATTAATTGGTATATAATGCTATATACCAATTATATGACATTGGTATTATATACCAACACCAATATTGGTTTTATTAATGTAATTAATATTAATTACATTAATATTAGTAATTAATATTTATTTATGAATCAATACATCGATATTATTTATTTAATTTGATTATTTGATTAACATAATCTTCACCTCAAGAGTATGGGTATATACATATATATAAGATTATATGTATAATATAATACACATATATTTAATATCTATTAAATAATAAATACATAATATATATTATATGTATATATGTTCATACATTTAGAATATTCTATAAGTATATATAATTAGTATACTTATATATTGGTTATTTGATATCTGGCTATCTGTCTATCTTTCTCTGAAGATTATGAACTCCCTTGAGCCCCCATGGACTTGCACAGCATATGGCAAATAATGTACCCTCAAATATTTGTTAAAAGAATACACTTTTTGAATAAATCAATAAGTTGCAGAGCATTCTTTCTGGTATCCAGCTTTTAAGTCATAACATCTTTGTTTTTTGCTTTAGCCTCCTGCTATCTATGCTCTATCTAAACACCTCGCCTAGTCCTCTTCTTCCTCTTTCTATTTCTACCATTCTGGTTCATTTCCTAATTACCTTATGTTTAATCTATTACAAGTGAAAGTTTGGTCCCTCTTCTCCTAATCTATCCTTCATAACACGGAGAGATTAAACATTTAAGAATTGTGCTTTGCACCTTCTATTCTCTCATACAAAGCCTTTCCACGTTTCTAATTAATTACTAAAGAAAAATCCACATTTCTCAGCTGCAATCTACTTCAAGATGCTGACATAGCCAAGCTATCTTCTTATTGTCCTCTTAAAATGGTTTGAACACTCTCGTACCTTTCCTCCTTCCAGAATGTAAATTCCCCTCTCCCACCTCCACAGTTTATATGCACGTCCTACTCCATACTTAATAACATTCTACCAAACATCAAGCCCAGCCATAAAGCTATGACATTTCCTCCGATTCTTTGGCTAAGAATATTCTCTTCCTCATGTGACACAGTGTTTGTCCCACATGATACAAGATATTACATCAATCATGATTTTTAATCATATGCATATGATTTGTTTTTTGAGTGCCAGTGGTTTATTTTCTTGGTTTTTTTATTCTCCCCCAAATATTTCTGTTGTATCCTGGGAGATGACAGATTTTAGATTTCCTCTATTTCCAATGCCTATGTGTTCTGAGTCTGCAGGTAATGAAAGAATTCTGATATTTGCCATTTAGAAAATATATTTGCATCTCCACCTCTATCTGCATCCATTTGCACAGGTCTATTGTGTGTGTCTATTTGTGGATATATCTAGTCCTAACATCCCTCTCCATCTGTTTTGCCTTTGTCTGTCCTTCCAGATCACTGTATGTACAGATCTACTGACAGCTTCTGTAAAGAGAATGTTAGGGTCTGTTTCACTGCTTGAACATAGTGGGTTATAATGTCTGAAATATATTGGCCAGGGTGGCTTCAAGGACAAATGTGATTTTTTAAAAAGGATTTTATTTATTTATTTCAGAGATGGAGAGAGAGAGAGAGAGAGAGAGAGAGAGAGAGAGAGGAAGAGAGTGAGTGTGGCAGCACAAGCATTGGGGGGGCCAGAGGGAGAAGCAGGCTCCCCACTGTGCAGGGAGCCCAATGGGGGGCTGGATGCCAGGATCCTAGAGTCACGACCTGAGCCCAAAGCAGACACTTAACTGACTGAGCCACCTAGGCACCCCCAAATGTGATTTTTTAGAAGTGTGTGTGTGTTTGTGTATGTGTGTGTGCTTTAGCTGGCCTACTATAGTTTAAGTCACCTCAGGCAAGAACAATGTCAGCTACTTTATTTCCCAGTGCCCAGAATGACAATAGGGGCCAAAATACTTTGTACTGATTTTAATAGTAAAGCAGTAGAATCTTGACCAGGAAGGGACAGAGGCAAGTGAAGGGCCATGATAATGATGCTGTACTTTTCCATTATCACTATTTATAGTAGCAATGAAAATATTTGTAACAAACGTTTATGTCTTTGTACTGTTTCAAATGGCATTCTAGCTAATCCTTTCAGTAGACTTCCGTGGGGGACTAACTCAGCATTAATAGTAAGAGAAATTAAAGGATGTTCTCTTCTCATGGAAGTGAATTTAAAACCCATATCTACTTAAGTCAGAATAATAGTTTGCTTTTGTTGTTGTTCTTTAATATTGAGAGAGGTGAAATTTTATATGCACATAATAGGAGCTTCTAAATAGGTTTTGGAAACTGATGAACCTATAGAGGCGTACACAAATTTACACTGATTTTCATGCTGATTTGAAGATTCAACATATATCCTAAATCTTTAAATACCCTTCAAATCCGAGTGTTCTAGTAGAAAAGGGATTGTCAGCAAATTATAATTAAGTCATATCCTAGATTTCAATGTAAAGAGAATAGGAGAGAGAGAGAGAGAAATATAGATAAATATAGGAGATTTCCCCTGACTTTTAGAAAACTCTTTGGGCCAGTGTCGTAAAATTAAATAGCTCTAATAAAACCATTTTAAGACTACATGAAAACGAGTCCGTTTGCTCAAATCAAACCAGTTCAAGAAAATTTGGCCCCTTTAAAGTTGACCTCATTAATTTCATGATCTTTAGATGGCACATAGCACCCCAACTGTGTGGATTAGTTTGTACCTTTGAAACCCAGCAGCATCATATATCTCTGAAGACTAAAAAAAAAATACAACATAGAACTCTGAACTTGTGTAATTAAAATGCAGGCATTTGGGGCACCTGGGTGGCTCAGTTGTTAAGCGTCTGCCTTCGGCTCGGGTCATGATCCCGGGGTCCTGGGATCAAGCCCCACATCGGGCTCCTTGCTCGGCAGGAAGCCTGCTTCTCCCGCTACCATTCCCTCTGCTTGTGTTCCCTCTCTCGCTGTGTTTCTCTCTGTCAAATAACTAAAAAAAAAAAAAAAAATGCAGGCATTTGTTCAAATAGCTCTTGCATTAAGCTATGAATAATCATTTAGTAAAAATCTTTTAAAAAATAAAATAGGTATAATATAGAGCAGCTATTAAGAATTTCTTTGTTAGAGATGGCTGTTCCTAAAGATTGGGGACAGAGAATGTTTCCTATAAAGTTATTGGACATGTATGTGTACATCATTCTTCCCATGACCTGACACTAACACGAAGTTAACAATCATCTCAAAACTCATGATCAGTCAGTAGCAGTCAATTCCCTTGCATTTTATATATGAACCAAAATATGCCATTTCAGCTGCACTATTTTGGCAGCACAGTGATAGGTAGGTATTTTCTGCCACCCATTGAGTTGCTCCAGCTTGATTAATGCTAAGTCATGTATCTCTTTACCTTTGAGAGTTCATTCTAGTTCTATAAGAGAAGTTTTCTATATTTAAACCCATATTAGTTTTCATTCATTCCACAATAGGTAGTTTGCATTACTTGACAATAATTACACAAGTGATAGTTTTTTTTTTTTTAAAGATTTTATTTATTTGACAGAGAGAAACACAGCGAGAGAGGGAACACAAGCAGAGGGAGTGGTAGCGGGAGAAGCAGGCTTCCCGCCGAGCAGGGAGCCCGATGCGGGGCTTGATCCTAGGACCCTGGGATCATGACCTGAGCCGAAGGCAGACGCTCAATGACTGAGCCACCCAGGTGCCCCACAAGTGATAGTTTTAATTGAACTATTTTGCATGCAGTTTTAAAACATGCTCATCAGAAAGACCAGTACAATAAAAGGCAGATTTATAATCTCTGGTACCAGATTACTTGGGGGCACATCAAATTGTAAGACAGTTTTTGCCTTTCATTTCTGGAATGGGTTTGGATATATTTTGCCCACCATATGTTGGATGTAAAACTAGAAACCAACAAGAAATGTAAACATCACTCATGATTTGAGGTTTAAAAAATTTTGGAAGCCCTCTGATTTATTTTGGTGGAAAAGTAATTCCACTCTACTGAGCACTGCATCCCTCATAGCCATAAGAAGCACAATTCGCCTTCCTGGACTTATTTCCCTCTGATGGTTTCTGTGCTGTGAGCGATTACAGAAATGAGCAAAGAGGTTTGGTATGTATGGAGTAATGATGTAAGGGTTCACCCTCCAAGCTATGATTTCGGATGCTGTGTATATCACAAAGTCAGACAATTCCCTGCCAACAACTATATTGTCAGAGTACTGACTTCCCCTGTCAGAAATGCGTCCTGTGATGAGAATTCCTTGATTCATATTGAAGGCTTGATTTGGGGGCTACAGGATTTTTTTTTTTAAGGTAGAGAAACCATCACATTGTGTTTATGGTTCTGTATGAGGATAGTCTAGTATGGTGATCCCATGAAGAATAAATCCAACTTGTCTTACAGGGTAGGAAACTATTTAATTTATTTCATTTCTTAACTTCTCAGTAAACAGTGACTGGACGTATTTCTCATTAATCAAAGGAAAGAAAGACCTCCAGGCACAGACTTGGCATCATTCTATAATGTCTTTATATGTTGGGAGGTAGTAAACACTTTTTTTCCAAGCAAACTAGAAATTGCATTTTTTTCCCTGATTCAGCAAAATTCCACGGAAAGGAAACCACACATCGTGCAATTTGCAGAACGTTAATTAAACACTGGATGGGTTCAGATGGCTGCATTTTTTACTTAAAAAAAGCCACCTGTTTTTTATAAACACGTAGTAGTGCAGAGATTGGAAATGGATGATCATTGTGTTACATCAGACCTATTGATATTGTTTGTTAGGCCCTATGATCTTAACCCGGAGGATTCTCCTTTTTTTAAAGTCCCTTGGTAAACTTTCATATATAAATCCAGATTTTCCACTTCTCTTTTTAAAAAAATGCTATTTGGCAACACTGGTCCCACATTCCTGCCTTGAAACAGTAGGTTGGGGCTGAATATACCCTGCTATTTTGCCCTCCAGGCCTCTTCTTTCTCTCACAGTGTCTTAAGTCCAGGATTCTCCACTTGTTTCCTTACCTGTTGGACCCATCTGGGAACATGTGTATGTGACCTCTATATTAAAGCTTTTCTCTCTTTATTTTTTGGTGATTTTCTTCGTACATTTGTTATCTACAATAGTGTTTCTAAAAGACTTAAAACGATGGCAGGTGATTTCAATGTTTTGAATCATCAGTTAGGAACAGAGAACATCTTGCATAAAATACATTAAATGTCAAAGTCAGAGAGAGTCTTTCTAGGTTAGAATGGAGTGCCATGTAGTTAGAGTGGCATCCTAAGTGGGGATAATGTCTAGAGTCAGCAGGTAAGGCAAAAGTTAAGTAGAGGCAAACTTGCCCTTGAAAATCCCTTAGGAAGGTGCCAAGTTGGAAACGAATTTCTCTCAGTAAAGCCAGCACAGCCAATTTTTCCCTCTAGCTTTGGAATTTTTTTCTCTTTTGGTTAAGCCCCAGATGAAGTAATTGCACTGAATTCAGGAATCATATTATATGTAATAAATATCTTTAAAAAGTAGAATACTCAGACCTTCAGCAAAACGATCACTAAGAGAGGGGCGGGGACGTGAACTCAGCAGAGGAAAAGTCAGAGTCCCGTTTTGCATCTCGTATTCACTCTGGGGCATATGCTCACTGGATGGAATATTGAGTGAAATATCAAGTGAAATTGTTAATTATCTTAATTGTTATCTAATTCTCTGTCTTGGGCTCTCTCTTTCCCTCCTCTTGCTCATCCCTTTTATGAGCACATGTACTTATCTGAGTAAATTTGAGTCTGTGCCTATGGTGGAAATAAACTGATTCACATTTTAGGATCACCTAGCACACACTTTGATCACTTATTAGAACATAGGATAAAGGAAGGGTAGGTGCTTGATTTCTGATGAGAACAATTCACAGAAAAATGATATTACCAGTTAAGATATTTGGCAAGCCTCCTCTGGGTGTGAAGTACTCTGACAAGAATGGTTTGGGATGAAGAGAGGTATCATATGACTATCGTTATCAAAAATGTTCTAAAGTCTCATACATTTTACAGCCTATAGGTTTAAGAAAATTTGGCAACGTGACAGAGTTGTTTGATTTCCACCATCAAGTGTATTTAAAACAGAAATACATTTTAACATAAAAAAGCAAGAAAGAGATAATTTCCTAATCAAATATGGTCCTTTAGGTTGAGCCAATAGTTTTATGAAAATGAGTACTTATCTTTGGCTTAATATCTTTGACTGTGAAACATCATCAAGGAGCCACCAGCTTAAATGTGCCGATACTCTGTGTGCATTTAAGAAGTTAATCACTTCAACAAGACAAGTAAAAGTTAAGAGTCAAATGAATAGGGTAAATGAGATTTTTATGAGCCAGAAGGAAAGTATTCAAGTACTGGAGGTTAAAGAAAGGATTTAGATGTTCCAATTAATACATAAATTTCTGCCCCTTACACATCTATAGATTGAATAATTGAATGGATGTATGAATCAACCTAGGATGGCTTCATCTGCAAAGGCTTCAGAGAAGTTTTAAGATTTGAGCTAGCCTTGAGAAATAAATCGATAATTTGGAAAGGTAAACAGGACAAGGAGGAATTTCCAGCTCTAGGCAAGAGCAATAGTAAGATTACAGGCGTGATATGTTTGAGGTAGTAGAGGAAAGAAAGGAGCCAGGAGAGGGCTTGTGTCTTTCTCCTCCATCTCCTTCCTTTGTCTCCAAATAGCAGAGATCTAATAATAAAGTAAATTCAAAACCTAGTAATTATACATTGCATACTTAGAGGTACTAGAGTCATGGACATGGACTAGGCAGGTAAAATAGCTTGCAGAGAAACAAAGAAATGTACATTTACTGCCCAAACTGCCTCACAATGATGGCTTTGCTTCTTAGCTATGTTTGCATAGACAATTATACAATTATGGCAATAAGAAAATGATATCAGTTGGTTTTCTTGTGTTTTTAAAGTTGTTTTTTTTTTTTAATTTTATTTATTTATTTGACAGAGAGGGAGAGTTCACAAATAGGCAGAGAGAGAGGTGGAAGCAGGCTTCCCGCTGAGCAGAGAACCTGATGCGGGGCCTTGATCCCAGGACCCCGAGACCATGACTAGAGCCAAAGGCAGAGGCCCAACCCACTGAGCCACCCAGGTGCCCCGGTCTTCTTGCGGTTTTTTTTGGATGACTCTCAAGCAATGTCACCAAAGATATGTGTGTGTTGAGTGGGGGATGTGGACATGAGGAGAAAATACATGGTAGTAGGAGAAAAGAATCCCAGAGCCGGATTATAAGAGTTGGTACTTAATGTATCAGTATAGACAGCTTCAAGTAAATTTTAGTATTATTGCTTTATGCAGCAAATCAGAGAACTTGAGAGATCTTTCTCTAAAATAAAGTTTCTCAAGAAGGCTGTTGTTCTGAGCATGCCTGACCTTTTTTTTTTTTTTTTTTTTAAATTCTGAATTCCAATATACAAGAAGAGCAGGAAAAAAACCCTTTTGAGTATGTTTGGTTAACCACTTTTGCGTGACAGAAATGGCAAGGCTCAGAGACTTGGAAACATACTAATAAGTGACGGAAATTTTCAGGTATGCTATCATCTTTCTTTCACTTGCTGGTATCGTTAGCAACAAGACAAGCAGATCATGGTATCTGGATGAATTAATGACTAGTTGTCTCATGGATTTTGTCAATTTCTTTTTATCTTTACATGCCACTATTGTCTAAGAATTCACTTGAGTCCATGCAAGAGCTCCTAATGGATTTTCTAATCCACTCTTGAGACCCCTTTGATCTCTTCTCTGCCTGGCAGCCAAAGTAAGTTTTGTTTGAGCATTTTTCCAGATTTATAATATGTAAGTTTAAGGTGTACAGTGTGATGATTTGACACATGTATATATTGCAAAATGATTATTCACAATACAGTTAGTTAACCATCCATCACCTCTATAGTTACCATTTTGTGTGTGTGGATGAAGTAAGAACTTTTAAGATTTACTCTCTTAGCAGCTATCAAGTATGTGATACAATATTGTTAACTATAGTCGCCATGCTATACCTTATGTTTCCAGAACTTATTCATCTTATAATTGTAAGTTTGTACCCTTTGACCACCTTCCCCCACTTATCCCACTTCTGGCCCCAGGCCACCACCTATTTACTCTCTTCCATTTCTAGGAGTTCATTTTATTTTCTTGACTCCATGTATAAGAAAGATCATTTGGTGTTTTTCTTTCTCCATCTGATTTATTTCACTTAGCATATGCCTTCAAGGTTTATCCATGTTATCACAAATGGCAGGATTTCCTTATTTTTTACATCTGAATAATAGTCCATTATAAATATATGTCACATTTTCTCCATCTGTTCATCCATTGATGGACACTTCGGTTGTTTCCATGTCTTCTCTGTTGTAAATAATTCTGCTGTGGTCATAGAGGATTCAGATGTCTCTTCCAGAGAATGATTTCATTTCCCTTAGATATCTACCCAGAAGAGTGATTGCTGGATCCTTTGATAGTTTTATTTTTAATTTTTTGAGGAATCTCTGTAGTGTTTTCCATAGTGGCTATAACAGTTTGCATTTCCACTAGCAGTACACAGGTGTTTCTTTTACTCTACATCCTTGTCTGCATGGGTTAATTCTTGCCTTTTTTTTTTTTTTTAAATATTAGCCATCTCAACTGTTGTGATGTGATTTTTCCTTGTGGTTTTATTTGCATTTCCCTGAGCATTAGTGATATTGAACACCTTTTCATGGACCTGTTGTTCATGTGTATATCTTGTTTGGAAAAAGGACTCAGGTCCTTTTTTTAAATTGGATTTTTAAATTGGATTTTTTAAATCCAATTTTTAAATTGGATTAATTCATTTGTTTTTGCTATGGAGCTATATTATATATAGTTACCTATATATATTGTAGATATTAACTCGTTATCATATATGTGATTTGAAAATATTTTCTCCCATTCTATAGGTTGCCTTTTCATTTTTTTGATCATTTATTTTGCTGCGCAGAGGTTTTTAGTTTGATGTAGTCATATTTGTTTATTTTTGTTTTTGTTGTCTGTGCTCTTGGTATCATATTGTCAAACCCAATTACCAAATGAATGCCAAAACTATTGGCAAAACCAAGGTCAAGGAACTTCTGTTTGTTTTCTTCTAGGAGTTTTATGGTTTCAAGTCTTAAATTTTTCAAGTCTTTAATCCATTTTCAGTTCATTTTTGTATCTGATGTAAGATATGATTCCATTTCATTCTTTGCGATAGGATATTCAGTTTTCCCAACACCACTTACCAAAGAGAAAATCTTTTCTGCATTGGAGATTTTTGGCTCCCTTGTCAAACATTAGTTTGACTATATGTATGTGGGTTTATTTCTGAGCTCCTGATTTTGTTTTCATTGGTCTATGTGTAAGTTTTCATGCCAGTACTATACTGTTTTGGTTACTATATACTATAACTTTATAGTATAGTTTGAAATCAGAAAGTGTGATGCCTCCAGCTTCATTCTTTATCAAGATTTCTTCAGCTATTCAGTGTCTTTTGTAGTTCTGTGTCAATTTTAGGATTGTTTTTCTACTTCTGTGTAAAATACCTCTAGAATTTTGATAGGGATTGCATTGAATCTGTGGGTGGCTTTGAGTAGCATGGACATTTGAATAATAGTAATTCTTCCAATCCATGAACATGGAATGTCTTCAACTTCTTTCATCAATGTCTTATTGTATTTAGATATTTTACCACCACAGTTAAATTTATTGCTAAGTATTGTTTTTTACTCTGTTGTAAATGGGACTGTTTTCTTTGTTTTTGAGATAGTTCACTGTTGGTGAATAGATACAATTGATTTTATCTGTTGATATGTCCTATAACTTTACTGAATCTTTTTTTTCTTTAGTTCCAACAGTATTTTGGTGGATTCTCTAGGGTTTTTTATGGATAAGATCATGTCATCTGTAAACAGAGACAACTTTATTTCTTGTTTTCTAATTTGGATGCTATTTATTTAGTCTAATTACTCTTGCTCAGACTTATAGTACCTTGTTGAATAGGAGGAGTGAGAATGGGCACCCTTACTTTGTTCTTGATATTGGAGGAAAAGCTTTCAACCTTTCACCATTGAGTATGAGGTTAGCTGTGGCCTTGTCACCTATGGCCTTTACTATTCTGAGGTAAGTTCTTTCTATATCCAATTTGCTGAGAGTTTTTATCATCAAAGGATATTGAAATTTACTATTTTTTGAAGATGTTTTTTCTGCATCTATTGATATGATTATATAATTTTTACCTTTCTGTTAATGTGATGTATCACATTTATTGATTTTCATTTGTTGAACCATCCTTATATCCCAACAATGAATCCCACTTGATCATGGTGTATAATTCTTTTAATGTGCTGTTGAATTCAATTTGCTAGTATTTTGCTGAGAATTTTTTGTTTCTGTATTCATCAGGGATATTAGTCTGTAGTTTTCCTTTCTTGTAGTGTCCTTGTCTGGCTTTGGTATCAGAGTAATGTGGCCATCATAAATAAATGAGTTTGGAAATATTCCTTCCTCTAAGTTTTTGGAAGCCTTTGAGAATGATTGGTATTAATTCTTCTTTTTATGTTTGGTAAAATCCACCTGTGAAGCATCTGTCCCTGGAAATTTTTGTTGTTGTTGTTGGGAGGTTTTTCATTAGTGATTTAATTTTCTTACGTATTATTAGTCTGCTCAGATTTTCTATCTCTTCATGATTCACTCTTTTTTTTCCCCATGATTCAGTCTTGTTAGGTTGTATGTTTCTAGGAATTTATAAATTGCATGTTTCTATATATTCAATTTATTGGCCTATAATTGTTTAGAGTAATCACTTAGGATCCTTTGTATTTCTGTAATATCAGTTGTAATATCTCCTCTTTCACTTTGAATTTATTTGAGTCCTCTCTTTTTTTCTCTTAGTATATCTAATGGTTTGTGTATTTTGCTTATCTTTCAAAGAACCAATTCTTAGTTTTGCTAATTTTTACTATTGTTTTCTACTCGGTTTCATTTATTTCTGCTTTAATATTTATTATTTCCCTCCTGTTAACTTTGGGCTTAGTTTTTCCTTTTTTTTGAGGTAGAATTGTAGTTTGAGATCTTTCTTTTTTTCTTGATATATACATTTATACCTATAAACTTCCTTTTTTAATTGCTTTTGTTGTGTCCCATAAGTTTGGGCATGTTGTGTTTCCAGTTTCATTTGTCGCCAAATACTTTTTTGTTTAACTTACAATTTCTTCTTTAATACATTAGTTATTCATGAGTGTTATTTAATTTCCACATTTTTATGAATCTTCCAGCTTTCCTCCTGTTACTGATTTTTAGTTCTATACCATTGTTCTCAGAAAAAAATCCTTGATATAATTTCTGCCTTCTTGAATTTCTTGAGAATTATTTTGTGGCCTAACATATGTTCTATCCTAGGAAACATTCTGCGTACATTTCAAAAGAATATATATTTTGCTGCTGGATTGAAAGGAATATTTTATGTATATTATATCCATTTTGTCTGTAGTATTGCTCAAGGTTGCTCTTCCTTTATTTTTTTCCTCCCTCCCTTCCTCCCTCCCTCCCTCCCTCCCTCCCTCCCTTCCTCCCTCCCTCCCTCTCTCCTTTCCTTCCTTCCTCCTTCCTTCTTTTCACTTTCTGTGTGAATAATCTACCCACTGTTGAGACCGGGGATGGTGACTATGCTTCTCAGTTGGGCAAGGTCACCATCCTGGATTCTTGATGGGATGGGGCTGCAGGCTATTCACCACAATTGGGCAGAGTCACTGGATGAGATCCCTGTGTAGGTGAGGCCATGGGCTGTTCAATTATGGGGCAAGGTCTCACCTAGATTCCACTACAGAATGGGGTTGTAGGCTGGCTCCAACTCTAGGCAGTACCATAGGCTGGATGCTAAAGCCCCTCAGGGTTATCTGTTTGAGCTCCCTGGTTATGCAAGGTCAGAGGCAATATTCAACAGTTGGGAAGGACTGCTGGCTTGGTTCCTTGTCTTGAGCAAGTCATAGGATGTGTTTTCTGGCTGCTGGGTGTTGTGGCCATGCTTCACAGAGCAGCGGGACTGGGTGCTATGTTCATCGGTTGGGAGGGGGGTCTGCAGTAGTGAATTAGTTACTCTGCCAGTGTGGGGTTGGAGAATCTGTTCCATAGCTGGTACAGCCCCATGACTTATGATTCCAATCAGGCAGAACTGCCAACTGAACTCCCTGGCCAGATGAGACAACCTGTTTGGCTCTCTGGATTAGCAGAACCATCAGGCTGGGATTTCTGCTCAGGTGCTCCTGTAAGTAGGAATGTGGTCCGATGAGATCTGAATGCTGGTTGCCATAAACCCCAATCCTTATCTGTCTAACCCCCAGTAGTTGAGCTTTGCAGGTTCCTCCAGTGATCCTTATGAGGTAAGACCTGAGTAATCTTCCTGGAGAGCATCTTGTTTTCTGGGGAAGCTGAATGTCCTCTTGGGTTCTCTTTTTATCACTGGAGAAACTGGAGGCCCTGGGTACCCTCTTCATGTGGCAAAGTACTGGCCTTGGGTGTGTTTGATGTAGTCAAAGTGAAGCCCCTCCCCGTAGCTTTCTAAGTGGATTCTTCTCAGTCTCTGCTGCCTAGGAAGGGCTTTAGTCTCACTTCATATTTCTGAAACCTCCTTAATGGTATCTTGTTTATGGATAGTTGTTAGTCGGTCTTCTTGTGAGATGGATGGCAGTTAAATATGATCCATGTCACCATTCTTGTTATGTCACTTTGAAGTAAATTCTAAAAATGCAAACTGTATCATAACTCATCCCCATTTTATACCCTTCAAAGGCTTTTCAAGGTTTTTAGGCTAAAGCTTGGTTCAACTATCCTTACTCTGAATAACCTGGTTCCTACTTCCTATCTCCTTACCTACCAACCTTTCCCTTTCCTTGGATTCTAGAATTTATCAAAGTATGGTGTTTGATACATCACATCATAATCACCTTGTTAGTTTAGAACTATTAAATAAACACTTTATATGTAGGGTCTGGTAATCTTAATTTTAAGCAAGCTTCGTGGATGATTCTCATTAAACTTAAATTAGAAAATCACTACACAACTCCCTATTAGCCTAGCCTTTTCTCTGTTTCTCAAATATGTTCACGTAATTTCTATTTTGGGGTCTTTAAATGTGCAATTTTCTCAGTCTGGAATGTTGAATTGTCCCCTCTTGTTCTGAGATGAATTTCTAATTATGCTAACCTCCCAATTTACATGTTGGTTTCTTAAGGATGTCTTCCATTAGGCTCCTAGGCTAAATTATATTATACATTCTCTTCACTTCTTATAACTTTCTTTCATAGCACTTAAGATGTTGGTAATTAAATACTTATTTATGTATTTATATTTTCATTTCCTCCATAAACCGTGTGCTCCTGAGGGCTACAAGTTTCATCTCCTTTCTTACATGGGTTTACTATACTTTATCATTTTGTGTTGTATCCTGCTTTTCATTCCTAATGCTGGTGACCACCTTAATTTCTGCTCTTATCACACTGTACTACAGTTTTCTCTCTACTTGTCTGTTTTATATTAGGATGTAAAATTCTTTTTTTTTTTTTTGTAAAATTCTTGAGGGAAGAGACCAACCATGTTTGAAATACTATCTGGCAAAATAAGTAAAAAATATTAGTGGTTCCATTTTCCATCCTTATACCTGCATATAATAAAATTAATACTTGACAAATACTTGATAAATACTTGATGAATGAATGAATGAATGAATGAATAAACTAGTGTGATTTGTTATGTTTTAGGGAACAGACTGTGATTTCAAAATTTCCAAGTATGAGAAATACTGAAGGCTGTTTGTGTTCTTCTGAATTAGAAAAAAAATTATCCTCTCTTTTCAATAATATTGGATCTGTTTTAAAATATGTTGTGAATGATCCATAGACTAGAAGGAAACATGGAAGAAAATTTTTGCAATCTTGGATTAAGCAGAGATTTCTTAGATATATCACAAAAAGAACAATTCATAAAAGAAAAGATTGATAAATTGGATTGCATTGAAATGAAGACTTTTGCCCTATGTATGGCATTATTTAGAAAATAAAAAGTCACAGACTAGAAGAAATATTTGAAGTCACATATCTGATAAAGGGCTTGAATCCAGCTTGCATAAGAACCCTCAAAGGCAGTAATAAGAAAACCATCAGCCCAGTGAAAAAAGAAATGAGCACAAGATTTACAAAGACACTTCATCAAAGGAATGGCAAATAAGCACATGAAAAGATGCTTAACATCATTAGTTATTAATAAAATGCAAATAAAAACCACAATATGACAGCACAGCACATCTATTAGAATAGTTAAAGCAGGCACGTGAAGTAACTGAAAATACCAAGGGCTGGCAAGGGTATGGAGCAACGGAAGCTCCCATATATTGCTTTTGGGAATTCAAAATGGTGCAGCCACTTTTCAAACAGTGACAGGTTTTTTGTAAAGCTAAACGTATACTTACCAAATGACCTAGCAATCCTAGGTTGCTAAATAAAATTTTTGTTCACAGAAAAACACATGTTAATATTAATAGTGGCTTTATTAGTAATCACTAAAAACTGGAATCCATCCCAACTGAGGTACATCCATGCTTGGCAATTAAAAGAATGTAATACTGGTATCACAACAACAGGAGCAGATCTCAATCACATTTTTCTGGGTGAAAGGCGCCAGACTTAAAATATCATAAACGGTGTGATTCCACTAATATCACATTCTGGAAAACATAAAAGTATAAGGATGGAAGATAGACCCATGGTTGCCAGCACCCGAGGGTGTAGATGGGGTGGATTGCAAAGGGCAGGAGGAAATGTGGGGGTATTATCGAATTGTTCTATATTCTGATTGTGATAGTGGTTACATGGCTACATGTGTTTGTCAAAACTCACAGAGTGGCACACTGAAAGGATGAATTTTACTCTATGCAAATTATGCCTTATCACAAAACTGAAAAGAAATGTCAGTGACAGAAACTTTCTGTGTAATTTATGCTTTCAAAGTCCATGTGTTGCCACCATTTGCTTTTCCTATTCTGAATATAAGCAACGTCCGCATGTACGGTTGCATGCCTGTTTAAGAAGAAATGTAGGACAAATTATAGATTTAAATAGCCCTAACTGTTGTCTAAAAGTAGAAGTCATTAAAGTTATTTGACTAATAGCAGCTTGAAAAAAACCGTAGCTTCATACTAGAGCCTTACATTGCTGAATGGCTAGATTCCAGGTAAAATGATTGATTGCGTTATTGAGGAACACATGTTTTACTGGTCTACCTATAAATTACCTTTAGCTCCAGGGCAACCATAATAGGTTTTCATTTCAGAACATTTTCCTCCATTTAAAATTCCATGATTTTTTTAGTCTGATCATATGCCCATTTCTATCTCGTTCATTTGTGGAAATAAGCTCAGTTTTGTCTTATTCTGTAGAAAACTACCCTTGTGTCGAAGCACCTAAAATGCTGGTAGGATCTGTTTTGAATGACTGATTTCTGAGGGAACAGAGAAGAATGTGGAGGTCTTTCTTGGTACACTCTCATTGCAGGGGAAAGGTCGATAATTCACGACAAATCCTATTTCATTTCTCTATCAGGGGTCACAAAGAGCCAGTCATACTCATATATTGAAAAAGCCTCTCTCCATTTTCTGACAAGGGACAAAAATCCTTACAGATAGCTATGACCTTTAACACTTGATATTAGTTCATTTAAATACGTATTCATCTGCAAATTATTTATTAAACTGAGAAGTGCTGTGCCTTCTCAATGACAAAATTTTATTCTTCATTTTCCTCTCTTATGGAATTTCTACCAATATACATGCTCAACAACCTTTAGTTGTTTGAAGGACAAAGAGTGTTTTTGAAATGACATTGACAAACACGGACTATATACTGGTCCAGCAGAGTGGTGATTCAATTATCTCTACCAGGCCACCAAACACCAACAGTGGCTCTTTTGTCACAAGCCCTGTTTCCTTCAGAAGCTTCCACACCCCAAGTCCTTCTCCGTTTGGTGGCGTTATCCCAGCCTGCACCCTCTTTGCCTCTGTGCTCCAACTCATTCTTATTCATAGACACTTAAAGCAATTTCCTTTATGCAGATCTTGATTTGTTATCAGAAATCAATATTTTGAGGACGTTTTTCTTCATGGATTACTATCATTTCAAAATCAAAATATTTTGCGATTGCTGAAAGCTCACAGAAATATTCCGTGCATGAGCTGACAGGAAACTGTAATCAAATTGTCAAGCAATTGCTCTGACTGTGGCAAAGTGAGGATGCTAGATTACACGTGTCAGCATGTGAAGATAACGGCTGCGCCGCGAGCAGCAGGCTGAAGGCTTGATAGGAGATGGGAAGTTTATCGCTGTAAACTGCAACCTATCCTAGACAGTAGTGCCACCTCAGCATTCCTTCGTTTGCATTAGGAACCCTTTATGGTCAATAAAGTGTCTCGGTTTAACCGTTTGGAAAGCATTCTGCAAATTCCCGGCAAAGTACGTTCTGTCAATTAATTTGTGCTAATCTGCCAGCCAGGGTTAAACAACTAACGGTTTCAAATGGGTGATGTCGGTCCGACGTTCTCACACTGGATCTAATAGCATTCATATATTCACTTCACAGGAGTAACTATTACAGCAAGGGGACAGATCCTCTTCTGCTCAAATGGATAAAATCCTTTATCTGGTGGCCTGTTTTTTTGGGTTCTGAAAGATTTATTGCCAGTCTCTTCTCCCCTGGTTTCCCCCTGGTCTCAAGACCCTTAAGGTTCTTTGCCACTTTCCCCTGCTCCCATGGCAGCTCGAAGCCTCCACCAAGGGCTTCCAAGGATATCCATTATTCAGTGCCTCTGTGCGCGGCTGCTACCTCCACGGCCTAATCACTCAGCATCCGCTGTCTTCTCCCCCAGAGGCAGGGGAAGGCTGTGGAGTCTGAGGTCAGTATGTGCTGGCTTCTTCGCTCTTTTATCCATCTTGGCAGCCAGATATTTTAAGGTGCTATATTTATTACTCAGTTGCAAAACCAGGGTGATTTGGGTGACTGATGCTGTGGTATAGGAGGTGTTTACTAAATAAATACATATTTTATGATATGCATTATTTATTAACTTAAAATTATTCTACTCAATTGTATCTTTTAGTATTCTTTTTTCCTTTTTAAAAATCCCCCCCATGTTGTTTTCTGCATATAGTCTTGCACATGGGGCCCACTATTCTGAGTACCTAGGATATTTTCTTGAAAGAGTTGGCATTCTGGGAGGCTACATTAACTCTTTCTGGCCCTTCGGCTACCACTTTGTGATTGCCTATTTCGATACCCTGAAAAGTGACCACAGCCACCTGAGTTCACACAGCTCCCTGGAGCCCTAACTGTCCCTTAAGGAAGCAGCTAGGTTTTGTTAAGTTTTTTTTTTTTTTTTTTTGGTTTGTTTTTGGTTTTGTTTTTTTAAAGCAAATCCTGCAGATCTCCTTTGTAGATTTGGATTTGGGCACTCTGCTTTTTTGGAGCATGGGCTGTGTGTAATTCCAGCTCATGAAAAGGAAGAAGATCATGGAAACACCTACGGCTTATGATTTGAGTGTATTCAATCCTTCACTCCCTCTCCCAGTCCATCCTTATGTTCCCCCCAACACTCCTCTAGTCTTGAGGCAACACAGGTAGCTTCGGAGAGTAGGTAATAATCCTCTCCGTGCCTGTTTTCATTTTTAAGGAAGTCAGTGAGGGGCTTAATTGCTCTCCCAGGCTAAGGTTGCAAATGGTAAGTAACCTGATCCATGATAGGTGTCCAACCTAAGTTTGTGACTTTTCAAATACAGCGTGGAAGAAGGTTACCCCCTACCATTGATTATGTTTTGTGTAAGCAAAATGCATCATTTAACAATTACCAGGTAAGCAGTAGCTGGCGACATTGTTAGAGGACATCAAATGTACTGAAGAGTCAACTTGGTATTTTGTCTGTGTTTTTCCAGTCTTCTTCAAAGCATCCCATACCGCAGAGCATCTTGGGACTCCTGCTTCTTAAGATGGGCATAAGAAATCTTCCAAGTATTTTATGAGCCTTAGATCAATAACAGGCCCTTTCTTTTTTTTTTTTTTTTCCATATTTTTATTTAACTTCTAGTTAGCTAACATACCATGCAATGTTGGTTTCAGGAGTAGAATTTACTGGTTCATCATTTACATACAACACTCAGTGCTTGTCATAACAAGTGACAGGTCCTTTTTTGCTCTCTGTTATTTCTACTTAGAGCCAGGGTACAAATGGAGGCCCCTGGCTGGTGTTCTGGGCCCTCTGATGCAGAAGTCTGTAGCTGGGGCCCCGGGTGCTGGCCACTCTCTGGGAAGTACAGAAAATCATCATGAGATAAAGACTAGATACAGACGCAAAGCAACTATATTTAAAAAAGAATGATGTATGATTTAGAAATGCATCCCTGGTTTTAAATCCATTGTTTTCGATAAAGCCATTCCGAGCCCTCTCTTTCCTCAACTAGGCTCAACATCATCTTCCTTTGGGTTTAGCAGTCATTAATCTCTATTCTTTCTATGATCCCATAACAACTGTTCGTATCGTTTTTTGTTTTGTTTTTTAGCAATTCTTGCACTCTATTTTTATTATTGTTCTTAGCTCCTCTCTAGAATGTGAAATGTTAGGGAAAGGATTTCACTCACCTTTGTATTATGCTGAACCTTGCATAAAGACTTATCCCTTGAAGACGCTCAGGAAATGTTTGAATTGAAATCTGGGAAACAGCTAATGTAGTGCCTCTCCATTAAATGCACTTTAAGGTGAAGATAAGTACGGCACAAATAAATCGCCTTTTATACTATGTACACCCTGACACCATATCCTCAAAACACAATATGGTGTACTCTTACACCAAGAAAGACTTTGCTAAAAAGTGATTTTAAATTTGAAAACTGGCTCATTTCATTACATATCAGATATCTATACCTTCATCGATTAAGGGTCTAGCCAGTTGACTTGATAAAAAGACTGATTAATATAAAAATAATACTTAAAAGTGGTAAAAGTTTCTCTCTTCAAACTGTTATTTAATAGCTATTAGAATGGTGCTTATGGTCAATGCACCATTTTTTATCAGAGCGTTGTTTTCTAGGCAAAGTTATTAATGATTGTAGAAGGCAGCAGGATAACAGGTATACAAACTTCAAAACTGCATGAATTTGCTACTTGCAGGGATACAATGTGAACAGCTTTCAACTTCAACAATGATTTGGAATATTTCCTGTCCCTTATGAAAACACTTTTTCACATTGCAATGCACGATTTCCTTCTTTCATTCCACCCACTCGTCGTATTAAAAAATATTGTTTAAAATATTTTAACAATAACTCCTCAATGACAACTGAATAGTGGTTATTTTTTCCTGTACTAAATGATACCAAAATCATGTGATGGAGTCTTAATAGCTACCAGCAGAGGAATTATGTTAGAAGTGGAGATGCAAATGATGTTTTGGGGAGCCCTAATTACTGACATACCATTTATTTTATTTTATTTTTAATTTAAATTTAACTAATTAACATATAATATATTACTTGTTTCAGGAGTACAGGTCTGTAATTCAACAGTCTTCTCTAACACCCAGTGCTCATTACAACACATACCCTCCCCAATGTCCATCACCCAGTTACCCCTTCATACCACTTATTTTAAATGATTGCTATCCCAGGGCGAGGGTGCAGGGAGGCTTGACATTCTGGGAATGGCACCTCCTTGTTGTCTCTTTGTCCTCAACACCACCTTAGAGTCCTTCATCATTCCCATTCTTTTTCTTTCCCCCTATCAGATAAAGCCACATCCCTCTTTAAGTGATAAGCCTTCTGAGAGCTACTTTATGTTTTTTCCCTTGGGCCAAGAATGAAAATATGTTGAACAATTACAAACCACAGACTGTCCCCACAAGCTGGCAAATGGCACTGAGTGGCCATGTCATTACTTTTGTTCCTCAGTTGTGCCGGTTCCATGTAAATCAGATAGTACAGAGCGAAGTTTACCTAATTGTGAAGACTTTCTTTTTTTGATTTATTTTTATTTTATTTTTTGTGTGTGAAGACTTTCTTAATCTGCTTCTATTTAAAAAGTCTGGTCAAAGTTTGCTGTCAAAGAGGCTGACTCTGAGTGTTGGTGAGTTTGGATATCTTTTGCAATAATTTTTAAAATCCTACCACTTTCCCCATTCCTTCCAAGCTCAAATTCAATGATCCATTCATAGGTTTATCCTTCTGACCTTTTAGCACCGTATTTATTACCTTGGACTAATTTTCATTTGCTTTAAAGCTACGCTCTTTCGTACCTCAGAAACTTTAAATGGACTCCTTCCTTTCAGTCTAGAATTGTTCTTCTACTTTTACCTGTTCTTGCCTCCCTCCTTCTCTTTTATGCAATTGCTATTGTTGGTCTGTACAGTATTCTATTTTCAAGTCCCAACTTAAATGCTATTTTTTCCAAGGACTTTCTCTTGAAGAGAGGTTTAACAAGTTAAGGGGTCAAGGGCAGTTTAGCAGTAATAGCACACAAAATTAACATTCATAGGAATTAGGATGAACAAAGCTGAACAAAAAAATGTTTGGGTCTTCTAGGTTGCCCACTCTCTACTTGGCAATTCCTCTTTCCTCCCAAATCCAGACACTTCAACCTCTTTTCCTGGCTTTTCATTCCTTGTTCTTTCCAGCAACTGTTTTGATCATCCCAGTTTTATTGCACCTCTCTGAGAGAAATTCAGCCACTTTGGAGTGCAAATTTTGATGGAAACAGAATAGTTATGGGACAGTCTTGTAGAATTGGGTGTAAAATAATTTTGTTGTTTTCTTTCTCTGAGACAGGCTTGGATGGTAACATTGTTTATTCCCCAAGGCCTAATTGTTGTCATATAATCAATATAATCTGCAATTTTTTGTATGACTTTATTCATTCATCTGACAGAGAGAGATATCACAAGTAGGCAGAGAGGTAGACTGGGGTGGGGGATGGGGGGTGGGGAGAAGCAGGCTCCCTGCTGAGCAGAGAGCCTGATGCTGGGCTCCATCCCAGAACTCTAAGATCATGACCTGAGCCGAAGGCAGAGGCTTAACCCACTGAGCCACCCAGATGCCCCATTCTCCTACAATTTTTCAAGCTAAAAGATTTCTACCTCCTTCTTCCATGTTGGTTATTATAGAACTCTCCTATGGAATAAATGTGTTTCCACAAAATTCACAAATTGAGATTCCTAATTTCCAAAAGGGATGAAGGTGGGAATGATTAGGTTCAGATAAGATCATGAGATGGGATCCTCATAATGGGATTAATGCCCTAAAAAAATGAAGAGACAAGAGATCGCTCTCTCTCTCTCTCTCTCTTTTTCTCCCCCTCCCTCTTGCATGGACCAAGGAAAGACTATGAGTACATAATCAGGTAGAGGGCCTTCACCAAGAACCTGACCATGCATCTAACCATGATCCTGATCTTCTAGCCTCCAGAATTGTGAAAAATAAATGTTTGTTGTTAAGCCACTCTGGACATGGTATTTCATCATAGCATCCTGAATAAGATGAATTCCTAAGTACCATGGATCATGTCCCCAATAGAATCCAAACAAAGGGCAAAGAAGCTGATAGTTTGGGGAGACAGAGCTTGGAAAGATTCCCTGAGGCAGTGGTATACATTATGTGAAGCACTGGAGGGTATGGAGTTGGGGGGGCAGTGGTTCATGGATGGTAGGGGACTTTCCCAGAACTTCAGTGGTAGGGGAAGGGGCACTCATGGTATGAAAATAGTATAAACCTAGCATGGGTAAAGAAGTGGTGGGGTACACAAGGAATGAAAAGGACAGTCCCAGGATTTTATAATCTGGTTGGGGAACTAGAAAACCATGTGTATATGATTAAGTGTCCAAATAAGCTCTATAGAGACTCAGGAGAAAATGAAATGAGTACAATGTGAAGCATTTGAAATATAGGGAATCTTAATACACATTCAGTTTTGCAAGATGAAAAAGTTCTAGAGATCGGTTGTATAACAAGACGATATTTAACACTACTGAACTATATACTTAAAAATGGTTAAAATGGTAAATTTAATATTATGTGTTCTTTACCACAATAAAAAACCCTAATAAACAAAACAAAACATAAGGACATATATATATTTTCCTTTATTGTTTGTCACCTTTTTATCCTTGCACTGGTTGGTGGTTATGTCACCAAGAGATGGAATTGGGGTTTAGCTATTACCTCTCCACCCATGCTGCATAATCCCTATAGGTGATTCAAACAAAAATAAAAATAATTTGTAAAATCTAAGAAAAAAAATGGTTCTTGTTATAAAAACATAGCTTCAAGAAAAATTCCCTATCCTGAGTTTTCCAAGGGGTGTGTCATAAATTCTGCAAATTAGCAGTGATGGTAAAGCTTTTAGAATAAAGAACATTGACACCATTAAAAATATATATTAAAAATTGCAAAAACACTTAAAATTGTTATAAATATTTGAATATTATTTAAAAACTAACTCTGGGAGGTTGCTGAATAGAGTAATTGTGACCTTGGTACTTAGGACTCTGTAGATAGTCACCATATCACCTCCTTCCCACCTTCTTGTTGAATCACTTCCATTTCGTTTAGTTAATTTTTCAGTTCATATGTTGTTGGTTTTTTTCATTTTCGTTTTTTTAAGATTTTATTTATTTGTTTGACAGAGAGCACGAGCAGGGGGAGCAGCAGAGGGATGGGGAGAAGTAAGCTCTCCACTGAACAGGGAGCCCAATGCAGGGCTCAATCCCAGGATGCTGGGATCATGACCTGAGCCAAAGGCAGAAGCTTAATTGACTAAGCCCATTCAAATGCTCCTATGGTTGGTTTTCTTAAGAGCAGGGTTCTGAAACCATACCATTGCAGTTCATACTCTGGCTTTACTAATTACTAGTTGTTTGACTTTGGGCAAAATTATAAAATTTGTAACTCAGATTCCTCATTTGTAAAATGGAGATAATGCCAACATCTACCCCAGATGGTTTTTGTGAGGATTAAATAAGCCACAAAAGTGGTTACAACAATACTTGACACACAGTTATGCTCAGGAAGTGGTAGGGATCATGATTATGATTATAATTATGATTATTATAAGGTATACATAAATAAAACCTGATTTAAATTTTTTTCTAAATGTGTTTTTTTCTTATATATTTTTATGATTTTTATATGAATAATGAGTCAAAGTCTGCTACTTAAGTTTTGTATTTTTTTCCTCCAAGTAAAAATATTAATTACTCAGAACAAATAATAATTGAATGAAATTCAATTCAATTGATTTTTTTAAAAAGATTTTATTTATTTATTTGACAGAGAGAGAGAGAGAGAGAGAGAGATCACGAGTAGGCAGAAAGACAGGCAGAAAGAGGGGGAAGCAGGCTCCCTGCTGAGCAAAGAGCCCAATGCGGGACTCGATCCCAGGACCCTGAGATCATGACCTGAGCCGAAGGCAGAGGCTTTAACCCACTGAGCCACCCAGGTGCCCCTCAATTCAATTGATTTTTAAAGGGACTATAGAACATTACAGTTACAGAAGTCAATATATATGATTACATATGACTATCAAAAATATTTGTAATAGAATATTTTCAGAATCGTAAACAATAAAGCAATGAAAATTAACATTTTATGACTTCTTTTGCATAATGAATATTTAATTTTTAATATTTTAAGAAAATACATCTTTAAATTATTTTAAGGATGCAGAGAGAATATAAACTTTTTTTTTTGAAAATGCATTTTTTGAATATTTCATAGCCTATGATCCCTTTAAGTACTTTCTATTTAGATGATTTTCTACAGGCATGTGTTTTTCCATCTAAATGGACAAAGTTTTGATTAAAGCTTGAAAGCTATCATACTCCCAAGACCATCCCAACAATGAAAAAGTATTAAGCCTTTATTAAGCAATATAATGAGAAATTCCTCAAATATACATTTGAAAGTCCCTACATTTCTTTTCTTCCTCACCCTAATTTTTTTTTTTTTTTGCAAATTTGCAATTTTGCAATTTTAGCCAATGAATCAATGATGACAAGTAAATTCTCTGGTATCTTACCTCAAAACATTTTGAACATTTTTTTAAAAAGTTTTGAATTTTTTAAAAGAGTGTTTTACTTATCTATTGCTATATAAGAAATTATTCCAGTACTTAATAGCTTAAAATAATAAAGATTTATTATCTCAAAATCTCTATGGTCAGAAATCCAGGCATGGCTTAGCTGTATGCCCTAGGGCTTGAAATCAGTCATAAGCCTGTCCAAATTTTTGGACAGGCTTATGGTCTCATCTTTAGGCTTGACAGGAGAAAGATTCACTTCTAAATCTACCCCTATGGTTGTTAGAAGGACTCTGTTTCTTGTAGGCTGTTGGACTAAGGCATCAGTTTCTCACTGGCTCTTGGCCAGGGGCCTCCCTCAATTCTCTACCAACTGAATGTTCCACAAGACGGTGCACATCATGACAATTGGCTGCCCTAAGAGGGCCGAGAGAGCCTGAGAGCAAGGGAACAAGAGAGACAAAGCATCTAAGACTGAAGCCACTTTTTTTCTTTAACCGAATGTACAATTTTACATTCTACCACTTTTGCTGTAATGTAGTTGATTAAAAAAAAAAAAAATCCCAAGATGCAAACCACACTGAAGGGAAGAGTCATATAAGAACATGAATACCGAGAAATAGAGGTCCTGATTTGTTGTTTAGGCGCTTCCCTATTACAGAGTATACCACAAACCTGCCTCATTGACAGCCTTCCTTTGCTCAGTTGATAGCAACCCCTTCTGTCTGGATGTTCAGTCCAAAACCTCAGAGTCATCCTTGAATGCCATTCCATTCTGTGAGGAAAGCTTGTCCCCTCTATTTCAAAAATAACTGCAGACTTCCACCAGTTCTCATGCTTCCACTACTATTGTCCTGGCCCTAGACACCACCATCTTGCATCTAGATTACTGAAAGAGCCTCCTTTTACCCTTACCCACCATAAGTCTATTCTTTATATGGCAGCTAGAGTGACTCTCATAAAACAGGAATCAGACATATCCCTCTTTCAAAATCTGCGTTGGCTTTCCATTTCATTCAGAGTCAAAGCCAAAATTTACCATGGCCTGTGAAGCTCTCTATGAGCTGGCTCTTCATTCTTTGCTGCTCTCTTCTATCACATGCTCAACCACACTGACTTCTTGCTAGTCCTTAAACTAGAGGGTCCTCTCTGGTCCACGGACATTGCTATAGCTCTCCCATTTGCTTGGAAGGGTCTTTCCCTAGATGCCACTTGGTTAACTTTCTCTATCACTTCAACTCTCTCTTAAACCCTCTTGGTAAGGTATACCTTATTTCATGTTTCACTTGGCCTCCCTCCATTCCTTCACCTTGATCTACATTTTCTTTCATCCTTGACACATATCATCTGTGAGGGATTGAATTGGGTCACCCCTCCCCCAAAATTCACATGTTGAAGTTCTAACTCCTATTACATCAGAATGTGACATTGCAGATAGAATTAGTTCAGATGAGGTCAAATTTGAGTCAGGTGGGCCCCTCATCAAAATAACCGGTGTCCTTATCAACAGGGGAAATTAAGACACAGACACACAGACAAGAAGAGTGTCATATGAAGATGGAGTCAAAGACCAGGATGATGTGTCTTCAAACCCAGGAACGCCAAAGATTTCTGGCAGAAGCTAGGGGAGAGGCAGGAAACAGATTTTTTTCCTCACAGACATCAGGAGATAAAAATACATCTTCATCAGACACTTCTAGCTTTCGGAACTATGAGATGATAAATTTCTGTTGTGTAAGCCACCTAGCTTGTGGTACTTTGTTATGGTAGCCCTAGCAAACTAATCTTTTGATAATTAGGGAATTTAAATTTTATTATTTATATAGATTACTGTCTGTCTTGCCTTGTTGGAATGTAATCATCTTAAGGGCAGGAATCTTTGCATGTTTTGTTCATTGACAAAGATCCATGCTTGTCACATGGTACAGTGTAGATAAATGATTATTGCATAAATGACCAAGAAACAAATTTGCTCCATGAACTCTTTTATACAATATTAGTTTGTGTTCAAGGAACTAATTACAAGGCTCTGTAATGCCCCAATAAATGCCTCCATTAGTCGTAGAGTTTTTGTTTTAACAGCCTGCCTTGAAACTGCTAATGTAACACATGGGATCAATGATGCAGAAGAAATAGGAAATGTACCACTTTTTGATTAATGCAATTAGTAGACACATTTAGGACATTTTGGATAACAGAGATCATACTAATCCAGAATACTTTTAGATTAAAGAAGTTTCATTACAGATTGGATAGTACTTTCATAATGGTGCTAGTGAGACTCTCTAAAGAGAAATTCTCTGCAGAACTTTATTTGTTCTGTAAAATACCCAAAGAACCTACAGGAGATGAAATGTTTAAATTGATAAGTGAACGCTTTGATGCACACCAGATAGAAGCTCTACATAAACTTGCCCTGATAGTGAGGGAACAATGGCAGAAAGTTGTAAAGGCTTTCACATATAGCTTGTATTGTAAACCTTAAGATTTAAGAAATACATTATTTTCTTCACAGTGAGGCTTTCAGATGTAGACATTCGCTATTGATCAGAATTCCACATTAAATGATGTTATCAAAATGGTGAATCTAATAAAATCTAAGCAGCTCTATCCTGTCTATTTTCAGCTTTATGTGAAGAAATGGGATCAGTTGCCACTCTTGGCTGTTTCATGCTGGATTGTACTGTTCATCCAAAGAAAAACTTTTGTCAAAAATTAATAAGCTGTAAGAATCAAAATGTTTTCTCCGAATGATTCCCTGTTGACTATTTTTGAAGCACAGTTATTTGCTGTCTATACTACATTATTCAGCCACTAGAAGCACTTACTGAAAACAAGAATTCCATAAAAACATTAGCATGCACAGAGTTTACAAATTCAAAGTGAAAATGAAGGAGTGCCTGGGGGGCTCAGTCAGTTAAGTGTCTGCCTTGAGCTCAGGCCATGACCCCAGGGTCCTGGGTTTGAGTCCTGCATCAGGCTCCTTGATGAGCAGGTAGCCTGCTTCTCCCTCTCCCTCTGCAGCTCCCCCTGCTTATTCTCTCTCTGTGTCTGTCTGTCTGTCAGTCTCTCTCTGTCAAATAAATAAATAAAACCTTTAAAAATAATGAATGAAATCTTGAAACAAAGAGCGAAAAACATTTTACTAATAGTATCTACTGGATATTAAAATTGCTATCTTAATGAAGAATTATTAACAACCAGTAGATCAACAAAGGAAAAGCTTTGTTGTTATTTTGGAATACTTGCTACAAAAAAGTTATATTGGGTTTGAAATCCAAGCAGATTATCAACAAAGCTTTTCAAAATTACATTGGTCAATGGATGAAAAGAAAGAGCTCTTCAGTGCCATGACATAAAAGTGAGAGAAAGTAAATGGTCTAAATTCTGGCAATGGGGAAAATTCCATCCAGTAGTCAAAAAGCTATTATTAATCTTCTGATGTTTGCTGCCTTCACTTATGTGAACAAAGTTTTTCTCAGTGGTTGAACATAAACAATTGAAGGGGTCATCTGTTTTCATTACTTAGTTCTACATAGCAAAGCACCCCCAAACTTGATTAATTTATTAATAAAGCTTAAAGTCATCATTTGTTATTACTGTTCAGTTTTGTGCATTGACCAGATGCAGTGCACAGAATGGCATCAATTGTCAACAGTCATTCGCAACCCAACTAAGCTGAGTATCTGGGGTAATTGGCAGTGGGTGCTGGCTATGAGCGGGTAACTCCTGTAGTCATCACCCCGAGTGCCTACAGTCGGCCTCTCCATGCAGCTTTGACTTTCCCCTCATGGTAGCTTTGTTCTGAGACAGGTAATCCCTGAAATGAGAGTTTTAAGAGACCCAGATAGAAGTGTCAAAACTTCTTCTAAGACTTCATCTCAAAAGTGCAAAAATCTTACATCTTTTTGGTTAAATGAGTCACCAGGAAAGTCCTAATTCCAAGGGAAGGAGAGCTAGATTCTACTTCTTGATGTGAGAAGTAGCGTGTATTTACAATAAGGGAAGGAATTCATAGAGGCCTTCTTAGAGATGCTTTGCCACATAAAGTTTTTATGAGAAATTGAATAAAAACACTTAAAGGATAAAATATGGATTAAAATATACCCATTGAAGGAAATTTAAGTTAATAATTAATAATAAGAAAATACGTTATTTAAAAATAGGATATACTTTATGGTTAGGATTAATGATTGCCTTTCTCATAAGCCAGGCTCAATATGTGTTGGCTATTATTGGATGTTACCTTTTCAGTATTGGACTTGTGGTTAAAGTTGTCAGAATATCAATGATAACAACTAGCATTTGTATAGTAATGAGTAGATGCCAGTCATCCATATTTACTTGGTAAATATCAATTTATTTAAATCTCACAATTCACCTGTGAGGTAAGTATTATTGCTAGTTACATGTTAGAACTGTGATGATAGAACTGAGAAACAGAAAAGTTAAGCAACTTGCCCACAGTCACACAGCAAATAGGCAGTAAAGCCAGCATATAAACCTAGGCTTTTTTGGTTTCAGAGCCCACCCAGGCTCTTGACCAGTATATTATTTATGCAGATTATACTTTTGTTGAAGGAAAACTAGAGAAGCATCAACTACAGGTCAATAAAATAATAGGCTGTTTTATTTCATGTTCGCTTGTATTATAACATACTTGGTGAATAATACTGTGTTTCCACTTAAGTGTTAACACCTAGAACCCAGATCTTGGTTTCTAATACCATTCCTCAGTAAAAGGAATCAGGGCTCCTTAGAAAAATAGCTGACTCTAGGGCTGAGGTAGGATATGTACAAGATAAGCCTGAAGAATCTTGTAGTGCCAGAAAGTAAGAAAATGCTCAAAAACAAAAGGAAACAAAAAGTAACTGTTGGGAAACTTCAAAGGAACGAAAGCCAACTTGAAAGAACTCCTACTGGCCAAATTGGGATCAATTTGAGCAACAAAATAAGTAACATAGTATATAACTCAAAGCATCAAATAAATATTCATGAGTCCATCCTGCTATAAATAAACGATGGGATAAATAAATGAAGAACAGCTAAATCATCCTGAGAAAAAATTTTCAAACAGTACATATATAACTACTCCTCCTCTAGAAGGTTCAATTTCATCTCTTATGTCTTTGGGGTGAGCTGCGCTTAGTGACTCACTTCCAAAGAACAGAGTATGGAAAGGGAAATAATAGGTCTCTTCACTCCTACAGCATGAAGAGAGATCTGACAGACACCACATTAACCAAGAGATCAAGTTTGACTTCACCAATGATAAATTATGCTATGTCATGTTCTTCCTGATATGATGTGATAAGAAGGGCACTGATCATGAGAAAACATATTTAAAAATCCAAATTGAGATTGTTCTATGGACTCCGTGACAGCAGTCTTCAAAGTGTCAAGGCCATGAAAAACAAGGAAAGCCTGAGAAACTGTCACACACCAAAGGAGACCAAAGAGATGCGACATGACAACCAAAGGCATTGTGATAGTCTGAAGTGAATCTTGGAACAGAAAAGGATGCTGCCAGAAAAACTGATGAAAAATGAAGGAAAAAGGGGCGCCTGGGTGGCTCAGTGGGTTAAAGCCTCTGCCTTTGGCTCAGGTCATGATCTCAGGGTCCTGGGATCGAGCCCCGCATCGGGCTCTCTGCTCAGCGGGGAGCCTGCTTCCCTCTCTCTCTCTGCCTGCCTCTCTGCCTACTTGTGACTCTCTCTCTCTCTCTCTGTCAAATAAATAAATAAAATCTTTAAAAAAAAAATGAAGGAAATATGTAGTTGAGTTAATAATTAAATAAATTTCTTAGTTTTTTTTAAAATGGGGAAGCTGGGTGAAGGCTTTCCTGGAACTCTCTGTACTATTTTTTGTGACCCTTCTGTAAATCTAAAATTATTCCAACTAAATTCTTTTTTTTTCCAAATAAATTCTTAAAATAATAGGGCATAACATGTCTATTTATATAGTATATTCCCTAATAAGAATACATGCACAAACACGGAGACAAACACAAAGGAAAACACTCTAGAAGGAAATATATCATTAAATAGTAACTGTAGATATCTCTGGGTCTTAGGGTTATGGATTAATTTTTCTTCCCTTAATATTTGTCTATAGTTTTCAGTTGTCCATAATGAGCATATTTTACTTTCATAATTAAAATGTGAATAAAGGAAAAGCAATGTATTATAAACATAGCTTATGAACAGCATTTGTTAGAGTTCTCAGAATGTTAATTGATGCAAATGAGAATGTTAACTAATTTTTTCAAGTAGCTAAGAGGCAGTATAGTGGGAGCTAGGGCGCTAGTTGGGTAAAGCATCTGGAGGGTATAGACTCGCTTCCTGTTTTCTAAGCTTCCTCACTTTGGGGAAAGATGTCCCAGTGCTCTTGGTGGTTTATTTCTATTCTTCATTTAAAAAAGAACTAACTTTGCAAATTGTTGAGTTTGTACCCCAGTTTCCTCATTTGGGACTAAATTATGTCCTAAAGAGTGGGACTGGAGGGTGCCTGGGTGGCTCAGTGGGTTAGGCCTCTGCCTTCAGCTCAGATCATGATCTCAGGGTCCTGGGATCGAGCCCCACATCGGGCTCTCTGCTCAGCAGGGAGCCTGCTTCCCCCTCTCTCTGCCTGCCTCTCTGCCTACTTGTGATTTCTCTCTGCCAAATAAATAAATAAGATCTTAAAAAAAAAAAGAATAGGACTGGAATAAAATGTGTTAAGTACTTTGTGAAGAGCTATACAAATGGGAGAGGTTAGTAGTAGTGGTAGCAGCAGCAGTAGTAGTAGTTGTAGTAGTAATAGTAATAGGAGCAATAATAATAGCCGTAGTAGTAACCGTGGTTATAATTTGCTAGTGTGATTGTTCAGTATTGTTGAGTGTAATGTGATATCTTGTATTGGATCCTGGAACAGATAAAAAAAAAATCACAAGTAGACTTACCAAGAATGCACATTGCAAATAATTGTTCTTCAGAAATTCACTTCATTCCTTTGACTTTGAAGTAAGGTACAATGTTAAAGCCATGCTGGAAAACCACCTACTTAATTGTATTACCTTCTGTAAGAAGGCTTTACTATCTACCCAAAGAAGAACTAACCTTGGTGCCTTCACTATGTCCTATGGTTGTGCCTAGTACAGCACCCATCACACTGTATTTCCATGTCTGTTTTCTTCACTATTCTGGGCTCCTTGTGCACAGGGCCCCGTCTTAGCCAACCCTGCGTTCTCTACAGCTCCCAGGGCAAAGTTTTTACCAGCATCTATCAAGTGTTCAAATATATTTACTGTATTGAATTATTGGTACATTATTCAGATGGGTTTAGAATTTTGTTTTAAGGCTTTTGGAAAACAACCAGATTTTGGAAGATAACATCATATTCCAACAAACTGATAATACATTTTGGAAGAGCTGTTTGACTGGTGAAATACTTCTTGTTGGCATCATAAAAAAGAAATGTGAAGTATTTATTAGTGTGCAGTGAAGTACTGGTGGAAATAAGGAATGGAATCTGCAGGGGTTTTATAAAAATAGCAGGAGATTCATCAGGTCACATTCTGTGCTTTCAACTGAAAGGGGCTCTGACTTCTTACAGAAGTGATGGGCATGCTACTTGCCAGCCCTCTGTGAAGCCATTTATCTCACCATGTTTGTATTTTCACACACTTGAATAAGGCAATTATTATTACCCCCAACTTGTGAGTGAACAAGTAAGTTAAGACAGGTTAATGATTTGCTCAAGGTCACATAGAACTAAGGTCACGCTGACCTTTGCATCAAAATTCGTCTCTGCATAATATCAGTTTCCTATAGACCATGAGTGTAAGTCTGCTTGTGCTCTACAAAAAATACCATAGATTGGGTCGTTACAGAAATTAATGAATTAATTAATGAATTAGTTTTCTTACCTTTCTGGAGGCTGGGAAGTCCAAGATCAAGGTCCTGGCCAATTCAATTCTTGGTGAGGGCTCTCTTCCTAGCTTGCGGAAAGCCACCTTCTCTATGTGTCCTCACATGGTGGAAACACACTAGGCTGTGTAAGGACACTCTTTATACAGGGGCACTAATCTTACCAGAAAGCTTCAATCTCATGATTTCATCTAACTCTCATTACCTACCAAAGGCTGTATCTTCAAATACCATCACATTGAGGATTAGAGACTCAATCTATGAATTTTGAGAGACACAAATATTCAGTCCTTAACACCATGATAGTGGATTTAGGGTATTAGCATTTTGCTTGGAAATGTACAGACTTAACGTTTTATGTAGGTACTTTTAAAGGCTTTATCCTTTAAAAAGACAACTTCCATTTTTCAGTCTAAGAACTATTTCAAGCACAGGGGTGGGAAGGGTAGGGGAGTCCCTTACAGGATAATAAAACATGAGGGGCTTTGTGAATTGAGTTAAAATCAGACAAGGAAAACAAAATTTAAAAAGTCAGATTTTAAGGCTTTTAAAAAATTCTTCTCAAACTGGGGTTATTACCAACTTGTGGCTGCTTTCATTAGTCAATTTGTATTCATCCTTGTTGATTGTCTTCTGTCCCCTAGGAGTTCCTTGTTCTATCCTCCCAGGCAAATGTACTTCTTTAATGAAAATTTGTTGAGTGTTGTGCTTGACAAGTAGTGATTGACCACTTTCATGTACTTCGTATGATTAGGTAATTAATTCCCATTAGTAGGTCTCTTTGTGTCCATATGAGATGCAGAACAAAGAAAACTAAAGGAAACTAACATGACTACTTTAACCCTTGACTGGAGATCCCTCAGTGGGATTTGGTTTTCTTACATATACCTGTAGCGTCTGCATAAAACTGTGGTCTAGAAATTGAATTCTGAATGCTGCGTTACCATTTAAAGAAACATTTACTCCAGAGGCTTTTTGAGATTAAGTGGGAGACCGACAAGAGGGAGGGGGAGAAAATAACAAAAGCAATGACAGAAACATTTTTCCTTCTGACTTTTTATGTGTACAATGAAGGAAAGAGAAGCTAAACAAAATTCCCTTGACTCTGCCTACTACATTCCTTTGTAAACCTTACCTCCATGTCTCAAAATGAATTTAGAGAGGCAAGCATATTGGAGGAAAGAATCTCTAATATGTCCTTTACTCTTCTCTAATGCCCCACAAATGAATATTCTGCTTACACACCTTAAATAAGGCTTGCCTTTGTTTGTTTGTTTGTTTCCTTTAAAAAGAAATCTCATAGTCTCTCAATTTATTATTTACTGGTCTTTAAATATTAGAATTCTATAGGAAAGCAAAAGGACTCAAACTCAGAATTAGTTGGGAGTGATTTGATGCTGATTTTGTTCATTTTTCAACAGTCAAATCAGTCTGCTATGTTCATTGCTTGTGAATAGTTCTACTGAAGCATCATTCAGGGAAAGAACATTACCAAGTCTTTATAAAATGACTCTTGTCTTAATTAAACCTTACATCCCAAATTTCCACTCTCCCAGTCACATAAACAAGAGAATAAACAAGAGAATTCTGTAATGCCCAGTTGAAAATAAATAAAACCCCACACTGTAGCCTGTATAATTTAAAATGGAAGGATTCCAGAATAACAGAAAATAACAAGATTACTTGATTAGGGATAAACAAATTACAAAAACAATAAGACACCTAATAACTGGTTCAAATTCAAACCGTATCTGAGCCAGATGAAGTTGTTTTCACACTGGACCTTAAGTGGCATTCCAAATCTTTGTTCTAGATCTCTGCCCAAATGTTATATTAGTCTCAAGCAACTAACCAAGGGTGGGAGATAAAAGTAAAATAATGAAACTAATTGCATGTTCATTGACTGAAATACAAGTCCTATCATATGGCTTGATTTTTTAGTTGTTTGTATTGTGCTTACTGTCAGGGTTTTCAATTATTCTCTCTTTTTCTTCTCTTTCTTTTTCTTAGTGCTCTTTGGAGTCCTGGTCCAGTTCTCCATAATGAGAAAGAAAGTCCTGTCACACTTTCCTTTGATTTGTAGGTCCTGGAATCGATTTGGGTATTTTGTTTGCTTGAAACTCATTGAGTTGCCAATGACTGAGTAATGGTTTTGAACATGTGTTCCACATACGGGGTTTTATGGAGTAGATCGAGTCAACTAATAGAGACTTTAAGAATTCTAGTTTAAGGGGCACCTGGGTGGCTCAGTCGTTAAGCAGCCGCCTTCGGCTCAGGTCATGATCCCAGGGTCCTGGGATTGAGCCCTGCTTCGGGCTCCCTGCCAGGCAGGAAGCCTGCTTCTCCTTCTACCATTCCCTCTCGCTGTGTTTCTCGCTGTCAAATAAGTAAAATTAAAAAAAAAAAAGACTTCTAATTTAATACAAAAGTAGACTTCTTTATTAAAATAGAAAAACATTAACAAAGATTCCCAAGCCCTATCTTTAAAAGATCATACAAAGAGATGAAGATTTTAAAGAAAACAAACATCCAGCTGCAATTAGATACCTTTTTCATTATCTGTAATTGTTACCTACTTAGTCCAAACCTAATCTTATTAGACTCTGATGAGAATGTTCCTCTGAAACTCACCAATTTCTCTAAATGTAGGGGCAAAACAAGCCTTTCTGGGTCATAGAAATGTGCTAAATAATTAAAAGTAGCTTCCCTCAACTCGTTTGATTTTGTTTCCTAAGATAAGAATTTTATAACTTACTTTTCTCTTACACTGAGGCCTTTATTTGCTTTGCCAATGTTTTTAATCATCCATTTAACCAGGACTTTCCTCAAAAGCAGAGAAGGCAAAAAATTATATTTGTTGCTACATGAAGTTCTTCTATTGTCACCTTCCAGTTTCTGTTCAATGGGATCTGTTCTTTACTGCTCCTTTCTCAATACCAAATTTATTACAAAACTACAAAGCTAAAATCTATAAGAAAAAAACACATTTTTGATAAGAAAATTTACATTCCTTCAAGTTTTGAATGTATAAGCAATGAATTTCAAAAAGATTATAAAAAACAAAGTACACATTAAATGCTAATTTCAGTATAGCTTATTCTCATTAATTTAAAGGCATCAAATTATGAATTCCCAGTTGTCTAAACTTTTTAAATCTAGTCTCTACCACAAATTTGATTGCTCAGCAGCAAAATCCAAGGAATTATATTGGAAACGGAAAACTTGTTACCATACAAACTCTGCACTTAAGGATTAATGAAGAACAAAATAAGGAACAGTCTCATGAAAATGCCAAATGTCTTTCCTGGATTTCTAGTTGAGATCTTGAATTTCTAATTATATTTGATATAAAAATAAATACAGCTATAAATTTGGAGCTGTTTATGAAGATCTCTCTTCCTTCCCTTCCCAACCCCTCCCTTTTGCACTCCCTCTCTCTTTCTCACACACACACACACACACACACACACACACACACACACACACACAGAAGCTAACAAAATGGGTATAGTAGGCAGGGTGGATTGCTTCTTTAAAAGCTATCACCTCTTTCTTTCCCCTTCTTGGCTAACAGGATCCCAAATTAGTTCTTATATCATGAGGAGATCTCCTGCATAATCTCAGCATATCCAGGCAAAAAATAGGGTAGAAATGAGATACAAAGAGAAAACTGGTGAGCAGTATCCCTTAGAAGAGAGAGGAAATGTCTTACACTTTCCATCTTTGAATATAATCATGTGGCCCAAGATGCTTGAAGCTATTCTAGCCTTCTTGAAACCAAGGTGGCAGCACCTTGAAAATTACAGAAAATCCAATCTAGCACCCTGACTGTATTCAACTTTGGAACTCTGGTCACCTTGTTATAGAAAAAATAAATAATCCACTACTTACAGTGGTAAAGTATTTAAAGTAATACAATTCTTTTTTTAAAATGTCAATGACCCAGTCCACTTTTAATCAAATAAAGACATTATTGTTTTAATAAAGCTGATATTCCTAATTATAAAAATATTACTGATCATTGAAATGTATAAAAAGTTATCCAAAATATTCCACTACCCAAATATGATTATTAAAAATTAGTGGATGTCATTCATATGTATGTATATATTGATATATATAATTGCTAGTATTTACTAAAAGTATTCTTTTTTTTTTTTTAAAGATTTTATTTATTTGACAGAGAAACACAGCTAGAGAGGGAACACAAGCAGAGGGAATGGTAGCGGGTGAAGCAGGCTTCCTGCCGAGCAAGGAGCCCGATGCGGGGCTCGATCCCAGGACTCTGGGATCATGACCTGAGAAGGCAGACGCTTAACGACTGAGCCACCCAGGCACCCCTAAAAGTATTCTATTTAATTTTTTTCTGAATTTTTACTGAAAAATAGTAACTGAACTGAAACTGAAGGAATTAAAAATGTAAGCTTGCATCTAAAGAGATTTTATTTTTTAACTAACTTTTCCATTAGAAAAAGAAAATCCAATTTTTAAAATTGAGAGTTTAAACTCTTTCTTCTCTTGAAAATTGAGTTGCACCCCAACAACTGTGTCTAGTGTCCGAAAGAAACGGGGATGCCATAAATGGGCTGTTCCCAGGCTTGCCCTTGGCTGTGGGTCTAGTTGTTCAGATTTCAGTGATCGTTGTCTATTTCTTTACCTCATTCTCCAGCTCTCCTGTGACTTCTGCCAGTAATTAATCTCCTTCCAATAAATTTATTTTCTGTTCAAATTATCTAGGGGGTATTTCTCTTATTATATCCAAGAACTCTGACTGGTACAAAGGTTGTTTGTATTTTTGTTTTTATCATGTATTAAGAAATTGTTTCTACCAGAGGCCAAAATGCTTTCTATTTTTTATATATATATATGTATATATATAAAAGATTTTATTTATTTGACAGAGAGAGATCACAAGGGGGCAGAGAGGCAGGCGGGGTGGGGTGGGTGGAGGGGAAGCAGGCTCCCTGCTAAACAGAGAGCCCGATGCAGGGCTCGATCCCAGGACCCTGAGATCATGACCTGAGCCAAAGGCAGAGGCTTTAACCCACTGAGCCACCCAGGTGCCCCTCTTTTTTATATTTTATCCAACTTTCATTCTCATCAGAGATTATCTCTCTCTTAAATATTAGTATTGTCAATCTGATAATGACCAAACCATCTCAGGGATAACTTCATATTTCCTTAACTACTGATGAGGTTGCACATGCAGTTAACCATTTATCAACCACATTTTAATTTGTTTCTCAGTTATTTATGTAAGAGTATCATTTGACCATTTTCCTATTTGGTAGTTTGTCTTTTTCTTACTCATTTCAAAATGATTCTTTGTATGCTATACACAGTATTTTCTTTTCTGTCCAATATGTTGCAAATTTTTTTCCTATTTTTTTTTTTTGCTTCATTTATGATACCATTTTCTGCCTTAAAATGTTTAATTTCTACTTGGTCTAAAACATCTCTTTTATTTCTTATTTCATAGATATTATGGATTTTCCATTTTGGTTAAGAAGGTTCTCCTGCCCAAAGTTATATCGATGTATCTATCTTTGTTTAAGTACTTTTAAAAATATTTAAGTTCTTATCCATCTGAATTTTTTTTTCTAAAGATGTATTCATTTATTTTAGAGTGAGAGGGGTTGGGCAGGGGCAGAGGGAGAGAGAATCCTAAACCACTCCATGCTGAGCTCAGAGCCCAACACTGGGCTTAATCTCATGACCTTGAGCCAAATCGAGTCAGGTGCTCAGTCAACTGTGCCACTCAGGCACCCCCCGCATCTGAATTTATTTTTGTGTCTCTTGAGTGTGAGGTACCAGTTCAATTTTATTTTCTGCTGGATGGATAGCCAATTGAGCCAACACTTTACTAAATGAACTATATTTCTTCTGATCAATTTATGCCATCTTTGTCAAATTATGGATATTTACATAGGGTGTGATATACTATTTTTAGACTATTTTGTTCTGTAGGTTTTTCTTCCTTTCATATCATTGAATTACAGAGGATTTTTAATAATTCTTAATATCACCTAGGATAAATCCTTTTATTATATTTTTTCTTTACAGTTTCCTCTAATTCTGCCACATTAACTTTAAGATAATTTTATCCATTTCCCCCATCCTTCAAAACAACTTTTGGTATTGGAATTAAAAGTATGTATTAATATGGAGGAAATTCAGATTTTAGTGATAGTGAATCTTCCCATCCAAAATTATATCTTTTCATTTTTTGTTCTTTTAATCAGAAAGTTTCTGATAGGCAGTACCTAGGTGGCTCAGCTGGTTAAGGCTCTGACTCTTTGTTTTGGCTCAGGTCATGATCTCCTAGCTCCTGAGATCCAACCCCATGATCATCGGGGAGTCTGCTCAAAGTTTCTCTCCCTGTGCTCCTCTCCCTGGGCACGCGCTCTCTGAGTCAGTCAAGCATCTGTGTCCACTCAGGTCATGATCCCAGGGTCCTGGGATCGAGTCCCATGGCAGGCTCTCTCCTCAGAGGGGAGCCTGCTTTTCCCTCTGCCTGCCACTTCCCCTGCTTGTGCTTTCTCTCTCTCTCTCTCTCTGTCAAATAAATAAATAAAATCCTAAAAAAAAATCTTAAACTTTCTTGTTAAATTAATGTTAAATTATTAAATTGGTATTTAATAATAGTTTTTGTTGCTATTGTAAATGAATTATTTTTTCCATTCCAATTTCAAGCAGTACTGCTAGTATAGAAAAAGTTATTGATTTTTATATTATATCTTGTATTTATCCACTCCACCAATTTTCTGCTTAATCTGAGTAGTTCTGTTACTAGAGTTTTTTATTTATTTATTTATTTATTTAGTATATTTGAGGAGCTTAGAGTGGAAATTAGGATTTTTACAAAGCGAACTCATAGAGAAATAAAAACTTACTAGACTATTACAGCAAGTTAATTGGATATTTATAAAAGAGAAATTTTTGTTAAAGTCTTTTAACTCCCACTGAAAATACAAAGCCCTGGGCTTGATGTCACATGACAGTGAGATAACGTTACCTCAGGATAAGACATGAAAAAATTAAAAGGGAATTTTACTTCTTTTGTGATCCTGAGAGGATTATGGGGAGAGACAACTGAAAGAAGATGAGATTGAGGTTGGAGAGATATTGAATGAAATCTGAGTCTACAGGATGTTGTTTGTTAGCTCTGAAATCCTAGCTGGGGTGGACCCTTGCCCTATTCCTGTTAGTGAGCTTAAGAGATTATAATGCAGAACAACTCCAGGCGAACGGGGAATCAAGGTCAATCAAAGAGAGAGTTTGTTTTGTACTTGAGGAGCTTCCTTGGATCCTGTGTGGCATGGACATGGATTTGAGTACCAGTAAGAATGTCATGGGGCCCTGGAGGGAAGAGTCATCATAGCAAAGCCTTTGGTGGTGCAAGTTTGGGGAGGGGAGGAGCAGCTGGGTCAGGTGCCAGATGGAGTATAATGGAGATTAAGAGTGGTCTTCAGCACCACTGAGAGCCCAGCAAAGGCTTAGTCAGTAGAGAGAAGACACCATATCCTGATTGAGCTAAGAAATAGGTAGATTTTTTTCAGTCAAAGAGAGGATCCCAATAGGCAAGGATAAGATCAAGCCAGCTTAAACACTAGTGGACTCAAAATGACATACTCATAAAGATGAGCACAAGGTTGAGTAGAGCCCTCTTTCATCCCCAGGTAACATTTTAAATAGAAACATAGAAAAGAAAGGGGGCAAAAAGAGTAGGTCAAATCCAAAGAGAATATTTAAGTTATCAGATTACATATACAAGTAGTTGACTAAGATTAAATTTTTTTCTCCCTGCCACTATTGAAGAAAAAAAAATTCTGGATACTTGCCACAAATGGCAAGGAAGGCTTTATTAAAAAGCTATTGTAATAGGGGGGAGACTGAACTCAATACTGAATACAATATGGACAAGAGAGGATTCATAGCCAAGCGGCAGGGTGAAAAAGTAGATGGAAAATTACCAAGAGGAATTTGGTTTGACATCAAGGTTTTAGGGAAAGAACAATGTGATTATTTATCAAGGGTGGAGGCCGAGAAGCTCAGTTAGATATCCAGGTTGAGAGATTCTGGATTAAACTGGCTTAGTGGGATTCTTTACTAAAACTGGGTTCAGCAGAGCAAGAATACTATTTTTTTTCCCTCTAGAGTAAATTAAATTTCTGTTATGTTGATAAAATGCTCTTTCTATAATTGCTTTGTATTCCCAGTTTAGAAAGTCAAATAGCCCTATAACGCTAATAATATTGTAATTCTTACCCCATCACAACAACCTGATTCATAGATTTTTTAGAGATAAAAAAGATAACATTCATACTACTGATATTAATTTAGTACATTTCTCTTGACTTACGATACAGAAGAAATTGTATTGTTTCTCTTTCAGATCTCAAATTTATTTAAAACTCACAATTTGGAAACACAGACATTTCTTAGAGATCTTGTGTTCCTCATGATTATTTTGGTAAAAATTCCAAGTATTTCATTTTTTTCATTGTTTAATCTTGAGAAAAATGTTTCTTGTAATTTTACCAATCTTTCTTTCCTTTCCTTCTTCTGTTTCTTCTGGTTCTTTTATTAACTCTTCTTCTGGCCCAATTCAAACAGCTGCTCCTCATGTAGCTAGTCACCTTCCTCTTTTTGCTCTTATAATGTCTTTTTGGCACTTACCCCATTATTTATATTACAGCTGTTCATGTATTTGTCCCTGCTTCCACTTTGTCAATGCATAGAGGGCGGAAGCTGAATTGGACTTGCCTTTGTATATTCAGTGCTAGCACTTCGCTGGGTATAGAGTTAGGGCTCAAAAATAGTTTTGTTGAGTATGTGCTCTAGAATAAACAGAAATCTAAAAGTCTTTGTGATATTTACTAACTATATCCAGAGATGATACAAACAGGCTAATTCACTCTTTTCCTTTGTCAAAACAATGATAGATTTTTCCATTGTATAATTTAAATGGATTTTTTTTTAAAACATTTTGCCCTTGTGTATGCTATTTCTTTGTTATAGTATGACTATCTGGAAAAAAGGAGAGAAATTTAGGAACGAATTAAGAAGGACATAGAAACAAAAAAAGAGAAAGAGAAAAAAGAAAAAGAAGGGGGAAAAAGGAGACAGAAAAGAGGGTGGTTAGAATACAGGGAAGCAGGGATGAGAAGAAAGCATTATGTTCACCCCAGGGATAATTTTAGTTTTATGCCTAATTGAGCTATTGAATTACGTCAGTGCACCACAAGCCTACAGAAGTCTGGGGGAGTAATATATTACTAGCAAATAAGAAATAACTGTAGATCTCAATTGTACAAGCTATTTATAAAAGGAAGGCTTTACATGACTGGTAATCCAAATTGGAGCTGAGAGACTGGATCAGTGACATTTCAGAAGACTTAGTCTAGATCAATAGTTTTCAAACTCTGTTCCTCATCGGAGTTCCTGAGCGATCCTCAGGATCCATGGAGGAGGGGAGCTGCCAAGGTTTTCATCCTCCTGCCTTCAATTAGAACAACTCTTGATTAGTTTTACATTTTAAGGTTCCAATTAAGGTTCCAAGTCAAGAAGCGAAAAAAGTCTTCCAGGGTTAACAATATTTGAAAACTGCTAGTCTGTATTTCATTGCTTCTCGGGCTTGGCTGTGCATCAGAATCCAGAGGGAGCATCATAAAAGTACTAATTTCTGGGTATTTTTCCGTACCTGCTGAATTGGGAGTCTGTGCAGCTAGTTTATAATATCTGTATTTTTTGCCAAGCTCCTAGGCAAGTTTTATTCAGCTGGCTCTTGGTACTAATGACCTCTGAGTTTTTTTTTTTTTCCTCCAAAATTTTAAGACTCTATAATTATTTTAAAATTCAGCTAGGGTTATAACTAGGAGAAAGAAAGCACAACCACAGACAGTTCCTACTTCCCCACGTGCAGATTATCAGAAGGACTGGAACAAAGAATGAAAAAATTAAAATAGACGCCCAACACCAGGCGTCACCAAAAATCATAAATTTGATTTATGAAACTTAAAAAAGTGGTGGGTGAAAACAAAATATTTTTGCTTAAGTCATTATAAAAATGCCTAAGCAATAAGCAATCCTAACATGTACCATGGGTAAAATAACAAAAAGGAAAAAGATCTTATGAATGTTCAGTACATTGTTAGTTTTTCTAAATATAAACTCTCATTTATACCTCATAACAACAATGTGATATAAGTGATACTATTATTCTCATTTTAGGGAATCTGAAGTTTAAAAAGGGCAAGTAATTTGCCCAAAGCCACAAAGTTAATACATATTGATGTCAGTGTTAGAATTTATATTTTCTATCTTCAAAGTCAATGTTCTTTCTAATGTACTGCCCTGACCCAGAGTAAGAAATTAGGAATTGGAATGTTTTAATTGGTTAATTCGACGGAATGAATGTTGGAGACTGGTGCAGAATCTATTCTCTCTCTCTCTCTCTCTCGCTCTCTCTCTCTCACACACACACACACACACACACACACACACACACACACACACACACCTGCTTCTGCCATACCTTTCAAAGATATGAAAACCAGGAGGATGAAAAACAAACCAAAAAAGTGATTAGTGACCGACCAATATTTATGTTTCATTTCAGCACCACAGATACCAAGAGACTCAGAATTGCATTTGAAGAAAAGAATGAGGGATTTGGAGACAGAATCTAGGTTCGTGTACAGCTTGTGACTTTTCTTATTTCTAAGATGGGTAATAATACCACTCTCATAGAGTGTTATGAGGATTAAATGAGACTGTTTGCACTGATGGGGCATCCTTCATATGACAGGGGATTCTAGATCTCTTAGAAAGGAATGGATGTCTTGTACCATCTTCTATCAAGAGGAAACATGTCTAATCAAGGCAATCTGAGAGGCAGTAGATTATGTATGTAGTATGCATGCCAATGTCTGTACAGTTCATGTATGACTGTAGTCCATCATTCATTCATTCATTTATTCATTCATATCATAATTATTTATTGAGCACCTCATCCATGCACAGTCATATGCTTGGAAATGTAGAGAAGGCACCTGCTCATATGAAATGTAGATTCCGTATGAGGAGAGATATATAAAAACAAGTAAAAGCCAAAATAAAATAATTTAAAATGTGTAAGAAGTGTGAAGAAAGTCAAGTGACCATGAAATCAAGAATATATGGGGTCTTGAAAGTAGGGAAAAGAGGATGGCCACAGAGGACCTTTCTGAGGCAGTCATATGACCGAGAACTGAAGAATATAAAGAAGAGTCACTCAATGATGTAAGGGAAAGACAGTTCAGGCAGAGAAAAGAGAAGGGCAAGATCCCTGCCCCTCTAACTGGTGTGGCCAGTCTCACTCTAGCTCTTCTGATGTGCATAGTTCTGATCACCTAGTTCCAGAAGCCTGAAGTTTGCCCTCTTGTTCACGTGTTGCCTCTTGGGTGCCAGAATATTACCGACTGCTTGTATCAATGGGTGTGATGTTCTTATTTGGGTTCTCTTTATTCTTTCCGGTATTCAAATTTACAGACTCATCATTTGAACTTCAGTCTCATTTTTGTAGCTCAACAACATTACTACAGATTCCTAGGAATGCCCCTTTTTAATATTTTCTTGGACATGACACTTAAAAATTATGTAATAAGTAAATTTTATCGTCTGTCATACCCTCTCAAGCTGGACTATGTATATGCAAGGCTAGATAGAAAAAAGTTCTTTAAATTTGGGGCAATTCACTTGATCCTAAAGATGTTGGGGGTCCTGGGGGTCCTTAACGGTATGTGATAGTGACTTACTAATTAGAAAAGCTACTATTAGCTTCTAATTTCTACTCTAAATGGTAAAAGTCAGAATTTCCAGGAGGAGCATACATTCTGAGAAGTTCTTGTTTCAAAGGCAGTCTTGTCGATAGTTAGTTGTTTATTGATGCTATGCTGCAGGGGTGGTCCAAGAACCAGTTCTCATAAATATGCATCCATATCTTGAGTGAAGGAAAAGCAAATTAACTGCCTGTGTTAGCAGAAGATTCTAAATGTGATGTGAAGAATGGCAGCAGAGAACCAAATTGCACTTCAAATAACCATGAGAGGTTTATTCAACAGTGAACATGAATGATCCCAAGTTGATTCTCTTATGCCCCCCTTAGAGTGTCCAATAGAAGTAATGTGAGTTAAAAAACAAAAAAACAAAAAAAACACAAAAAAAACAAGTGCCTGGAAGTTAATGAAAAATGAGAAAAACAGAAAATGCAAAGAATGACTTTCATCTACCTGCTTCCAGTCTCCCTCCTTGACCTGGAATAACAGATCAGCCTCCTCCCCAGACACCTGACAGCAAGAGAGTGGGAGCTCCGTACTGGGTATATCTCACTTTTGATCGTTTTGGAGGCGAGAATAGACGGTAAGAATATCCCAGCAAGAAGGTAAGAGCAATGCAACATGGTTTCATGGGTGAGTATTTGTAGTCTGCGAAAAACTGTCACTTTTTAAAGATGGATCTGTAAAAGTAACACCTTCGGAGGAGCCACTAAAGATTTTGGGGGGCTAGGTGGGGTTTTTAGGCTCACCTGTGGATCTCAAACATCCGTGGCTGCCATGAAAGAAAGAGCTAGAAGTGAAGCTCGACTTCATCATGTATATAAGCCCTCAAAACTGTGCTTGTGTGTCCTTCCTTTTACTAAAATTCTCTTTGCTCTAACGTTCTCATCGCAACCATTCCTTGAACACTAAGCTCCTCTCTGTCATATGGAAAGATGGGATCATAGAAATAATTAGAAAATAAATATCTATATTATTCCCTCCTCTCTTGAGGCTAGACCATGGGGAATTAAAAAGACATAGGGATAAAAAGGAAATCCATATTTACTTGAGTTATCAAAAAGAACATGTTATATATTTTAGTTTGAGTTTTAGTAAGGTAGCTCTATCTCCATTTGCAGTTATTATTCTTTCATTCATTCATAATTATTAAACAGTAGTGTGCCAGGCATTGTGCTAAATCCTGTAGATTTAGCAGTAAGCAAGATAAACACATTCTTATCAGCGATTATCACTGAATGAGGGAAAAAGAAAATCAAGCAGGCATTGCAAATAGAATAATAAATGCTGTGATAGAGAAATACATTTTTCTCTAAGCAGGGTCAGGGTGGGGTCAAGGAGGGTTCCCTGAAGAACAATACTCAACTTGACCCTTAAGTGATAAAAAGAAGTGATCAAGACAAAAGGAAGGGATGTAGGAATATGGAGTAATTTAAATGTGTGAAAGGTGATGTGTGCATGTGTATACGTGTGTGTCTGCATTTGATTGTGCGTATGCATATGTGTGTGCACATGTCTCATGTGTGTGTTTATATACGCTGCCGCAACTATTTCTGGGACTTCAAAAGCAAAAATTATTAGGAACCTAGATTTAACAAGGGTGAATCTGCTCAGGAAAAACAGTGTATATGTTTTGTTTTGTTGTTTTGATGATTGTTTTCTGGGACAGTTGCATTTTTTTTTTTTTTTGGTAAATTTTGACCTATAGTAAGACATACATTTTCTTCATGACTAAGTACACACATATATGAGATAAATGTTTCATAAAACAACACTTACCTCACCGAAGTATAAGGTATTCATACTTTCTAATCTTCTGTTTTTATTATGATAAAAATATATAACATGAAGTGTACTATGTCAACCATTTTTAAATGTATATTTCAGTAATATCACGTACATTTACATTATTGTGCAACCAATACCAAAATCTACCTCCAGGACTTTTTCGTCTTCCTAAGCTGCAACTTTGTACCATGAAACAGGAACTCCCACATCCCCATCCCTTAGACCTGGACAACTACCCTTCTACTTTCTCTCTCTCTCTGAATCTGACTGCTCTGGTACTTCATGTAGGTGGAATCATACAATATTTGTCCTTCTGTGAATGGCTCATTTCGCATAACATAACGTCTTCAAGGTTCACCTATACTATCGTTTGTGTGCGAATTTTCTTCCTTTTCAAGTCTTCTCCAACTTTAAAAATCGGTATTCTAAATGCTTTACATATACAGACCCATTTAAACCTAACAGCAACTCTAGATTTTTTCTATTTTATTCTAAAAGTGCAGGTTTAGACCTCCTGAAATGTTCTTGTCCCACCCCTGAGTTAAAATACAAGTTTAAAAATCCCTGATCAATAGTATGTCCTGAAGCTAAGTCTGGGTTAAAGCAAATGCAAGCCATAGATCCAGGGAAAATAGGGGATGGAGAAAAATAAAGAAATGCAAAATGGGACCAGTTGCTTTGTGTTCATATTGTGTGTGCACTATGAGCTAAGAGGTATGTGTTCTGCCTTAGTGGGTTTCCAGAATGATGGTGACATCATGAAGTCTAAGAACCAGTGAAAGACCCAGAACCATGGTAATATGAGGAATCACTAGAAAAAGTAAGAATGCTTAGCCCAGCAAATGTGATCATATTTTAAATGCTAAGGAATCTTATAATCACAATTGCTCTAACTGCTATTATCACATGGTTTGGTAATAATGATAGCCCACACTTAAGAAGCAATATGTGTTAAGCACTCTTCTTGGAGCTTGTGGCTGAGACATTACTATATATTCACCAAACCCACTTCCTCTTCTTTCTGGAAAACCACTAGTCTTCATTTTTTGGGCCTTTTATGTTCAGAGGTGGCACATGACTAGTTCTAGCCAATGGGATGTGAGAGAAAGAGATGGGTGACTGCTCCAGACCATGGTGGCAAAGAGCCTGTTTGCCTTTTCCACTCCTTTGATTGATCATTATCTCTGGACCCAATGGAGACGATCCAGTAAAAGGATCCGAGGTCCTACTGGATGGACAATGATGCTCCTAGATAGAAGCAGCCGGCAGATAGGTAATATTATTTTCCTATACAGATGTTTCCTATATTATACAGATGAAGAAAATGAGACCAGAGAGCTTAAGTAACTTGCCCAAGGTCATACAGCTGTTAGTGTTGGGGCCAATTTTCATACCAAGCCAGCCAGTTCCAAGAGTCTGTGCTCTGGACCCTACCCTTTGGGTCTGAGCAGCATTTAACCCTTTTAATTCTCACAGCAATTCTGTAAGGTGCTACCTACATTACATCAGAGAAGAAATGGAATTTGAGGAAGGATAAATGGTCACTAAGCTCCAGAATTAGCATTTGTGTCCAAGTTTGTAAGACTCCAGTGCTAGTTTCAAATATGCCGTATTTTTTTTGCAGCATGGCCTACAGTGTAGATAAGGGAGTTTTGCAATCCTGGGGAGAAGAGGAAGTCACAAGGAATGGAAGTTACAAGAAAGTCCATTCTGATTTAATGATGGAAGATTTTTCTCATGATCTGCTCTGTTCTCCAGTGGAATGAAGCTGCCTCATGAGGCAGTGGTTCCCTAGCACAAGGTTGCAACCCAGACTAGATGAGTCTTTAAGACAGATATTTTCAAGATAATTATTTCCGGTTGGTAGGTGTTGCACCTGGTGATCTTAAAATGCTTTCAAATTCTGAAATTCTGTGAAAAGGACCTATTAGAAAGTCGGGACTTGAAATTCTAGAGGGGCAGACTGTGCTGCAAAGCCGGACGTGAAGCGACGATCTGGGGGACCCAACTGTGGCAGCTGAGAGAGTTCATTACCAGTGGTCCACGAACTCCACTATCTACTTGATAACGTTAGAATTAGATGCTGGTTGCACATGGAGATTTGATGGCTGCCATTCGACCTCCCTTCCAATTAGCAGGCAGAAGAATCTGGTTGTGAACCTGGGATGTTGCTGAAGGCAAGGGAAACAACCTCAAAGAGAAGTGACAGAAGAAGAATGGGATGTAAATGTTTTATGACCCAAAAGGCCATTTCCTTGCCCTCCCTCCGTCTGGAGACTCCAAGTCCTGAGACACATCCACTCTGCTTCAAGAAGGCTGCCTGACCCTGACCAGATACTCCGTCGTTTAATGTATTCATTATGTTTGAGGTCAGCTTTAATTTTTCAGGTCCTCATCTCGCTGCCTGGGGATAAGCGCATAAAAAGCTCATCATCAAAACATCATGCCCTCAACTCCACAAGTCTTTTGGTATCCTCTTCAGGATTTCAAAAACACAGGCAAAATGCAAGTCACATTTTACGTCCAACGTGGGATCATTTTTTTCCTCTGCTTTACAGTATGTGCCAAATTTGATTCCTGTGACAATTCATATTGTACAAAGTGAAAGGAAGCTTTCAGCCTGTTCTTTTTTCTTCCTTCCATATGGCTGATTGATTCATCTCATACTACAAACTCTTTTTCTTACTAAAATGTGATCTCTGGTGCTTTAAATGAATATATCATTGCATAAATGGTGCAGCGTGGCACTGTGTTTCCATTTCAAAGCACAAGCAAAGGAGTTGGAGAGAACTGGGATTGAAATACAGCCCCGACTACTTATTAGCTATGAAACACTGAGCAAGTCACTTAACTTTTCTGGGCCTCCATTCCCTTGACTGTAGAATCCGAGAGAGTCTGAAGCTGCAAATGCCTTCCCTCATCTAAGAGTTTTCATATCTTCTGATTATTTTCTTCTATCCTTTTTTCACTTGATGAATGCTATTCATTGCCCTACTTCTGTGTGCCAGGCTCAGTATCAGGCACCAGGGAGACAGCTGTGAATGAGACAGCATGATCTCTGCCATCATGGAGCTTAGAGTGTGCTGGAGAACAGGAGTTAAATAGCCAATTACCCATTTAATTGCTTAATTACAATTGTGAATAGTGCTGTGAAGAAGAAGAAGGGGGGCTTAAAAAGAATGATCGATAGGGAAAGTAGGGGAGGAAAATCCTACTCAACCCTCTTTGGGTGTCTGGCTGGGTCTAAAAATAATAGATTATCAGGAGAAAAACATGAAAATTTTATTAAATTATTACATATACCTGGGAGCCTTCAGAATGAAGAGAATGAAGACCCAGAGAAGTGACTGGGGCAGGAAACGTTTATACCTTTTAGACAAAGGAATGATACATCAGTGAAGAATTGACAAGATCAAGGGGTTGGGGCCAGGTGTGGTAAGTGGTAAAGAAGTAACCAGGGAGATAAGGGTGAGTTTAACAAGGTTTGTTTATACAGATTTCTCAACCCCAAATTCCCTGTGATAAGAATGTCTTCCTTCCTTTTGCATGGGGAGAGGACCTTTTACAAGGGAATTTTATCTCCTGCTTTTAGAAAGAAAAAGGAGGGACACCTGGGTGACTCAGTCGGTTAGGCAGTTGCCTTCGGCTCAGGTCATGATCCCAGGGTCCTGGGATCGTGCCGTATATCCCTGCTGAGCAGGGAGCCTGCTTCTCTCTCTCCCTCTGCCTGCTGCTCTGCTTACTTGTGCTCTCTCTCTGTCAAATAAATAATTAAAATCTTTTTTAAAAAAAGAAAGAAAGAAAAAGCAAGGTTAGAGCATTCTTCTTGCACCTGCTGCTTCTTACGTGTCTTTGATTCAAAATAATCAATATGCCCAGGTGGCATATTTTGAGGTGATGTACACTGGTTTCCTTTAAGAGCATGACCTATTCTAGAGGAGGAAGAAGGCTGATCTGAGAATCATTTAAGCTAACTTCATTCATTCATTCATTCACTCATTTATTCATTCATGTATTTATTACATATTCAACAACTATTTATTAAACACTGATTGTGTCATAGGCACTCTCATAGGTTTTAGAGATATTTTGGAGAAAAGAAGACAAAATCCTCCCAAAGAACTTAAAATCTAATGGTGTTTTTTTCCAACCTGATTCCCAGTACAAAATATGCTACTGGAGACTGAGGAAAATTTGTTATAAGACAATAAAATGGAGAAGGCACTTTGAGGTGAACGTACTGGCATTTATTTTATGGGAGAGAAGAAAACAGGAAAGAAATTTAAAGTAAGTTAGGGTAAAGCTTTGGCTGAGAAGAATATGGAGAAGAAAAATTTATGTATAAAACTTGGTAATTTGTCTGGGGAACTTAGTTTGATGCCAGAATGAGTTCTGATGAGAATATTACTGAGAGCCGTTACTCAGCTCTCTCATTTGGTTGGGTGCTTATTCCTTCTAGAATAAATGGTGACATTGTTCACTAGCTTGCCGACTCAATGACAAAGCAGAACAAGCTTTGCTATCAAATTCAAATAACACTCTGATACCAATTTCAAAAATCAGGAGTTTTCCTCATTATGAGTATTCTATTTCTTCTTAACATTGACATAAATTCACACTGTGGTTTGTTGTACTCTGTTAACATGTAAATGGGACTATGGACTCCACATTTGCAGATGCAGTGATCATCAACCTGCCTACCCCGACAAATGGGTATTATATATGGGATGTTCAATTTAGTAACAAGACTGTTGGTTTTGCTCCTAAATATCTCCCAAGTATCTACTCTTCTCTCCATCACCACGTTTTCTGAGTCACAGTCACCTCTAGCTAGAATAATTACCATAGCCTCTCAATTGGTCTACACTCCATTCATTTTGACCAGTCAGCTCTACCTCCTTCACACTTATGGCCAGAATGACCTTTACAAATATGCAAACCTGATCAGGCCACTTTCTGCTTATTATCTTCATGATTATGACAAAAGTTCTCTATGGTATTGACTGGTTTTTCTCCTATCTTCCTCTTTAGTTTCATCATGAGTGAGGTTCTCCCTGACTTTCAGTACTTGAAACACAAAGACTTCCTTCCTTTCAGGCTTTATCTCACTTGAAGCCACAGCACATGCATGAGCTATCATTTCAACTCGTTTTCCTTGTGAGACTCATTGGCCTGGCAAAACACCAATTGTAGGTCCATGTGTTTTCTCGGTGCATACAGTAGGTGCCCACTCTAGGTACCATGAGAAAAAAAAAATTGCAGTGATTTTAAGTGCTATTAAGGACTCTAAAATCTAGATACCATAAGAAGGATTTCACATTTTCATAATTCTTTTCAAGTTGCCTTCCCACCACCTTGCCATTAACTCATAAACAATCTATTCATACTCTATCAGAAAAACAAAAGTTACCAATATGAGTTTTCAACTTTCTCTATCAATTTCCTGCTGCGGTGGCATCTTCAGATTGATTTTCCAAACTTCCTTTACTTTTTGCCTCCCATGACTTGTCACCCTATCTTATAACATTCTCCTGCCATCTTCTCAAGGACATTACTTTATCTGCTGGCCCTTTTTTTTTTTTTTTAATCATCCTGCCTTATCTCTCTGTAGTGCTTATCACTTACTATTTATTTCTCTCACTCCTTGAAAATCTCTCCTTTCCTATTCTTGTTTATAGCAACTTTCCGGTTCTTTTCTTGTCTAGCCTCTTCCTCTTCTCTGTGCCTTCTCTCTTTCTCTAGTCCCTTGAATTTATGTTATCCCCAAGAACATAGAAACAAGATCACTTTACTTCCTTCTGTGCAGTTTCTCCCTTAAAAGGCTTATTATCTTATCTACTCCAAACTGGTTTGAGTGGCAACCTTATGAAAATTAAAGCACTTATTTTTTTAAATGGTGAATACACACCCATAATATAGTGTATGTACTATATATATGTAGTACATATAGCTGATTATTTTATTGTGCTTAAAAGCAAAACATCTGTTATTATTTGAAAAGAAGCCATCAAAATGACATGCATGTAAAGTCACTGGTCTCTACAATGGGTGAGTAGTTTCTATGCACAGTGGGAAAGAATAACTAGAATCTGTCCACTATCCTTTGCAACCAAGACATAGTGATGTGTTAGAATTTGACAGTGGGTATTAATCCCTTTATGTTTAAGTTCAAGAACTCTAAGACTATGTTGCTTTAGGTGTGGTGTCAGTTTCCATGTGTTTCCTGGCAGCTTTGTGACTGAATGAATGGGAGGTGGGGAAATAGGAGAGTAGGCCTGGACACTGGTAATAAAAATTACCCACAAATTTCTTACTATTTAGAAGAAGTTTTGTTATTTTCATTCACTTCTCTTTTACCCAGTTCTCTTCTTACTTATTTGCTGACTCTTCAACAAATGTTTATTGATAGGATGGTGAGTACGAACACTCCCCATTCAAGTAGCTTTCTGCTTAATTGAAGGATAGATAACTATAACTTGGATTTTCTAGGGTGTTTCCCCCTTTACGATACAGATTGGATCATTTTAAGATTTATAGTAAGAACTTTGACATAGTTTCTCCTAATTTGCAAAGGACATCCAGCAAATTGCAAATCTCCCTTAGGATATTGAATTTCTTGGGGAGTGTTTCCTGTGTTCAGGAACTAGCCTCTCAGCACAAGCTTATCTCATACATAGGCTCCTTCTCATTGATATTCTTTGCCAGACAAGCTACTAAAGAAGGCTCTTCTTAACATAAGAATTTGCAAGTCCATACCAAGATTTAAGTGTCAATGTTCTGCAAGCCTCCAAATGCTGAGCTGTTAAAATGATTTCATGTTCACTTTAAAGCCTCTGTGTCAGAGCCATGCCCTATTCTGACTGTAGCATATCCTCTGCCCAGGTGACTGGGTGGAAGGACGGACATGATGTTGTCTGTTATTGTTAATTTTATCTGTCAACATGGCTAGTCTATGATGTCTAGCTCTTTGGTTAAACACCAATTTAGATGTTACTGTGAAATGGGGCACCTGGGTGGCTCAGTCATTAAGCGTCTGCCTTCAGCTCAGGTCATGATCCCAGGGTCCTGGGATCGAGCCCCGCATCGGGCTCCCTGCTCGACGGGAAGCCTGCTTCTCCCACTACCGTTCCCTCTGCCTGTGTTCCCTCTCTCGCTATGTTTCTATCAAAATAAAAATAAATAAATAAATAAATAAAAAAGAAAAAAAAATAGATGTTACTGTGAAAGTATTTTTTAGATGTGCACACGTAAATCAGTACACTTGGAGTAAATTGGTGGGTCTCATCCAATCAGTTTAGAGGTCTTAACAAAAAAGACAGATCCCAAGAGGAGAAAGGAATTCTGCCTCCAGATTGCCTTTGGCTCAAGAATACAACATTGACTCTTACCAGAATTTCCAGCCTGTTGCCCTGGTCTGCAGATTTTTCAGACTTGCCAGCCCCCACAATCACATGAACTAACTTCTTAAAATAAATATCAAGTATCTCTGTCTCCCTGTCTTTCCATATCCTATTGGTTCTGTTTGTCTGGAGAACCATCATGGTTACACTGTCTTCTCCATCTGTTAGCCCATTTCCATGAACAATTAATAAAGTCTCCTCCTTCTTGCTTAATTCAAAATCTAAAATCTGCCCCCCAAATAAATAAAAAATCTTCATGTAAATGTATTCTTTGTGATTGTTAAACAAATCACCAAATGTGATAGGCTGAATAATAGCTTACTAAAGATGTAGGCATCTTAATTGTTGAAGCTGTGAATATATTACTTTATATGGCAAAAGGGACTTGGCATATGTGACTGAGATTCTTGAGATAGGGAGATTATCCTGGATTATCTGGGTGGGTCCAATGCAAACATTGTGTCCTTATAAGAAGGTAGGAGGATCAGTGATGTGAGAATAGAAGCAGAGATAGGAGTAATGTGGCCTTGAGCCAAGGAATGCAGTTACAGAATAAGCTAGGGAATGTACTAAGCTGCTAGAAGTTGGAGGAGAGACAAGTAGTTTTTCTTCTAAAGCATCCAGAGGACAATGGTAGAGGAAGGGGAACACAGACAAGACAGAGATCAGAGTCTGAGGAGGCTTAAGGTGGCCAAAATCTGGGATCTACATATCAAAAGAGTCCTAGATATATATGCGGAGATTTGTTTGAGTTTTTGAATGACTACAAACTGCACATGTTTAGGGTTACATTCCATCATGTAGAACAAAGGAAAACTCCCAATGAGTTATAACCAGAGCTCACAAACTGCTGTGACACATTTGAGTCTCAATCAGGCAAAGTGGAGAGATGTCACTGAACACACAGGACACTTAGTACAGATATCGAATGGCTTAGAGAAAAATCCACTTTAGGCTTATCCTAGCAAAACTTATAAACAGGTCCCTGAAGAATTAAGCCAACTCACAAGTTACTTGATTGCCTAATAGAACAAAGTGCAACATTCTTTACAGAAAATCATTAAAACAACTGTCTAAAATTCGATTAAACATTATGAAAAGCAGGAAAATGTGACCCATTACAAGGGGAAAAATAAAAAGACCCAGAAATGACAGATTATAAGATTATCAATAACTTTAAAACATTGATTGTATTATATGTGCTGAAGGATTTAAAGAAAAACATAAATATAATGAAGCTACAAATGAAAAAATATAAAAGAATTGCTTATTTTAGAGTTGAAGACATAATATATGAAATGAAAATTTTAATAGGTCATGTTAACAACATATTGGAAATTGCAGGAGAAAAGTTCAATGGTCTTGAAGATATATTAGTAGAAACTATTCAAACTGAAATACACAGAGAAAAAAACTGAAAAGTGAATGAAAGATTTTAGTGATGTGTGAGATATCAAATAGTCTAATATATATGAAACAAAAATTGACAAAACTGAAAGATAAATCAACAATTATATTTGTAAATCTCCATAACCCTTTTTTGGTAACTGATAGAATAAATACACAAATAAATAGATATTAATCAACTTGTCCTAATAGGTCAAAACACCCATAGTCAAGTCAAAATTATATGAATATTTAGAAGATATTTTTTTACTGAATGACTTTGGAAACACAATATATCAAAATTTGGGTGATGCAACTAAAGCATGATATAGAGGAAAACTAACAACTCTAAATTTTTATTTTAGAAAATAATAAATACATCTAAAATACATTTTCTAAGGTTCTTTCATTACTGGTACCAAAAGAAAAATTAACCTAAAGTAAGTGCTAGTAACAAAAACAATAGAAATAAATAAATAAATACATACATAAATAAATTAAAAATAATCTTAAAAAGTAGAAGATATTAAGTAGGAACCAATAATAAGAACAGAAAACAATGAAAGAAAAAATGGAAAAGAAGTAGGGAAAACTAATTAAATCAAAAGGGTTTTCTTTGACAACATCAATAAAATTGAAAACAGTCAAGCTAAAGCGAACAGGAAAGAAGAAAATGATCTAAATTACCAGTATTGATAATGAAAAAGTGATATCTTTACAGATTCTACACACATTAGAAAGATAATGAAGGAATATTATGATATGAATAATATGGCGATAAATTTGGCACTAAAATAGAAATAACAGATAAAATCCTTGCAAGGCACATATTAAAAAATTGCCCCCAAAAGAAATAAAATTTGCACAGCTATATAAGAAATAAACTGAATTTCATATTAAATCCTTTCCCATAAAGAAAAGCCCAGTCCAAGGTAACCTCACTTGTGAATTCTAGACAAATCCTTAAGAAAGATATAATATCCACCCAGAAAAATCAAATCCAGTAATATATAATAAATATATTACATCATGACCAAATGAAATTTATCTCTGGAGTACAGAATTGATTTATAATTTGAAAATCAATCAATAATTTACCACATTAATAAAATATAGGGAAAAATTGATAATCTCAGTAGGTGCAGAAAAAGGACTTGACAAAACAATATCAAATCATGATAAAAGCTTTCATAGCAGAAATAGGAAATTCCTGACACAGAAAAAGAGCATCTATAAAATCTTTCATCTAGGGGCGCCTGGGTGGCTCAGTCATTGAGCGTCTGCCTTCGGCTTAGGTCATGATCCTGGGGTCCTGGGATCAAGCCCTGCATCGGGCTCCCTGCTCGGCAGGAAGCCTGCTTCTCCCGCTACCACTCCCTCTGCTTGTGTTCTCTCTCTTGCTGTGTTTCTCTCTGTCAAATAAATAAAATCTTTAAAAAAAGAAATCTTTCATCTAACATCATATTTAATGGCTCTAAGTTTGGGAAAAAAGATTAAGATCTCCACTCTCAACATTGCTTTTTAGCATTTTACTGGAGTTCTTAGTCAGGATAATAAGGTAAGTAAAAGAAATATAAGGTATATAAACTGGAAAGGACAAGGTCAATGTGTCTGTACTTGCATACGACATGATTATGTATGTAGAAGATCCTAAGAATCTACAAAAATTCTATTAGAACTAAAAGTGAATTTACCAAGGCCACAGAATACAAAATCAATATAGAAAAATCAACTGTATTTCTCTATACTAGTAAGGAAAAATTAAAATTAAACTGCCATGTAAATGTGCCAGTGTTAAATTGGTATGAAAAACATGTAATACCTAGGAATGAGGCTAATTAAATATATATAAGAATTATACACTAAAAGTGACATAAAATTGTTGAGAGAAATGAAATGTCTACATCAATGGAGAGACATACTATATTTGCTTAACATAGTATAGGTGGCTCTTATTTAATGCAAATTATACTTCAATAAAATTAGATTTGAAAAATAAAACTCTGCATACAGTGTGATAAATATTATACTAAGGGTAATAAGGATTCAATTCAATTTTGTGTGGATGAAGTGTTTTCCAGTAATCCTCCTCATATTGGACAGCTGTAGGGAGAGCAATTTTAGACGGACAAAGAAGGAAGGGTATTTCTGAGAGACTGTCGTGAGCCTGGTACCTTTAAAAACCTGTCAGTATTTCAATAGACTTGAGGTAAAGGATGCAAGGTGTGGACCCTGAAAGATGGGACTAGAAAACATCAGATCACAAAAGGGCCCTTCACATCTCCTTAAATATTGTACCCTTGGTGCTTCTCTGGCCTTACCCTCATCCTGGTCCTGTTTGGAGGTCATGCTACAGAATTTGGAATTTTTCTTTAGAATCTTTCCTTTCTTCAGCGTGTACAGATAGAACAATAACAACAAATAGATAATCTGCTCTACTTACGGTAGTTCCTGAACTTGCATGAGTTTATTTTTTTCCTACCATTCGAAGCAAACTTTATTCCGTTTAGCAACTCTGTGGAGTAAGATTTGAGAGAAGGGAATTATGGATGGTCACTATCTATAATGGAAACTTAAGAGGACTCAATTAAACAATCAAGTGCTAAAATAACTTCGGCAGTATATACACTTCTCCAAAATATGTTACTAAAAAGTTTACTGGAATGGAAAAAATTTTAAAAATGTGATAAATTTTTTATATTAGTTACTTAATTAAATAAAAACAAACAGAAGCCAAAACAGCTCTTTACTGTATATGTGTTGAGACAACATCAAAATGTAAATTTGTATTGGACTACTAAACAACATCACAGGGTTATCAGTTAGCTGTAAATAAATTTGAGCATTACTTTCTCTTGCCTTTTTTTTTGTTTTGTTAAAAATATAAAGGCCTGTCTTTTTCATGCAAACTAAGAAAATTTCTTGGATTAAGAAGGCAGACACTTTGTCTTATTTCTTCTACTGAAAATCAATGGTACCTAAAATGTATATTTCCAATACAAATATACATTTTCTTTTTTTTTTCCTAAAAAAATAACTTAGTGATGAAAGGAAAGTTATTAAGCTGGGAATAATGTCCTGAAATTAGTGTGTTCTTTTCTCCAGTCTAAAATATCCATTTAAAATAAGCAATGTTTATCAACTATAGATTTTTGATATCCAGTATTATTTTACCTCTTGAAAAATAAGCTTCCAGCAACAATCTTCATATGTGAATCTTCTTTAAGGGATATCTCTATCAATTTGATAAGATTTTTTTTTAAAGATTTTATTTATTTATTTGACAGAGAGAGCTCACAAGTAGGCAGAGAGGCAGGCAGAGAGAGAGAGGGAAGCAGGCTCCCTGCTGAGCAGAGAGCCTGATGCGGGGCTCAATCCCAGGACCCTGAGATCATGATCTGAGCCGAAGGCAGAGGTTCTAACCCACTGAGCCACCCAGGTGCCCCTCAATTTGATAAGATTTTGAATAAAGCCCTATTATCAGGGACCATGTTACTAAGGCCAGTCTGCCCTGATAGAGGATCCTCTTAAGCCAGAAAATTAAGTCAAGAACACACAGGCGAGTCAGACAGTTTAATGTCCAGGAAGCATCTACAGAATAAAATATCTTTTGTTGGACTTGGTTAAGATGAATTTACCTTCAACTTCAACCAGAAGTTGGAGACTAGCACACCTCAAAAGCCCAATATGAGGCAGAGTAATCAATCTCTAGCTAGGCATTGCGGTACATTTTATTAAGAAAAATCTGCTTGATTGACAGTTAGATTCTGTATGTAGTATAAAATGTCAACCCTTAATGTCAAGGCATTAAAAGTTTTGTCTGCAACTCCAACTGTTGAGAGTGACATGATATAAGGACATGCATGAACTAATTGAATGGGCAGACCAACTAAGGGCTTTCTGGTTTTCTTAAAGTAACATCTTGACATTCTGTGGTGGTGAGATGGTGAGGTGAGGAAATGGTGAGGAAATTTTTAAAGGGAGCATCCCAAATTCCAGGCATTTCCCATGGTTCAAAAGCACATGGAAACTGCCAGGCTGTTGGTCACTGCATTTCAGTTCCTCTTTCCCATTATAATGCCAGAATACTTGCCCAGTTTAGAGACTTACATAAATAGGTCTTTCAGGATGCCCTATTTACAACAGTAAATTCACTTTCATAATGAGTTAAGACATTGAAGCTACAGGCTTTGGGGGATAGAGGACATGTTGAATGATGTACCAGTCACCCTGATTTCCTCCATATGTTTAGACCAGTGCCAGGTCCTCCTCAATGAGCTCTATGGATCCATTGCTTTGGACTTGGATGGCTATGTCCAACCTCTTAGCATAGCTGGGCGTGGGAATTCTAAGCTTCTCCTGCTTCCACCATTCTGCTAATTTCTGCTGCAAATCCTTAGCTTCATCTTTCACCTGCTTCTCAGATCCCAGGAGATTCTCCTCCACAGCGAGTTTCCTTTCCAGGAAGGTGTTTCTTTTAATGGTTTAATTCAAGTACGGCTCAACCCCCTCCAGAGATTTGACAGAGGCTAATTTTACCGGTCCCATGTCACCGTTTGCTTGTCCAGCTTTCTAAAATATAGTTGTGTAATTAATCTGTAATTCTTTTAGTCTTCGCAAGGCCATTCTAACGCTGAGAACCCTTGGAAGATTTCAGAATGTTGCTTTTCAGAGAGATTGTAGCTCCATCAGGAGGCAGTTATTTTCTGAGCAGAGAGTTCTTGTTTCTATTTTTAAATTGTTGCAGCTGCATCTCTCTCATTTTTTGCTTCCCTCTGGGACTTTCTGCAGTTCCTCTGTATATTCTTTGCCCTTTGCTTCTATGCCATAGCTAGATCTTTTCAATAGCCAGTCTTTTCCTTCTTAGAGCTAAAAATGTTCTTTTTCCATTAAAACATGGGGAGAGCTTCACTTTCCTTGTGGCCTGATGTGCAGGTGCTGGAGGTGAGGATAGGGTGGCATTTGGGGCACCACCGTGGTCCTGCATTAGCTCCCCAAGAAGCCATATCACATTGGCTTAATTTGGGCTTATTGTGAACTAGAATTCATGTGAGATTTCTTAGTGAATTACAGTTTGGTCAATTTTCTTTTATTTTTTTAAATTTTTATTTATTTGTTTATTTGCTTGTTTGTTTATTTGTTTATTTATTTGTTGGGTCAATTTTCTTTTGACCTGTATTTGGGTACATTATTAAGACGTCTGCATAGAAGATTTGAAAACATCATTTTTTAGAGTTTAGCTTGATTTCAGAGTTAATTTGGATTACTGATCTTGTAACTCAATGAGTGAACTGTCCATTACCCTTGGTTTATGTCATTCACATATTTAATGAACTTTACTTTGTGTACTCTTTTAGGAAGTTTATATTGTGTGTTTTCCATGTACTAAATATTATATCAAACGTAGCAAGGAGATCCATTAGGATAAAATTCTTTTGAGTTGGTTATAGGCTGGTGGAAAAGGAGGTTAGGTAGACAAATAATTACAATGCAAAGTAATATGATTAATAATGATGATGCAATTTTTTTATTATTTTAGAATTGCACAAATTAGGGATGACTTTCTCTGGAGAAGGTCCCATTGTAATTCCTCATAAAAACAAACAAACAAATAAAGCTGGATGTTTTAGGATACTAAAAGAAAGAAACCAACTAAAAGGTTAGTGTACTGTATGCTCATTCTTTATCTAAGACAATGTTAAGCAACTTCAGATATCAATCATTGATTTTCAACAGCCTGCCAGAGGGGAGATTTTCTTTTTATGTCTGAGCAGTTCGAGATTCCTTACTGACAGAGTTCACTTGGAGGTAGAGAGGTGATACAGAGGTGTTTTTTCACAATCTCAGACAAGCTCTGTGTACATGACTGGATGACTTCTGGTTAGGCACAAAGATGTTCTGATTTTATCTCTTCTGGGACATAAATAATAGACCATAATGATAACTCATCACATCAAAGCAGCAACAGAGTGAGATTTAACCAGGAGTTCTTTCTATTTATTAAATAGAAAACAAAGACACTTTCTGAACAAAGGGAGTTTTTCACAGAATTTTGCAAATCTTATCTGCAATATGTAATTTATTTAGTGAACATACACAGGTTGGTGTAGCCTTTTTGTGAATAGTATGCAATAATCACACTTTGTTAAATTCATTTTTTCTTGAAAGAGGAAGAAAACATTAATCACATAGTGATACAGTCTTCTCAGATCCTTCAAAGGGTATTTTGCCAAGGATGTCCCAGATTAGTTATTTAAAATTCTACAGAAATGCAGTGGAGATGGAAACATGCTTTCCTGATTTTTTTTCACCCAAGTTCTGAATTTTAAGGAAGAATGAATTAATCAGACCTATGAAGAAGAAAAAAATGGAACGTAATATCAGAGAACGCCTTTTGGTTTTGACGTAATTCATAAACTAAAGTAGAGTTACTGATGGGATTAGAAATCTTTGAGTTAAGTTTCTAGGTTGGATACTTAAAATAGCACAGTGACTGCTCAACATCTTTAGCCAGACAACCTCTTGTCTGTTTTCTCTGTTTGCTTTTTCTTAAGATATAGTAATGGTGGTTTAGAAGATTCAAGTGTGAGATGGGTATTAATGAGATAATTTTCAATTGATTTTAAAATGCATGTTTTGAAGGAGCACATTTTCAAAATAATTTTATCTTTTTCTGAGAAACAGTGACTCCTCAATCGAGTGCTTCCATAAATACTCTTTTTGTTTTCCAGTTCCTGTTAGTCAAGCACCAGTTCAATTTAGCCTTCCATTATCATTCCATCCATATAATATATCCTTTATGCAAAATTATGAACACATTTTGTTTCAATATATTTATACATGTGTTATTATATAATGCACATTATATAATATACTATATTTATATACTATATATACCATTTGTTCTTTGACTTTTTGTGTAGGTTTAGTTACTCTGTTGCTTACTTGATTAAGTAAAGGAGTATTTGAGTGTCTCTAATGTGCCTAGCATGATTCTAAGCTCTGGGAACACAGCAATGAACAAATCAGATATGTAGAGTGTGCACTCTAGTGGGATAGACAGAAAATAAAGGTGAGTAAAATAGAAGGTATACCCAAGAAAAAAATGGAGAAGGGAAAGAGGAAAGGGTGAGTTAGGGGTTAGTGATTTAGAGGAACCAAAAAGACCTCATCAAGATAATAATAGCTGGGTAAAGAAATGATGGAGAGGAGGGAAAGAGCTATGTCAATATCTGGAGAAAGAACATTCTGAGTTAATGGGAGCAACATGTGCAAAGGTCCTGAGTTAAAAGTGCTCTTGGTGTGTTTGAGAAGCAAGAGGGTGGTCACTGTGGCTAGAGGTAAAAGGGAGGGACAATAGGGGAACTGATTCTGTATGGATTTAGAAGTTCTCAAAGGCTTTGGTTTTTACTCTGAGAGAGATAGAAAGGCACTGGGGGGATTTAGGATTGACAACATTGGACTTACATTTTTATATGATACTCTCTACCTAGTTGAGAACAGAGTACAAGAATGGAAGCAGCAAAACAAATCAGAAGTTTTAATGATCCAAGTGGTAAGGGAGGGGAGAAGTGGTCTGATTCTAGAAGCAGAGCTCTCCATTAACTCATGAGTCCTTTCCCTGCCCTGCCACTGGAATCAGCCACCAAATTCTGGAACCCAGATTTCAGACTCCTTTTAATGGAGAAAGGTACTAGAAACCAAGATCTGGATACTTTGCTCATTGATACTGGGTCAATTCAGTGGACAGAAAATAGATAATTAACTACTTTTTAAAATTCCATGTGTTCCTACTGAGATTTCTAATTCCAATTCCAACTCTAAGGTTTTTTCTTGAGCCTTCCTATATTCCCAATTTGTATTTTCCTTCTCCCATAAGTGAGAGTTTGGGTCTAAAAGTATGGATGTATTTACTTAGTAGCTCAATTTTACAGTTTGAGAATTGCCACATCTATACTGCTATAGAGACAAATTCTACTATATTAAGTTGAAGATTTATTTGCAATTCTCATTGTCTTTAGACGGAGGGTGTATAATCAAAGTACTGTGCACAGATGTTATTTAGATTAGCATATTTTCCCCCTATGTGGTTATATATTCCATTTATAATGCTGTTTATTGTATTTGTTTCTATTTGTATGCAATTTTAGATTGCTCCATTTAATTTTTATTTAGTTTATTTTTTTAACTGTAAAATATTAAATTGTTCCCAAAGTCCAAACTATACAAAGAGCTATTCTCAGGGAGGTGTTCCTTCCTGTCATCTGATTTCCATTCACCAATCAGCCAATTATATTAGCATTTAGTTATTGTTGCTGTATTTCTTTTTGTAAAAATAGACTGGTACCAGTGTATGTCTTTCTCTACTTTTCCTAGCTAAGATACAGTAAATAAATTACACTTATCTCTGTATACTGCTTTTTTACCTAATAATATATACTGGAAATTATTCCATATTCATTCATAAGGATCCTCCCCTTCTTCTCTAGAGCTCTGAGTACTCCATTGGATGAACCATAGTTCACTCAATTAATTTCTAGGTGTGGACATTTAAGTTGTTTCCAATATTTTAAAATAATAAAAAATGCTGCTATGAAAAACCTTGCATGCACATATTTCCTTATTTTGGGAGGTATATACACAGTAAATTCCTAAAAGTGGGATTGCTGGATCAAAGGGTAAATGTAAATGTAGTTTTGTTAAATATTGCCAAAATAGCCTTCAGAGGAGTTTTACTATTTAGCATCCCCATAAGCAATGTATGAAATTGCCTGTCTTCCAACATTCGTTCCCCAGTCGCAATAGAGAGAATGTTGTCAACTTTTGAATTTTTGCCAACTTGACAGTATCTCAGTGTAGCATTAATTTGCATTTTTATTATTGTGAAAGGACACCTAAATTTTTGACCTGTGCAATTAGGAAAATGGAGATTTCCACCTTGTGAAATACATTTGTTCTTTTTTAAAGCAAGTTTTGTAGTTACTATCAAAGTCTTGGTTTTGGACACATTAAATAACACATTGGACATTCAAGCAAATTTGTTAAGTAGGTTGTTGATACATAAGTCTAGAGTTTCAGGGAATAGTCTGGGATACAGATTTAAAATTTTATGGTATTATAAATATATGACATTTACATGCTCGAGACTTGAAAAGATCATCAAAGGAATGCATTATTTAGAAAAGAAGAGGTACAAAAATTAATCCCATGGGCTCTGTCATATTAAGAAATTGAGGAAATGAGGAAGAACCAGATTAAGAGATTGGAAAGGAGTGTTCAGAGAGGCAGAAGACAAGCAGGGAAATTTGATGTCCTAGAAGCCACATGAAGAAATATTTTAAAATGGAAAGACAAATATTGCAAACAGGTTAATCATTTGAGAACTGACCATGGGATTTAGTGCCCTGGAGGTCTTCAGTGACCTTGATAAGAGCAATTTTTGTGGGTGTTGGGGTGAAAGCCTGATTAGATTGGGCTCGAGAGAGAATAGGCAACCCCCCTATAAAATCAGTAAGACTATACGGAAGATTTGGTGGTGTAGAGTGCCCTTTTCAAAAATTTTTACTGTAAGGGGAACTAGAGAAATAGGCAACAAATTAGTTATCTCAAGAATAGACCCTAACTTTTATACATTTTTTTCGTACCTTCATAGTACTAGTTATTGTGAGCGTTTTTATAATAAAATCATAAACTCTGAGTTGAAAATCTTTTCCAGTATAGGAATATCCCTCAAGCCTTCCCAGATAAACAAAAAGGATTTTTTTTCAGACAGAAGTCCATTATTCTTAATATTGAGAAAGATGCAAACGCAAGTAATTCCAATCAAAGACTGAAACCTGGGAGGATATGTTGCCTACTCACAAGGTTGCTGTGAATTCCTTACTGTTGGAGTGATCTTCCAAACCAAGACATCATTTGTTATCAATTGTAGTCTCAACAAAATATGTATTTTTTTAAACTTACTCAGGGAAATATTTATAACTTTCAGTGAAGCAGTGCATCATGCTTGAGAAAAGTTGTGAACCTAAGGTCTTGGACATTCAGTCCCTTGAAAAGAATATAGACAGACCTATTGTTGACATATTTTCTTGACCAAATTACTAACCTTTTCTTTTTTGATTTATTTGTACATATCTAGCACCAAGTAGATGGATAAAGGAAAGTAATTTAAATTTTAGTGGGAGGGAAAATAAAGCAAGACAAAATCAGAGAGGGAGACAAACCATAAGAGACTCTTAATCATAGTTAAGAACCTTAACCATAGTTAAGGTTCCTGGAAGGGTAGGGATGGGGGCATGGGGTAACTGGGTGATGAGCATTAAGCAGGGCACATGAGGTAATGAGCAGTATTATGTAAAACTGATAAATCACTAAACTCTACCCCTGAAACTAACAATACACTCTATGTTAATTAATTGAATTTAAAATTTTGAGAGTAAATAAATAACATAAAAAATAAAATAAAACAAGGAAATAATTATGAAATACTCTGTGCAAAGTCCTCTGCTTAGTCCTTTTCATTTCCATGCATTCTTTTATTCAACCCTCACAACAACCCTATGAAGTAGGTACTGGTATTGTTATTTTTTTTTTTTTTGTAAAGATATAAAACTAAGATCATAAAGGTCAACTAGATACTGTGCATCAGAACTGAAACTTGAATTTATAGCTCTTTCTTGACTCCCCAGCCTATGTTCTCAACCATAGCTCTGGAGAGGGGTAAACTAGATTCTTGCTTTTAAGACATTGTAGCTTGGAGTTAATGAGAGTCATGGTAGCAGATTAGTGTACTTGCATATAGTCAAGAATTCTCTGTTGGTGAAGGCCAGAGGAAAAACAACCATCTTCATGGATTGGCTCAGAGATTAATTTTTACACACTGAGTATTCCTTTTATGGAATTACCACTATGTGACAGGCACCTGCTGGGCACTAGTAAAATGGTAGTAAATAAGCTGCCTACATGCAAGTTGCCTTAAGTCAAGCATCCTGTCATAATACTAGTGGGGGTTATTTCTAGGTGTTGTTGGCCTCTGGGGATTCCCTGTTTGGCCCCATCCAACTCACAGTATTTGGTTTGCAAGGACATATTACCAAGAAAACCTTAATTTTCTCTTCAGCTTGGATAAATTTTAGGCAGTTTTCTTCCTGACTGTAGATCCCTGGCCTCCTTTTTCTTAGAGTACTTACTTTAGAAAACTTGCAATTATAAATTTTTTCTCTGCTGCTTTGAGATCTAAATCTTATACAACCCAGGAAAATCTGTCTTAAGGATCTGGGTGGACAAGCTTTTGAAGTATAATTATCAAGAAAGATAGGGTTCCTAACTCCCAATCTCTGTGAAAGGGAGCCTAACTTTGATAAGTACCAACTAGCAAATACAGATGGTCTAATCACCTATGACCAGACTCTTCTTAAATTCCTCCAGTACTTTTCCCATTAGCTCACTCCAGTGTTTAAAATTTCTCCAGCTTTTCGTTCCAGTATGGTTGAGTCCAATCCCTTGCCTCTATTGCAATAGGCTCAAATAAAATCTTTCTTGCCTGATTAACCCATTTGGTACAACTATTCTTTCACACATGTATTATGAGCTTGGTGGAATCAAGGAAACCAGGATATAACAGCGGTGATGAAGACCCTCAGGAAGGAAAGAGTTCCTGTCATATGCATGGCTTGAAACAGAAGCCATAGACTCCTGTACACACTCTTTATAGTAGAATGAATTTGTATTCCTGAAATAATATTATTTGAAACCAGAGAATGCTAGAGCTTGATGTGGACTCAGTATCAGTAATTCCACTCTCTTTGGTTTACCAGTGAGGAAAGAGGTCATCTGCCCAAAGTCACCCAGACTTTGGCCAGAGTTAGAAGTGTAAAGCTGG
>CM053606.1:78211580-78261614 GCA_028646535.1 Procyon lotor | reverse complement strand
AGAAGTGTAAAGCTGGTCTTCTGATACCCAGTTCAGCCCATTTGCCGTAGACCTGTGTTTTAAATCTATTGTAGATATATTCGAGAATTTTCATGCCTCTACTACTCACAAAAGCTCATCTGTATACTTAAGATATTATTACTACTCTGATAAAGAGCTTGATAATAATTGAGGGGGGTAACTAAATAAATTGTCATAATCTGTTTCTTATCCCAACACAAATATTTGAGCTAATGTCTTGGACTTAATATGAAATACTATATCATATACAGCCTCATTGTTTGAATTAAGACCTACCAGTAAATGCCATGTATGGTTTTAATTTTAAAACATCCAATTTTGCTTCAAGCTGTTAGGAAAATTAAAATGCATTATTTTTAGGTTTTACAGCATTTTCAAGTAGTTTGTTGTCATGAGATGAATACTGCAATCTATCAGGTTTTTTTATTCATGATGCTGTTTAAATAAATATCAGGTTTTTGTATGTGCTGTTCAACTTCTCATTATCATGCAACAAAGCCTTTCCAAATTGCCTGAGGTTAGTGCCTTTGTTAGAACCCACGAGATTGGAAAACATAGCTAGAGTCATGAGAAAGTTAACTGACCTATATTTGCAAAAAATATATAATTAAAAAAATTAACATCAAGGTCACATCACCAGATTTAGCCATTATCAGGCTTGAATCACTAAAGATTAAAGCTCATAATGATTAATTCATAGCAATGTAATGTATGTCTGTGTGGTCATCTGCATTTAGCACCTGGATCAAAAAAATTGGCTTGAGAAATGTCCTGGGTCAAAGAGAATGTTTGGGGTTGTGGATGTAAAAGTAGTTTAAAGAGAGCACAAATGAAACTCATAAATTACCGCTTATTTTTACCATAAAAAAGAGTCAAATGGAATGACTAAAATATAAAGCTAAGCATAAGCTGCTCTGCTCCTGAGTTGAAAGGTTTATGACTCATTTAAAAATGCCTATTGGTGATGACTAGAGCTTAGTGGGAAGGACATTTTGATTATCAGTTTCAAAGTGTCAGTTCATCTACTTAGAGTTGTAAATGGAAAGAAAATGCCATGTGGCAGCTGTTCTGTGTGTGCGTAACAAATGGTTAAGTACTTATTCTATCGCTTGCCTAATAACGTTCTGCATTTGCAGATACAAAAAGATGAAAACATTTAACTTGCTAAGGGCTCCCACAGCACGTGGTAACTGACCAGTCACATCCGACCTCCTCTCCTCTCACTTGAGTGAGAGCCCTGGCACAGGCCATGAGCAACATTGAAGTCCTTCCTTTATGCTTCTGTTGAAGCGAAGCGCACCTGTAACCCCAATGCTGGTTCACAAGTCTTTGTTTGCAATTCAGAAATCTAAAAGTTTATTCATCTGTCTTATGTTTTTGGAAAGCCTCTGTGGTAAGACATACCAATTCCAACTGGTGTGAAAATTTTAAATTTTTATTAATTACATTTTAGTGTGGCTCTTGTTTCACTGCAGAAATACTGCTCCTTTGGGACACCTGGGTGGCTCAGTTGGTTAAGTGTCTGTCTTTGTCTCAGGTCAGATCCCAGAGTCCTAAGATCAAGTCCTGCATCAGACTCCCTGCTCAGCGGGGAGCCTGCTTCTCCCTTTGCCTGCTACTCCCCCTGCTTGTGCTCTGGCAGGCATGTGCTCTCTCTCTCTTTCTTTCTAACAAATAAATAAACAAAATCTTAAAAAAAAAAAAAGAGAGAGAGAAGAAAAGAAAGAAATACTACAAGTTTGATTATAGGGATCTACTCTAGGCTCTATGTGGGTGTTGCATACAATATGGTTTAGGGACTAGATTATTTTCCTAAAATCTGACGATTTCTGCATTCTAAAACCCAACTGGTCCCAGAGTTTTCTTTCAGGGAGTTGCAAACTTCTGTCCCTTGTTATATATTGTAAACTCTGGCAGCTCTGGCTAATGTCTGTGACCTCCTTCTGTAGAGTGGAGAATTGGCTGGGTGGTTGCCCAATCCAGGCATAGCAGATGCGATCCCATGACTAGCTATCACCAATCACATATGAACTAAAGTGAAGTGTCACTCCTGGGCCAAGCCTTTCTTAAGAAGCAGTTGGGTTTCTTTTTCTTTCTTCTGCTGGCTGCAAGCAGAGGTCTCCAAGGCCCAAGCTGAAGGCAGAACCACAAGGTGGAAGAAACCCAAGTCGATAAATCATTTTGGGAAGGAAAGCTGCTCACTGCCCAGAAATATCAGAGCTGTGTTGGTAAATGAGTGAGAAATAAATTTCCTTGGTGTAAAGCTCTGAATTTTTATGGCTTATTTGTTATAGCAGCATTGATAAATATACATCCTGTCATGTGATTATGTGTTATTTTCTAATTATTAAAAATGTATAATTACTATATATTCTCTGAGAAAGGTACTACATTTTAGGCCTATATCTAGTCAATTGTACCAGGAAGGAGGTAAAATAAAGAAGTTGCTTTTACATAATTGAGAGAATTATCCAGACTTTGGAAGCTGCAAAATTATATTAATAAATTTAAGTGTCATTTAACAGTCATGTAAATTTGAGGATTCCACAATCTTTCTGAGCCGTGGTTTTCCTACCTCTGCAACAAAGATAATGATATTCATGGGGAGAGCTATTATGGAAACATCTAGCATGTTTCAGATGGCTTTGCACAAAGTTGTGCCCAACCAGTATAATGCTTAACATCAGTGCTCTACAATGCTTTTTGAAAAACAAAACAGTAGCCACTAGCAGTATATAATGATTTACAATTTGTAACACGTTTTCATTATTTTATCTCATTTTCTTGACCTGGCAACTTTGGAATGTCACCATGGTTAGAAATATTCTTTTTACTATTAAAAATGAAGAGGCTCAGAAGTTCTTAAAACTCATATATGAGTATATCAGAGGTAGAAGCTAATTCTTCTGACATCTACTTCCATGTTCCTCCTCCCACAACAAAATCTTAAAATAGATAGGTTCTCTTTTTTCTCTTCTATTCTTGGGCAAGTATTTGAAGAAAGTACTTCTGTGTTGTTGCTTTGCTTGTATAAGACCAAGGATACTGCATAGACTGAGTTTAAATCTTAAGCAGATATTTATTTATGCATCTAGGCATAAGTTTGCTTGGGAAGCCTAAGAAGATATGTTTATCATTTCTCTGGTTTATTAGAGTGGGTCTATTGACATAGTGAAGACATTATAATAATTATAACATCTTTGAGTGTTTACCATATACCAGCTACTCTTGTAAATTTTTTTATACATTAATTCATTTTATAGCTACAACGACCCTAAGAACTAGTTAATATAATTATCCCCATTTTACATATGAGAAAACTGAGGCACAGGACAATGAAGCAACCTTCTCAAGATCACATGGCTATGAGTAGCAGAACCAGCATTTTAGTCTACCTCCAGAGCCTACTGTTGAATACCATGATATCCCATCTCTCAACATATGTTAATACATATTTAATTGATAGCAAGTTTTTGTTCTACAGAATTAAGCGGATGGAATTTACAACTTAATACCATACTTAGTGTCTAGGATGGAGTTCTTGAAGTTTGGAAACTGTTTTATTTTTGAGCTAGAAAATTGCAATTTAACTTTGTTTTTATGTGTATTTTATGAAACAGGTCCCTGTCTCAATGATTTTGGAGACTTATGTTCAATAGCAAGTGCAAATAGGAGGAAGGCTATTTAAATGGAGAGTGGGAGAGGGAAGCAAGGGAGGAGAGGCCCATATTCAGAAGTAAAGAGATACAAAGGTAAAAGACAAAGAATGAAAAATTATTGAGAGACCCCAGATGCCAAGAGTCAGCAGAAGAAATGGATGACCTATGGAGCTAACCATGAAAGGGAGATGATTACGACATTCCCAGATCCGGTCCCAGGCACGGATGGGACCTAGGAAATCAAACAGATATAGGCAGAGAAGAAGGCTGCATGCATCAGCTACCTTAAAGAAGAGCTGTAATTTCATAATCAGAAGTTGAGCATGAGCTATTTCCATTGAGTCTTGATGAGGTGGCTTGACTATTATCCTGTCCCATATTTCCAAGAAGATGTCCTCAGAGGTGGTCCTTAAAAATTCCACAGAACTACTAATGCTGTAATGCAAATTTGTTTCTGCTTTTGAGATTTGCAGAGTTTTTTTAAACATTTGATCATCATATAATTTTAGCAAGCACCTCTCTCATGTTTTTAAAATTGACTCTCATTTTCTTCGTGCTTTGTCTCTTTTCATGCATTAATATGTGAGATATCATAGTATATTAAAGGGCGAACTTTCAGAACCAGACAGATATGGATTATTATCTTTGCTCATCCACTTTCTAGATTTGTGACCTTGAACATGTTACATAACCTCTCTAAATCTTAGTTACATCATTTGTAAGCTGGGGAATAATAAATGTACCTACTTCATAAAACGGTAGTGATAGTTTAATGAAATAATGTTTGTAAATCACTCAAGGCAGTTCCTGGCCCATAATTAGTGCTCAATAAATATGGACTCTTATTAAACTGGTGGTACACTTTGTGAAGTTGATTTACCTTTCCAAAGTGAGCAATGTCACTCTCTTCTTGCTGCCAGGAATAAGCTCACCAATCTATCTCATGGTGCCACTTGGCCCAGGCCTGCGTGCCGTGACTGGAATAGGATGAGGGGAAGTTGCCTGAATTGGCCCAGAGTCAGTCCAGTGTTAGACGCAGAGTGTGTGGCACCGGGGGAGCTCCCCCTGGTTGACACTGAGGAAGTACCCTCCTTACTGAAACATCTCAAAAAAGGAACAAAAACCAAAATGGGGTGAACCAAGGGTGATTAAGTACAGTGACAGATGAGAGGCTGAGTTTGCAACCCAATTTACTAAAAAGACTCATTCCAGGGAGGGAAGACCACCTGTGTAGGTTCAAGTTTAAACAGAAATAAGCAGTTGCCACAAACATCCCAAAGCCTGTAGGGTACAGAAAAGCAATATGAGGGAGAATCTTTTTATATCAAGTCTTGAAGGAATTGAATGTAGTTTCAGAGAGGAATAATGTGAAGGGGAAATCCTTTCAGGTTTTATTTATTCCTCCTTTAATTGTTAAATAACCGAGTCCTCAGAGAGAGAATAATATCCCCACTTTTACTTTGTGGCCCCATGGTGGATATGAGACCACGAAGTGATTGTTTGTTAAATATTTACGTCCTTGGGCTCCACGTGAGCTATTACAATCACTTCAAGCCCACAGGCCTCCATCAATTTTATGAATGTCATTAATCTTGTCACTTAACCATCTTGGCCTTCGGTTTTTTTTTCTTCTCTACCTACCTTGTCCTTGATGGTAAAGAGCAAGGAGGATTCAAGCTCAGAAAGGGAGATGAGTCTCTTTCTTCCTTGTGATCAACACAACCCAGCTGTACATATACTGTGTGGGTCGGTTTTCCTGTGAATTTTCATCACTGCTTTTACCAAAGCATTTGGAATTGAGGCATTTTTTCTTCCTTTTACACAAACATTTTATCTTTAAAATTTTTTACAGTGGTATCTCAGGGTTTCATTTGATACCAAGAAGTTCCTGAGATTGAGGAAAAGTGTTGGTTGTGGATCAGATAAAGAAGAAGATAGAGAGCAAAGGTTAGGGATGGGATCTGCAAGGGAGAGATTAAGTAATTGTCCTCAAGTTCATAGCCTTCAAACTTGAATGGCAAAAAGCGCACATTCGGAGAGTCACGTCTTCTGGTTAATCTAGAAGCTGTGCTTCAGTTATTCTTCATGTATGTTTATTCATTCAAGAAACATTTATAGAGCTCCTACTATGTGCAGAGTAGAACACTTTTCATTTCGGCTGGGAAAGCAGACATGATAATTACTGCTATAAAACTATAAAATATACACATATACTAGGTTACAAACAGATACAATATATTACAGATACAATATAGACATAAACAAAGAGCTCAGGACTCCTGGAAAAAAGAGCAATCAATTCTCACTGGAAACACCGATAGCTTTATGTCTACAGATGGGAAAGGGAAGAAGGGCATTGCCACGATGAGATATGCTGGCTTTCAGCCGCCTTGCAGGGGCCAGTGGCCAGTGGCAACCTCAGAGTCACTGCTGGAGCTCCAAGCAGCTCTCCTTATGGGGCGACCACACATGCTGTTTTGCCTGGGGAATGGCTCTGGTTTATACCATTCATACTGCTGTCATTATTAATCCAGCCCCCTTTGTCCAGAGTGAACAGCTTGGTCACCCACAGCTCCTCCGCCCCTTGGTGATAGGTGCTCTTTCCTGGCTCTTGCTCTCTTGGCCTAACTCTTCCTCTAGCCCACAAAGAGGAATGACGTTCAGGGCAGGACCCTCAACCCTGACCCCCCAAGGTGAGGACTGCCAGAGGACTGAAGAGGAATGATCAGGGAGTATAAGTCTGGGGCTGGGAGGATAGCCTTGAATGGGGAAAAGGGCAGCATAGAGTCTTCTTTGACTAGGTTTTGCCTGGAGGTTTCCATGTGTGTGGTGTGGAATATGTATGTAATGTGTTAATCGATCACGAATAAAAAGTTTTCTGCTTATTTATGTTTCATAAATGCTATAGGAAGCAAGCATAAACTGTTTTCTTTACTCAGGATTTCCCATGACCTTTTCAGTGCTCAGTGAGCATGTGATCTTTGCACAGTGTTGTGTGCAGCATGCTGTGTGCCCAGACTGAGACAACCAGCCATGGAACATTCCATTTCAGGAAACCCAGCTTTAGGCCCAGAACTCCATATGTTGCTAACTTTAGAGAAGATGAAGTTTTCTTTAGTAATTCACTGGCTATTCTTTAGTTATGTTATTGGACTTTCTACTCAGTCATCATATGTCTTTGTTGTTGCTTTATTTGTTTGTTTTTAAAAATGGTGGATTTGCAAAATATTGGTATAAGGAATTCACCACATCATTGTCATTTTCTAGACCTCTTATTTTCTACTTAAGGAAATGGAAGCACACAAATATGAAGTAAATAGCCTTGTTAAAAATATATTTATTATTTGTCATCATAAATTTCCCATAGGCTGCAGGCTTATTATCAATATAGGGTAACAGAAAACTCCTCGAGTGGGGGGGGTCCAAATACCTGAATCTTCATACTCTACCTTTCACTAATGGTTCCTGTAACTTTGCAAAAACCCATAGTGCCCGGTTTCTTCTGAATAAAGAAGGCATTGTGCGATTAACTGTATTGTCTCAGTTCCAAAATTCCATATTCCAATTTAAAGTTTTATATTATTTCCAGTCTGTAGAAGGTTCTGGAACAACAGGATTAAGCAGTTTGGCTTGGACTAAGTGACACATCAGGAACAGAGATGGGATCCTGCAGTATTGTATTTCCAGTCATTTCTTAGCCTACTTGCACCTTCTGGAAGTTCTGCCTCCCTTTTTACATTTTTGTAAGTTTTTCAAAATACAAAATAACTTATAAAAAATTAAGCCTAATGCCCCAGACCATCATTTCTTTCATACAAAAAGCTTAAAGTTCACTAGGGACTGTAGACTAACATTTTCTAACACCTTAGTGATTCCCACCACCACCCCCCTCTGATCAGATCTAAGAAATTCAGGTCAGAATATAATGTAAGTAGGTGTGATGCCCTTGGGAGGGTGGAGACGAAGGCTGACTACAGCAATGAATGGTCCTCCCTGCTCCAAAGCCCTACTCCGCTCAAGAGCAAGTCCCAGCCTTTTTCTAATATTAATGAATTACTTTCAAAATTTACACAGATATATAAATCACTCAGAGAATCACGAAACACTGAAAACAGAAAAGTGGCAACCTGACAAACCCAGGCCTTGCAAAGGCTTTGATTTATTTTGTCTCTGTGCCTGAGGGACAAAATAGGTAATTTTCCAGTGTGAGGGTAATTATCCCAGGCTGACCATCTTGGGAAGGGACCCCCTGGAGCTGCTGGCTGACCTTGGCACTTTTATCTTTTAGCTTGTGCCAACAGACTGCTGGAGAGAAATCCTATATTGCAAAGAGCTCCTCTCAAGCTCCACACTTGCTCCGGGTCACATGATGTGTTCTATGCTCCCTGGTTTTCTCCTCACAGAAGAAAAAAGCAGGTGGCAAAACGTGCACCAGTTAAGCTAAACGTCAAATTTGAATGTTGTCTTTTGGTCACAACCAAGATCTCAGTCTGCCTAGATCTTAGTGACCGCAGCTTTGAAACCCTAAAATGGTCATGTGGGTGCTTGAGGTATAAGTGGCTAATAAAAAGTCAGCTTGGATTAGTGAGAAGGAACTTTCTAATAGAGCTGACACACAATCAAGCGGATCAGTAGAGGGGATATGAAATGATCTTCTCTTACAGCTGAAGGGGCATTTCAGAGCGAGCCAAATGCTTTAGAGGAATTTCGGGTTGTTCCATCTCCCTAACACAATTTAATGCTTTTTGTAATTAGTTGGGGATGTGCCAGAGAGCTTTAGATTGCCTCATTTTCTTCTTTAACTTTTGATTTGGTTCTACTCACTCTTTTTTTGTAGCTCCATATTACATTTGCAAAAAAAAAAATGGGACCATTAGCATATACACTGTTCAGCGGACTTTTCCTTTCATTTAATGTTGAGGTTTGACTATCTTGCTTCAAGTATGGCTCAGGGCTTAAGCATGAGACTGCCTGGGTTTGAATCCCAGTTCTTCCACTGGGATTTGGACTTTGAACAAGTTACCTGATGCACCTGTGACTTAGTTTCATCATCTGTAGACTAGGGCTGATGATAGTATCTTACCTATAAGGTTGCCATGAGAATTTTATAGTCTGACATATGGGAGGCATATGTATGTTTGTATGTGTACATGTGTGAGTGTGTGTGTAATTTTTTTTTTTTTTTTTAGTCACTCAGTAGCTTTTCATTTTAGGGATATGACCTAATTTATTCAATCATTCTGCTGTGGATGGTCATTTAAGTTATTTATTAAAATTTTTCCCTTATATTCTTTTATACACAATTCTGTGCACATCTGGGCTCCTGTTAAGACTTTTCTTCACACTTCCTCATCACCTTTCCCTATAAATATTAAAGTACATTCCTTCTCTTTTCATCTCCCTCAGCCCATTATACTTTCTATCTCTAATTAAAATGAAGAAAGGTTTTCTATTGTACTGCAGAGACAGAATTCAGTTCACATATTTGTTCTTTTGAAAGCTCCAGTGTCTATAGGCTTTCTGTCATTGCCCAGTGAACTTGCTACATTGTTTTATCCAGGGCTTGATTACTTTGGTCATAAAGAAAGCAGAAGTGGACATCTTCTTAGCAGTTTATTTTTGCCATCAAATAATGTCATTCTCTATCTATCACTTTTCCAGTTGACATTTTATGTGAAGGTCACTCTGCTCCTGACTTCTCTAACTTTATTCCTACAACTCTTCCTTGACCACTTCTCTCTCTCATGTGCTCCGAGAGTAGGGTTAAGGGAGATAAATGAGACACATTCTTGCCCTCAAAGGAGCTAATGTATGAGGAAAGACAGCAAATATGGTCTGACTTGTAGCAAGACTGACACAAATACTATTTGATACTGAACAAAAGAAGTAAGCCTATGATTGCCACATAGTGTGGAGATCTCTATCCCAACAGAGTTGCAGAAAAGGAAGCCAGAGGGCAGAGAGGTTACTTATTTGCTCCTGACCTCTGGGTCTATGAGGCAAAGGACCTGAAACTGGTGGTATGTTGAACATATCTTCTATCGAAGACGAAATCTGAGCTTGAAATTCTTTTAAAAAATGAATGGGAAAAAAATAAGGGTGGTACAAAATCAGTACATTGAAAACCATTTAAAATTCAAATATGCTAAATACCTACCATTTACCAAAAAAGAAAATGTTTACCCAAATGTCCATGTGCTTTAAAAAAAGTCACTGCCAGATTTAAAATGAAAAATAAAACTAAATTTGAAAGTCAACTCCATCTTGAATTATTTTTTAAATAAAATCAACTTCAATGATTTGGTCAGTAATAATTGCTTTTTCAGTATTCTTCTCCAGGAACTATATAAATGTTATGTCTAGAAAGAATTATCGAGGGTACCTAGGTGGCTCAGTCAGTTAAGCATCTGCCTTCCACTGAGGTCATGATCCCAGAGTCCTCTATAGAGTCCCACATTGGGCTCTTTGCTCATCAGGGAGCCTGTTTCTCCTTCTCCCTCTGCTCCTCTCCCTGCTCATGATTGCTCGCTCTCTCCAATTAATAAAATATTTTTAAAAATAGAATTATTGAATTAAAGCATAAATGGAAAAGTAGAAGAAAATGTTTTCACTTCAAAATAATTCACTGAAATTTTTAAGTTTTCCACAATCTTATGCACCAGTGAATAGTAAATTCTCAATTATTTTTAATTTCTCCAAAAAATATAATTTACTATCAGTAAACACTCAATTTCCTGTTAATTTCTTTCTCCCACCTTCCACCTGTCAAAGAACAAAAGAGAATTCTATTTCACATTATCAAAATGATTATCATTCTGTGGGGTGAGGGGGTCGGGCAGGAAGCCTTAATGAATGTTTCTGTGGGCTCTGGGAATTCTACCAACTCAGGATGAAGGACAACTAGACACATATATCAACTTTATTATAATTTTCACTAAACTCTCAGATTTATAGCCCAAAAACTATAAATGCACCTATAAACCAAAATTTGTATGTTTTTATAGCAGAAACTGTCAGTTATTCCTTCTTCCTAGATAACAAGATCCCTGCTTTGTACCCAAGTCCTCCTGGGGAAGAGGGTCAGATTAACCTAAGGAAATCACGACAATTCCTTTTATTATTTTCCAGCCTGGTTTGCCTTTGGGGTTTATTGGTCAATCAATTCTGTCCTATGATACTTGAAGAGAAATATATTTTGACTATCAGGAATATATCCCTTTTCTGCCTTGAATATAGCAGTTAGCTTGAGACCAAAATGTGACATTCAAGATGGAAAGGCCTAGGGATTCCAGAGCCACGGGTCCTAGAAATGTTGAGCCATTGAACCAACGTTAGCAATATTTTGCCTCCAGGCTTCTTTTACTGAAGAAAAATGACTTCCTATTCATTTAGGCCTCTGAAAAGTTGACTTTTCTGTAACTTTCCCTGACGGTGTTTTTATTAGATATAGTTAGCAAATTTGGTCTTAAATTTTTTAATTTATACATCACACATCATCATTACTAATGATTTAGGCATGCAAGAGGCATTGATTTAGTATCATTTATCTGTCTGTCTAGACATCCATTCATTTATTTATCATCTATCAATTTATATCAGAAACTGAGAAATTTCTATGATTTAACTTGCAGTGTTTATGGACTACAACTATACTCCTGTGTACCCTGTCCTTCAGACCTCAGCTCAATCCTTACACCTTTCAGAGAGGTGCAATCAGACATCTAACATCTCAAAAGCAATAAGACCCTCTTTGGCACTTGTGACATTTACGTTTTTTACGTGGACTTTTATGACTTTTTTATACTAAATTTTAAGCTCTGGGAGATCAGAGAACATGTCCAGTTTTGCTCATGTTTTCATACTCAATTCTGACTGTGGGCCTAAATAAGCAAATGTCAGACATACAACACATATATACTGAGCCCTTAAAGTGAGCCTAGCAGCTGTACCTCAGAGAACAATCAGACTTTCACCCTACTGCCCTTTTTCTCACCTCTTTCACGCACTCTCTTCCTGCCCTGTGATGATCCAGTGTAATATATTCAAGGCCCAATAATTTAATATATTAAAATATTCAATATTCTCAAGGCTTTCCCAGAATCTTCTTTTCTATGTAACTCTGAAGGGTTAATCTATCAACATTCTTTTTCTGTCAGTGTCCAGTTTTCAGCCAAGTACTTCGGGAAAAGCATTTTGTTCTTTTTTTTTTTTTAGCGTTAAATCATTTATGATGACGGTGGATAAGCTGTGTTTGTAAATAACAGTAACAACAACAATCATAATAGTTAACATGTATTACTCACTGGTTGCCAGACATCACTGCAAGCATTTTCAGTGTATAACTCATTTAATCATCACAATAACATTATGACATAGGTTGCTGCAATTACCCTCAGGTTGCAGATAAGAGAACTGAGGCTTGAGGTGACATCTGTTGTCTTAGGTCATACAGCTAGTTGTGCTGGAGCCGGGTTTAAACCCATGAAGGCACATCCTTAACCATTCCACTGGAGTGTGGTCCCCAGAGAACAGCATCTGCACTACCTTAGAGCTTGTTAATAATGCAAATGATTGAACCTCATCCCAGGCCTGCTGAATCCAAAACTCTGAAGGGGGGATGCCAGCAATCTGTGTGTCAACAAACTCACCAAGTTATTTCGTTTCACACACTAAAGTTTGAGTCACACTGCATTACCTTATGCTATTTCATTCGGGGTGGTCAAAACTGGCAGAACTTTATGAAAGTTAACTCAAAAAAACCTAATGAACTCCCCAAAATCCAAGGAAATAAATGCTGGAATTTCTCTGAGATAGGGACTAGTTGCCTTCCAACTTTTTTTAATCCAAGAGATGAATGAATGAATCCTTACTATGATACTTGTGAGGATCATCCTTCCACGTGTCTGTTGGACATTGCAGAGAAATAAAGTAACAGTATGGAGGATGTCCAGTGAGGTAAAAAAAAAAAAAATACATATTTGAAAATAAGGAAGAAATAGAAGACTATGACCAAATCCTTAAACTGTAGGTTAGATTTCCCAATGTCTGTTATAAATCTAGGTCTGTGCTCCCTACCATTACCTGGATGGAATAAGAAAATTTAAGGTAATTGCATTATTAAATTAAGAAAAGCATAATAAGGTAACTGAGCTATGCCAAAAATATATAATGTACTCATTAATTCAGTGTACATGGGATTTGAATTTTTTGCTCATTTATATTATTTGTGCCATGCCCAGCCACTTCTTTTAGCTCAGATAATCAAATTTGAATGTATGTGTATGTGCAGTGGGGACTAATTGGTGTAATTAATGTATGTATAATGGCTTTAGCTGGCTAGTGTCTGAAGGGAGCAGGAAAAATAAGCAAATTCATGAAGTAGAGTTTAGATTAGCATCTATACCCAAGATAATTTTTTTCAGCAAGAAATTCAGTCTTCATTATGGCCTTTAGTTAACAGAGATGTGGTTGGATTTCACAAGTGAACTTGCCTCACCCTAAGGAGTCCAGCTCAGCAAAGACATTTTACCTAAACTGTAAGCTGCCCAAAGCAGAAGCTTTCAGTTAAATGATACTTTGATAACATAAACTAGAACTATAATTACAAGAGTTAACTTCACACTTCTCTTTCTCTGTAAAAATGTTGAGTTGACTTTCCTTCTTCATTTCATTTTGCTTTTGTATTCTGCCTTATTTCAGAAAGGATTTGAGGCTGTCTATAGAAGTAAGGAGTCAATAATGAGAAAAAAATATAAAAAGAAATTGGTGAGAAAGAAAAATGAGGGTTGGTTTAAAAAATAATACATTCCTACTGCACTAAGTATACTTAAATATATTACAGTGAAGTTCAAGCTCAAGAAACAGATGGAGCCTCTAGGTAATGTGACCTATAGCCCCACTCTTGTTCTAAAAACGTTAGAGTTCAGCATGGGGATGAAGTGGTATTGCAAACAGATTCTAAAATCTTCATTTGCTCCTCAATTCTTTTATCATAGTCATGAACATGGTAAAGGAATGCTTTCCAGTTGGATTAACTGCTAAACCAAAAGACACACCAGTTTGTATGTCACAAAGGTAAGATATTAGTAAGATATTAGAAACTATAAGGAATCAGGGGTTTTTTTCTTGATTTTCACCCTTGAATTTTACTAACCTGTTTCCTTTTAAACCAGCAAAAGCATGTGCTAATATTGTATTAATATTTGGGTTGCTCTATGTTCTTATAAACCAGTGTTCTTACTAGCACCTGTTAATCTTTCTTTCTCTATATGAAACCATCAGATTTATATGAGCATCAATCACCCTCAATAGGATCCTGGGGAAAACAATCACAGAGTGGAGGATACGAGAACAACAATTAATATGCAGTATTAAATCTATCAGAAGGGTATGGAAAAGAACACTCAGTCATTGCACTGGATTTAATTTGCCAAGAGAAGCAGCCTTCACACCTGAGTCACACTCACAGCATGGTTTTCTCTCAATTAAGCCCATGCTTGTCTGAGGCAATGAGGGCTTGGAGGACAAGAGCAGGGTACATGCTAATGAAATCTCCTGCAGAACAAGGGCATTAAGCAGAAAGTGTTGCAAGGAAGCATCTCATAATCTGTATTTAAAATTTCTTATTAAGCAAGCATTTAAGACTTCACTGTACATCAGATATGCCACCAAAAACCAGCCATAAAAATCAGAGACTATTAGAGGTGAGTGCAAGCCATTGTAAGATTATTGTGAAATATATATTTTTAAATGAAACCAGGAAAATTCTGTAAGCTTTTAAGTTTGCTGCGAATGTGCTCTCCTCTAGCAATTCTCAGCTTCATGTTTTGCAGGCTTTTGGTGATGAACTGCATCATTTAAAGGGCCATCCAAGTGCTAGTCTATGGTATTTTGTACAGGCACATAAGGCCAGAGCATTTAGAACCAGTTTATCTCAATAACAATTAAAAAAAATAAGTAGCGGGTATCTACAGATGCTCTGTAGCACTCCCCTCAAACCAGGATTGCCTGGATTCACTTGTGGTACATGATAGCTTTTAGAGAAATAGAATTCCAGGCCCTGCCAAATTAGTTTAAAATAATGTTCTTTTATTACTTGCTCTTTTACTTAAACATCATTGCTTTGTGCAAAATATTTATTACTGTCAGTGGCACAAATTTATTATGGATAAATGCATTATTCAGTAAATGTATAAATATGCCAGGTGTTGATTTATGCACTCGGGGTATGGAAATATTCCAATAAACAGTCTGTTTTTAAGGCCCTTGTAGTCTACCTAGTAGAAGGGATACATGAATAAACCCAGGGCAGCGACTGCTGGGAGAGAAGCATGTGATGGAGGCCACAGGAGCATAAAGAACATTAAGAAAGAGAAGGATCTCTTTCCATACCTCCTGGGGGCTTTGAAAGGACATAGGAGCTACATCTTCAAGGAGGAATGAGCGCAGCAAGGAAGGAAGGTAGTAGAAAGGGTAGGGAGAGGCCTCCAGGCAACGGGAACATTTGTGCAAGGCAGACTCATAGGCCATGGAGAACTCTTAGATTTACATTATGAGGCATAAAGTGCTTAGGCATGTGTAGTGTATGCATTAAGATGGTAGGGATATTAGGCAGAAACAGGGCTGAAAGGCCACAGTTAATGGTTGGATGATAAAAACACAAACAAATCCATGGACTACACAAAATAACTTGGGCTCATTCTGTGGGTAATATGAACCCACTGAAAATGCATAAGCAGGAGGATAATGTAATACTATTGGCATTTTGGAAACCTGAAGGTAAGTGGATGAAGGTACAGGTGAAGCTGAGCAGTCTTTCAATGTCGCTCTTGCTACACTGAGAGCATTGCTTTCCAGTGGAAAGAAAACCTGTGAATGATAAACTTTAAATCTTTATACTCCACTGAGATTTTTAGAGCTGATGGAATCTGTAAGGAAATTTACAACTATAATTTTTTAAAAACCAGAATATTCAACAACAAAATTAATACATTAGAAAAATTCTGTCCTTTATGCTGTCATTCATTTATTTATTTATTTTTTAATTAAACTTTCATCAGATTTCCCTATAAGACAGAAAGGAAAGTGAAGGAAAGTCCATGGCTACTTTATTCTTAGGGATCAGCACAACATCTGACATTTATAGAAGTATGGCGAGGACAAACTGGAAGTTTTGGTCCCTAAACTTTTACTGAAATGTATTGTTAGGTCACCTTCAAGAAGAACAGAATTAAACCAACTATATTTTGTGTCCTATATGGCTATCCTACAGTTCACACTGAGAATGGTTGGGAGGCTCTCTGCCTGGCTATCTTTACAAAAATTTTGCAGCAAACTGGTATAAGTAAAAAACCATTCCCTTCCTTGGAAGTGAGACCCATTGATCTCTCCAGTTCACTTTGAGGTTCTTCAAAGAGTAAACTCTTCACAGTCCTCATGCTGGGAGACAAAAGTGTCACTGATTTATGTGCTAAACAGTGTTCCATCAGGCAGTGGGATATTTCAGGGCAGCTGGCCAGGAGTGAGAGAGCCAAGGAAAATTTGGAAACTCAAATTAGGGACAGAGAAGAAATATGCTGATTATGGGACGTTCCCAGAACGTGTTGGTCAAACAACCAGGGAACACCACATTAGAAGTGAAAATGAGGCAATTAGTCATTTTTTTCTCTCCGCCTACAAGCCCACTCACTATGCGCACTTCACTGATAAGCTATAATTTTTCCCAATTGTGTTTGCTGAATCCTCGCTTAAGCCCTCCTTCACCTCCAATTAATACCATCAATACTGTTTGAGATGAGTCTCCTCTGGCTACATTCTTTCATTGCCGATCAACAGGCTGTGATGTGTGATCTAGAAGCATCTAGAGTGTGCCAAGAATTGCCTCACTCAGAAGATGAAGATGTAGCATCCTTACTACCAAGAGCTCACTCGTATCGTTGTTGGGAAGATAGACGAGTGTATCAGTCATAAGGGTATTAAATGAAGCGTGTGATAGAGGATGACAATGTTTTTGTTACAGGACATGGGAAGGGGCAAGAGCTGCCCTTCGGGTGGGGGTAGTGCATGGGCAAGGGGAAGATGAGCAGGAATTAACCAGGAGGAAGATGAAAGGGAAGAGGCTTCCTCCAGAGCAGTCAGTGGGTTTAAAGTACATAGAGGAGAAGGCATGACCATTCATAGAAACATAGGTTGAAAAATCAGGTAAAACAGGAATTAAACTCTGATCTATACCCTGTCTTCTCAGCATCTCACCAACCTTTATTTCTTCTTTTCCGGGCTACTGATTTTCATCTCATTTGTTTCTGACCATTTGGTTTTTGACGGTGTTGTCTGCATCTGTTGTTGTTCTTCTCTCTCTCTTCTCTTTCCCCAGTAGCTCCTCACATGTAGGCTATCACCCAGAAATCTGCCTCTGGGCTTGAGTTCTTGTTCTGCCTTGCCTCTGTGTGCCATCTCATTTACTTCTGCGAGACCAAGCAGCAGAGAGTGTTCATTTCCTCATCTCTGTCACCAGATTGGAGCATGTCCAAGCTCAGTGTATCGTCTGTCTCCTGGATATATATTACAGGGGGTTCTACCGGTACTTTAGCTCCAATAGAAATAGATCTTAACCCCTTCTGTCCAAAACAAAATTTCCTCTTTCCTGTAATCTTGGTTTGCCTTGGCGACATCATTGTTTAAATAGCCTCTAATCTGGAAGCCCTTTTGCCACCCTCAGACCCTCTCTCTCTCACTTCTACCATATCACTTGTAAAACTCTTTTTATAGATGATCCAGCCTAGTTTTCAATTACGAATAAGTTAGACTTTTATCTCCTTCCTGCTTGTATTTCTGTAATAGCTTTTTCTAAAATGAACTCCCTGACACCAGGGACTGTTCTTACTGCTTCTGGAATTGTCTCCTACCTCTCCCTCAAAACAATAATATGAAGATCAACAACAAGAAAATCGATCACGTTCCTCCTACAACATTAAGCAGAACCGTCTCACCGAGTATTTCTTTACAATTTTCTTTTAGACACTTGATTACAGCAAGGAGAATCAGCATATTTGATGTTGGTATGACCTTATGCTTGTGTGACACTGGATAATCACCTTTTTCTTTCTTTCTTTTTTTTTTTTTTTTTTGAAAAAAGGATGAGCAGATCTCAGTGGCAAAACCTACACAGGTAAAAATATCTAGCCTGAATTCAGCAAGATCGTTTTGTTTTTATAATTATTTTAGGACTCCCCAAACCCAGATTTCTCTTCCCTTTCTGAGCTCAGCCTTCCTTTTATTCTTTCAGTGCCAGGGAGATGGGAATAGAGAAGAGACACACACTAGTTAAAGTTTTTTCTTTGTATTTAACCCCCTTTCTTTCTCTCTCCCAGACAGGGCTAAACTACACGACTGCATTGCTTTACTTCTCTGACCGAAGGTGGGATGACTTCAATGTTGGGCCAGGCCCTTGAACTAGAATGGGGTGCATACTCAATTCACAGACCTCCTAAATTGGCATGATCAGGCAATGACAGCCTAAGAACCTTTATTATCCCTCCGAAGGCAGAATCCACATGCTTGGGTGACTCCCAACACACTTCTCTGGTTTCATTTTAGCAGAGTCATGATGTCAGCCACTGTTTTCACGGGGAGCAAGTTACCTTCTATTCATTGTTACAAATATTGAAAACCAAGAGAGTAAGATTTCTGATTAGGAAAGTTTCTTATAGGATTTTTTCCCCCCAAACAACATATATTTTCTTTCCTTGCTATAATATATATGTATGATTTGCCTTTGGAAAAGGAGTCATAAATCTTGGTGTAACTTGCTTAATGGTCACAGTTTGTTACTATTTATTTCCCCATCTTAAGAAAGAAAATGGTTTCTATTTGCATTGAGTATCAGGAATCTTCAGGCCATCAGAGTCACGATTCACATTGATAGCTTCTATTTTGCTGGGTGATACTCACCTTCCATTTTTGAACATGATGATAATCTCCTTGTAACAAAATTATTAATTTAAAGTAATGATAGTTGACTAAGCATTTAGGTAATCCTATGAGTGGTACATGGATTTTAACACAAATCTTCATGATGGTAGATGAAAAAAAATCAGAAATTTAGAGAACACTGCCTTAGGAGGGAAATTAAAGCATTTGTAGCTTAGCATCCTTGGTTTGAATCCCAGTTTCAGCTCCAACATGAGCAATCACCAAATCATATGTATTAAGTATTATTCTGTAGTTTCTCTCCAGCTATTCTTTCTTCTGCTGTTGTTTTCCTCTTCCTAGTTCCCATGGAAAACAAGTACACACCTGGCCCCAACAAATTTTTCGATTCCTATCTTTCACCAAAATCCAGGTAAGGTAGAGATTTGCTTTTTTAAAGTATGAGCTGTGTCTCTCCACACTGCTGTTTGACTTACCAGCCCTCTGTGCCGATTGCCCATCATCAACTCAGCATCACTTCCTCCGTAACACAGAGGAGAAGCCAGGAAATGTTTTCCCCAGAATTCCTTTCCCCGAATGGATCCAGGGCAGTTTGCCAAGGAAAAATACTAATATAGGAGTTGGAAGGCATAAGGGAAGGAGGTCATTATTCTCCAAACACAGGTGCCACCAGACATCGAGATTCAAAGAGTGGGATTCCTCCCCCAAGTGGTGAGAACTTCCCTACCTCCATCTAATGCTGGTGGCTTTCTTGACCGTTCTAGGTTTTCCTTTGGTTGTCTAAGTCTCTGATTTCTATGTTAAACATTTCATACCTGATATATATCAAGTGATTTTTAATCTTTAGACTGACACCTAACATGGTATGCTTTTTCTTTTATAATTCTAAGTCTTACCCATCCTTCAAAGTCCCAACTTAAATCCTACCTTTCAGAAAATTTTCTTCTCCTTCCCTCTGAATTGAGATTTCCTTTCTTCTTCCACATGCCCTGCTTTACAAATTTACTTCTCTTCCTTTCTCTTTCCTTCATTTCTTTCTTCTTTCTACCTCTCTGTCTTTCTGTTTCTGTCTCTCTATCCTCTTCATCTCATTTTTGTCTTTGTTTCTTGCTTCTTTTTCTTTCCTCCCTTCTTTTCCCTTCCTTCCCATCTCTTCCTTTCTTCTTTTCTTCCATTCTTCTTTCCAACTTCCTTCTTTAAATGTTTTTTTGAGCAGCTACCTTTATTCTGAGTATCTATTATTACATAGCAAATCACCTTTATCAAGACAATGGCTGTTTCATCATATGCGTGGATTTTATGGGCCAGGAATTTGGACAGGGCACAGAGCGATTACTTGTCTCTTACCACTAATATTAGAGCCTCATATGGGAAGACTCAAATATCTAAACATCTGGAGAATTTCTTACTCAAATATCTGGTCTCAGCTGGGCCATTCTCCATGTATCTTAAATTTTCTTACATAATGGCAGGTGGATTCTGAGAAAGAACATCCCAAGAATTAGAGTAAAAAGGCTGAATATTCCAAGAGAGCTAGAAGGAAGCTTGCTGCTTTTTATTATTTGCTTCAGAAGTCACATAGTATCACTTTTGCTGTACTCTATTGGTCATGTAGACACAAGTCTGTCTAGGTCTAAAATGTAGGGACAATGGCCCCATTTATGAAGAGGAGTCAAGGCTTTATGGGGCTGTATTTTATTTTATTTTTTAATTTTTATTTATTTATTTGGTAGAGAAAGAGAGAGAGCATGGGCACACAAGCACAGGAAGCAGGAGAGGGAGAGGGAGAAGCAGGATGCCTGCAGAACAGGGAGCCCAAAGGAGGGCTCCATCCCAGGATCATGACCTGAGCTGAAGGCAGACGCTTAACCCACTGAGCCACCCAGGCGCCCCTATGCGGCCATATTTTAAAACTGTTATACATGTATACCAAGTCCCAGTGAGATGCTATGCTTAAAAAAAAAAAAAGATGAATAATAGACTGTCTCTTTCTTTCTTCAGGGTGTTTTGTTTGTTTGTTACCATGCAATAAAACCTTTATTAACATTCTGAACAGGTTCAGCTATTACTGAAACTGGTAATTTCTAAACTTAGGCTGGATGAATGGCAATAGTGCAGAGTCATGCCATCATTGGATATTGTGAATATGAGTTTGAAGAACTAATAGCCACTTCTTCAGATGTAGGATCAGGTGCAAAGTTGACTCTGGCCGCTGCAGTCAGGAAAAAGGTGGCCATCTCCACTCTGTGTTCCTGGAGGGGTGAGCCTGTTCCTCAGGGGGTGTCTTCTCTAGGCTGGGTCTTGTCCTTTATCTTCTTGATGGTGATCCTGGGGTCCACCTCCAGGGCAAGGGTCTTTATGGTCTGGACTATTGACTAAGTGCGCTAACATGTTACAATAATCATTTCCTTTTTGTGTACTTGTACATCCATGTGGATTTTTCTTATAATATGCATCTTATTGTATATTGCATTATTGTTTTTATATGTAGCATATTTTTCTTATTAGTGCTTTCAGGGAATTAAAGTGAATTTTATACATTTGATACCGTACACGATGCCATGTGCCTACTATGAGTTTCACAGACATTAACTGAATTGGATTTTCTCTGCATACAATAAGAATTTTAAATGTTTAATGTTTCATGGAAATGGATCTAAATGGTTCAGAGAACATCGATCAGTATCAAATTCTTCATTTATAGTTAGTGACTCTCATAGAAATTGTGCAGTTTATTGCAAATCCATTTCTTCAACAAGACACAGTGAGCCCTTGTACAAGACTGTGCTAGACACAGGAATAAACTAAAACCTTGGAATACATAGATCCTGCCATCCCAGAGCATATGTTGTGAAGGAAGGGATGCATGAGGAACCTGCATTATCTTATAATGCTAAACTGGTAAAATACAGGAGCCCTAGGAACAAAGGCAAGGTGGTAAACTAGCTTAAACACAGAGAGAGAAGCTTCCAGGGGTAAATGTGTGAACACTGGGGCCTGTAGGATAGGTAGGAGGCATTGGTATAATCCAAGGACTCAGGACAAAGCATTCCAGACAATATAAATGACTTTCATCATGAGTCACATGGAGCTGGAAGGGCTTATATAACTTTTGAGTTCAGTGAGGAAGTGGGAAATAGGGATGTGACAATGAGAAAAAAGTTTTAAGACGGAAACACTATATTTATAATAGAAGCTAAGTTTGATTTTTTTTTTAAGGGACATAGGTAATTATTGATGGATTTTCAGCAGTGAACTGATAGAATCAGAATTATGTTTAGGAATATAGAACAGGGGCACCTGGGTGGCTCTGTTGGTTAAGCCTTCTGCTCAGGTCATGATCCCAGGTTCTTAGGATGGAGTCCTGCATCAGGCTTCCTGCTCAGCATGGAGCTGACTTCTCCCTCTGCCTGCTTGTGCTCTCTCTCTCTCTTTCTGACAGATGGATAAGTAAAATCTTTAAAAAAATAAAAATAAAAAATAAAAAGGAACATAGAACAGGTTATGAGAGGCAACCTGGGGGGAGAGCTGTTAAAAGACCAAGAAGCGATGATGGCCCCTGAATTTTGGAAGCAACGGCGAAGATGGAGAGAGTTGAATTGGTTTAAAAAATATTTAGAATATAAAATCAATAGAATCTGGTGGTTGAATCTGCACAGCAAGCAAGTACATTAAAGCAAAGGATCAAAGATGACCCTAACAGGTTTCTGAGCTGAAGAACTCAGTATATGGCAGCATGATTCATTGAAAATCAGTAGTGGAGGAAGGAGAAGTTTGGGGGAGCAGTGGGAAGTGGGTCAACATTGTTCATTGTGGTAGATAAAACACTAGGACCCCAAGGAGGTCCACATCCTGACTGCCAAAAAAGGACTTTGAAGGTGCAATTCAATAAAGGACCTTGAGATAAAGAGATTACCAGCATCATACAGATGGGCCCCATGGAATCATAAGAAGAAGGAGGCAGGCAATTCAGAGTCTGAGAAGGAGACACAGGGAGAGAAGCAGAAGTCAGAGTGATGTGAGAAAAAGCTGGAGGCTGGGAAAGGCAAGGAAATAAATTCTCTCCTACAGCTCCCAGAAAGAATACAGCCTTGCTGACATGTTGATTTTAGGACTTCTGACTTCCAGAACTGTAAAAGAATAAATTTGTGTCACTTTAGGCTACTGCATTTGCGATAATTCATTACAAGAGCCACAGAGACAGAGAAGTAGTACAGACATGTGTTTTAAGGTCTGTGGGACATTCGAGTCAGAAGTCTGGGAAAGCAATTGGAGAGATGTGATTGATGATCAGGAGAGAGGGAGGACCGGGATATTGAGAATGGAGAAGCAGCAACATTGAGCTGGAACTGAAAGGAAGGTGTTTGAAGGAGAACACGTGGATAGGAATGTGGAATCAAAAGAGAGGAGTTCCCCAAATAGAATCTAGGACAACCCTCACCTTTAAGAGTGTGTAACAACAAAGGAAACTGGTAAGTAGCCTCTGAAGCAGGAGGAGGTTAAGGATAGTGAAGGGTCAGGGAAAACTGAGGGTAGAAAATATTTTAACTATGGAGATTTGGTTAATAGCATCCAGTGCTCCTAAGAGAAATTAACTAAGCAAGTTTAAGTAACATACATATATTGAAAAGTGACAACTGGGTGGGAAGGTACCAGAAGGGGAGAGATTGTAAAAGGAAGAAAGAGAACATGCCCTGAATTCCAAGTCCCTTAGAAAGGAAAGGCGTGTGGTACTTTCGTGGAGTTGGGGATGCAGTGGCTCCCCCAGGCAGGAAAAGACTGTGACTTTCTCTGGGATGGAATGCAAAGTGGAATGCAGAACAATGCCCTAGAAATGGCAGGAAAATCAGTCCTTACTCTGATTCGTTTTGATACTAGTTATGACGGCTACAGATTGTATAAAGTTTGATGCATGTAATGAGGAGTATGTGACTTATGGTATTTTCTAATTTAAATATTCAGAGAACAACATGCTAATTTATTTGGACAAAAATTGCACGAAAGGTAGGAATCTCCAAACAATGCAACAGTTTAATTGCTTAATTGCACTCTCGATGGGGTTAACAATACCATAATAATTTGTAATACAAAAAAAACAAACCAAGCCAAAATAAAACAAAAACCAGTGTTACACTAATTATAATGGGAAAAAAATAACTTAAATAAGAACATAACTGGTGGACTAGGAAATGACGAAAGGCTTTAGTTCAACAGCACTGAGAAAATGTAAGGTGATGTTTTAAACAATTGAGAGTATTCAATTTAATCAGTTCCTTTTCAAATATATATTAATTGCCTACTATCTGCCAGTAACTGCCAAATAAGTAAGGCTAAAATATTAGGAAAGAGAAGATATGAGTGCAATAGTATTTATTATTTAGCTCCCACTAAAACTGTGATTGACTATGTAACAACATCCTCACCACATCCTTATCTTGGTAATGCAAATTTTAAGAGTTGGTTTAAACAATGGGATGTTCTATTTATTGAGCTATAAGGCAAAAGGAATTATGCTACAGAAAGAGAAAGACACACACACACACACACACACACACACACACACACACACACACACACGATGTCTTAAATTACCTTAAAGACAATCAGGTAAGCAAATGGCTGCAACATGGGCAAATTTACTTAATGTGCAGTGAGCTAAGGAAGCATGTGTATCTATATATCTGTGTATGTATGTATATCTGTCTGTCTCTATCTAGGTATACAGATAACTAGACAGACAGACAGATACAGGTATAAATATGAAAGTATGTGCCTGACCTGTATCGTATAAATTGGTATAATCAGAGTTTCTCTTATAAAACTAGTCTTTTCTAAATACTTGATCAATCCACATATATAAGTATTGCATAAAAGAGAGACCAACCTGTGAAATATACTGTCAAGCATCAGAGATTAAAGTGGTTGGTTCTATCATTCCGGTAAAGAGCACACAGGAGAAATGATACAGAAGTGTTTAGGGAGGTGAATGATAATGGGAGGGTCTTGGCAGTTTGCTCTGGAAAGCAGTGAAGCAAAGCCAAAGGTAAGATTCGGATGCTCTCTAGCATAAAAAAATAAAAGAAAGTAATCAAAAGTTGAATTTTTTCCCTGGCAAAATAGGCGGTTTCATTGAATCCTTCCTGAAATAATTCTAAGTTGGAGATAGAATGAACTTGAATTGTGATAATCACCTGCAGGGAATTAAAAGTGTCATCCTGATGACCAACAAAGAGGAGAAGATATAATGAATGAATTTAGCTACTTTTAGAAACCGATCAAAGCTTATGATCCGAACAAAAGGACAACAACAACAACAACAACAATGAGTCACCTTAAAATGAGAACTTGTTATATTTGTTTGTATAAATATGCATTCTATACATATATAAACACATTTCTATAAAAGTTGATAATGTCTTTCAATTCTTCGGTGACTTTGTAAATACAAAAGAGCCCTTACCTTTATGGTTAATATTGTATAATCACAACACTTAAAATACAATTTTATCCTTGATTTACAAATTCTCCCCACAAAAAGCATTGAAATAAAGCAAACCTGATTATGCAGGCAATCTTGGAATTCTATTTAGCAAATGACACATGAGAAATTTATTTTGTCAGTTTTTTTTTTTAAAGATTTTATTTATTTGACAGTGAGAAACACAGCGAGAGAGGGAACACAAGCAGAGGGAATGGTAGCAGGAGAAGCAGGCTCCATGCGGAGGAGAGACCCCGACGCGGGGCTCAATCCCAGGTCCCCGGGATCATGACCTGAGCCGAAGGCAGACGCTCAATGACTGAGCCACCCAGGCACCCCTATTTTGTCAGTTTTTACAGAGTGACTTTCCTGACAATTTCTCCTAGATTTTAAAACTGTTAAGAACAAAAGTTCTCTTCAGCCTTAACTGACTGTCCTACCAATGGCCTTTTGCACAGGAAGAAGAAATGAGTGAGAGGAAAATTGTTAGGAGTGTTATCCTTATAATCAAATGTGGCTTTGAGAAAAGAGACTCAGAGAGTAACCCTGATCCTGGGGAAATAATGACCACTTTACCTGAGTGGGCTCATGCCTGGAAGGAAGCCTTTGGATAATGAGCTCTGCTAGAGGAATATCTGCTCAGCCCCTGTCAAGGAGGCAGATGATGAAATAGGGAGCTTAAACCTAGTCGAATATAAGTTCTGCACTCAAAACTAGGTCAGATATATTGTTTCCATTTAAAATAAGAAGGGGAACTCAAGAACCAGAAATTTCCTGGGAGAATGCTTAGAAATGTACAGCAAGTAGACATATTCCTGATGAATCCCGCGGTACCTTTGAAGATGGCCTGCCTTGACCTCCATTAGCAACAGCCACACGATGCACAGATGTTTTAGACTCCACTCTTCCAAACCCATCTGAATGCTGCCTTTTGTTTAGGGGCTATAACAATGGCTACGGTCTGGGAGATAGAAGTACTATTACACCTACTTGTGTACTACGTTAGCAACGGTTAAATAATGAATAATATAATGAGAGATATATATTTAAGAATGTTACATGCTCTTATCTCACCTTTCCACTCCACCGTGTGGAATGGTTTGCACTTAATTATTTGAATGCAAGCCTTGGCTAATCGGAATTCTTTCTTCTAAGTTTTTTTTCACACTGAATTTACCACATACTTTCCATTTAAATAATTTTTCATCTATCTGAGCTTAAAAATTATGAATAGTTTTCTTATGTGTGAAAAGTTATTACCCTGCAGACTAATTAGGATGGCCATCCTTAGCTTTCCTAAATGAGTTTAGAAAAAAAAGAGGACCCATAGTGACAAATAGAAATTTGGAGATAGTTCGACTTAAAGTGAAAGGCTTTGTTGAAAATGATGTCATTGAAAGGAAGCATCGCTTGGAAATAGAATCTCATATAAGTCTGTCTTTGTGGCAATGGTACTTAAATGCATTCTGTGATGGCATCTCTTTTTCTTTTCCTGTAACATTTATTAAGATTTGTTTAAATTAAGCATTCCCTAGTCTCTAACCTCATTTGTTAAGAATAACACATTCAATTGCTAGTGCTTGCATTACCTCTTATGATTCCATTGCTCAAGAGCAGAAAGCCTAACGGGTTTTGAAAAGTTTAAGGTACATATGGTTCTTTCTCAATGTTTTATATGGCAATATAGGGAGCATTCTATGTAATAAAAATTGCTAAAGATTGCAATTTATTTTAAAATTGGAGTGGCACGTGGAATAAGAGGACACGTGGAATAATTTTTTTAAGCCAAAGTATGAGCTTTTATGAGATCAATATGATTATAAACTAGTCATCATAGTAATAGTAATAATAATATCTACATGGAGACTTTATGACAACAGAATTATTTAAACATTTATAAATGATGTATATGGGAATGTAAGTCAGGATGGTTTCTTTGATCTGAAATTGAGCAAATGTGTTCTCACATCTTGCTTCAGTGTTGAAAACAGCAGGGCTAACTACATACTGGAGAAAAATATTTCACTATTTTCCCACAGCCGCCTTCGCCAACACACAATCAAAGCCAAACTCAGTACTGTGTGGTCAGGCTTTCAAAGCATCATTGCAACATGACAAAAAGTCTTTCATAAATGCCAAATGTACCATGGCTTAGCCACTTACCAAGTGGCCTTCTGTAGTATAATACAACATTAATCATATCAGAGAAAAGAATTCATAGCTAGACCTGTCCTTTTATGTGTCAATTGAAATACTTGGCTTGATTTAATTAGTCTCCGTTGCTTTTGATGGAAGGCTAGGTAGATCGTGAGGAAGTTGCCTGGTACATTATTAATTCTCTACATCTTTATTGTAGTGCCAACGCTGTTTATCCCACTTCGAATTCTGCACGTCCCTTCCCTGGGAGTGACAGCTGTTATGGCTGCTGTGTCCACTTTTTTTTTTTTTTCCTTTCCTGACTGAAAGGGCAAGCAGCTGCCGATCTTTCCAATGCAGAGTAAAGGATGGGTCTGCAGAGGCACCCTAATGGCTGAGCGTGTCCCTCTCAATGTGACAAGCGTCTCTCCTTCAGGAAGTGATCAAGTTCTGCTCACTCAAGAAGCTGGGACTTTGAGATTGTTCTTTGACTTGACAACTTAAAATCCTTCTCTGCTTTCCTGGATGAGCCAGTAATGACCTATTTCTAAAGGCAAAATGTTGACTGTTGTTCACACATGCAATCACAGGTTGTCACATTTGAGCAACAGCATTTTCTCCCAGAATTCTGAGGATGCCCATGCTCATTTGTGTTCTACATCATTACATTCCTGCATATATTCATGGTGTGTGTGTCTATACAAATCTAAAGAATGATCCCTTTCAGGTAACCATAATGGATCAAGATACAACATGACACTCTCAGTGTTTTCTTTAAATAATCATGAAGGCAAATGAGTATCGAGAGTGGGTTTTGTTGTGGTTCCAGGCTTGTTATTGTTTGACATTTTTTTTCCCCAACCATGTAAAGTTTGATTCCTTACCTTTAAGGTTTCCACATTGAATAATAATTTTCCTTCCAGTTCCAACAAAAATCAGCGATTTTCTTATATAAGTGAAGTTTTCATGCTTCTTCCAATTTTGTTTTATTAACTTCCAGCTCCAGATTTCTCTTTTATTGAGGAACCCTCCTCCTCAATTGCAAACTGTCAACCACGTTTACAAAATATTGCCTCCCTTCCATTACTGAGTCCCATTCAATAAAATATATCATCCAGAAACATCAGAAGTGGAAGAATAACCATGGAAAAATAATGCAGATTTTTGGGGGGGGGTCTGAGTTAAGGGTTAATCCAAATGAGTTAGATTAAAATGACTGCTGCTGAGACATGTCTTTTCAAAAATAATCTCTCCAACTGGAAGAATATAATTCACACTTTTGTCAGAATTGCACTTAAATATTTATTTTGTCAAAATGTATGATTCAAAGTTTGGTAGTGCTTTCTTAAAATACATTTTATCATTATTTCCAAACATTGTGAAGTGGCACTCATTGAGTTTATTTACATAATTCCTTACACCATAAATTATTGTGGAAGTAAGTCTTTTGAATCCTCATAGGAAAGCTGAGTGAACCAAGCTTCATCAGAGTCAACTAACTCGCTCATGGGAGGTGCAGAGATGGAATTTCCATCCACATTTTGGACTAAGAATAATATTTTTTTCCCATTATGCTCCAGCTTCTTCGTTCTGATCTTGTTTGGACAGTATTTTTTATGATATTTATTTAAATAATCACGAAGGCAAGTGAGTATCAAGAGTGGGTTTTGTTGTGGTTCCAGGCTTGTAATTGTTTGACATTTTTTTTCCCCAACCATGTAAAGTTTGATTCCTTACCTTTAAGGTTTCCACATTGAACATTTGGAGAAATAGGTCAGTATCATAGTGAGGACTTTGACATTTTTGCCACATAAAGAAAAATTATGAAGTTGGGATATTTAATGGATAGAATGAAAGATAAAGATACATGATGTCTGTTACAAATATTTAAAGAGCTATAATGTATAAGATAGATCTGTATTTGGTTTCTATTGAAAGAAAAACAGGACTATTATGGAGAAACCACAGGAAATGGATCTGCATGCAAATATTTATATAGATGTAAATGACAGGTAGGTAGAAAATGGATAGTTTGGGTAATAAATGGATAGATAGGTAAATAGATATGACAGGAAATTTTCAAGCAAGAGACTCACAGAGAGGTTTAAAAAAAAAGAGAGATGCTTTTTTTTTTTCTCCAAAGGCAAATCACCCACGTCTGACTTCAATAGAGTGTAGAATTAAAATACTTCTTCAGGGAGGGGAGAGCAAATATTGGAGAACAATCATGTCGATGAGAAATTCTAAGCATATTCATTGAAGAATCTTTTCCAGCTTTTATCATATTCCTTTATCTTTGCTTACCAATATTATTGGCTTTTTAATATTATCTTTCTTCACATGCTCTGAAATTTTGGTTTTTATACTCATCTAAGTTTTGGATTCGTTTTTCTCTGAGCTTATCACTAGGGACTCATGAACAAGCCATAATAAATAACCCAGTTTTCTAGCCCTGCTTACAGGTGCTACTTGATCCTGAGACCAAGGTCAAATGCCAGAAGCCACAAACTCCAAACAAGCCTCATTACACAGTTTTTTTGGCTGGTTTGATCCAGTTCAGACTCTGTGCTGACCCTCCGGATGGCCTTGGGATCATTACCATCTAATTGTAATAACAAAAACACATCTATAGGTGCCAGGATGGATTCTTGAAGGGAAGGAAAGAGGTGGAGAGATGGCACCCTGAGTCAGTATGCAATCATTGTCATTTAGACACTCAAGTGACTATGTATATATTTTATTATCCGGAGTGTATTCCTGAGAGTGAGGTTAATGAGTTCCAGGATACACGATATTTAACTTGGTTTTCATTAGGTCTTATCAGATTTATTTCCAGAATATTTCTACCCACAGTGTGTAGCTTTCTACCTGCCCTTATTCTAACACTTGGAATTACTTTTTTTTTTTTTTTTTTGCCACACTTAGTGGATGCAGACTTGTATCTCACATGTACTTTGATTTGTTTTCTCTGGAAAGCATTGAAATTGGCCTAATCCAATTCTTTTTCCACGTTTCTTTGGATTTTGATAAATTTCCCGACATTTTTCTGGAGTTCCACTTGTATTCCAATTGTTAGTGTTTTTACTTTTGGACTTTGCAATTATCTTCTCCAAGTATATAGCTCATTTGTTTACATTATCCATGTTGTCTTTCATTAAGCACCAAGTTTTATTCGATGTAGTCTAATATGTCTTTGTTGGTTACTGCTGTGTATTTTGTGGGTTTGTTTTTAGGATTTAACCTTAAAAAGTCTTTTTCTATCAGCAGGTCACAGAAGTATTCTGCCTATCACCCATATTTTTCTTCTACATCCCCCACATATTTAAAGCTTTAATCCACCTATACTTTCCTCCATAAAAACAAAACAAAACAATATGAAAATAGCAACTCTCAATTTCCAATTTCTCAATATAGTTCTGTCAGTTTTACTCTTGATATCTTTTGAGGCTATGTTGTTAGGTTTTGATCATTTTTATTTTACTGTTACTTTGCATTTTTTTTGTGAGCATGTGTGCATGTGTGTGTATATGTGTGTATGTGTGTGTATATGTTTTCTATTTCTTTTCTGATATTGAAATGCTTACTTAATGTGTGTTTAGTTCATAACTGTGGGATATATTGGTTCCTTTTACTTTAATTTCAACTTTCTATACCATTTTAGTTCTAATCTATCGCTTATATGTAATATGTAGTAGGATACTGGTATTATTCACTATGATAGTTTACTGCTTTTAATTGGTGAATTTAAAATTTTTATTATTTTAATTACTGTTATATTAAGACTTTTACCACATATAATTTTTTTCCCTTTCTTGCCTTTCTTTTTACCATGGAAGTTACATATTCTAATTATAATGTTATACAGAATAAGTCTCATAAATGTGTTATGATTTTTTGTTTTCAGTTTCCTAAACTTGACAGTGTTTAGATCTTTGTTCAAATAAGACTTACCTATACCCTCATTTCCTTCTCATTTCCTCCATGCTACCCACCTTCCACATCTGCACTGTGTGGCTATCATTTATAATTTTACATTCTTTGGATTTACTTCAATGGTGTGGTTTGTATTGATTTATAAAATAATGGTAAATTTTACTAAATTACCACACACCCTTAGCAAATCCCTACATTTGTTTGTGTTTTTTCCAAGAATGCTTTCAAAGATAGTCTCTGTGCGCTAAACCTTCTTTAGCTTTGCATTCTTAGGTTTTTCTATAGTCAGACACATTCCAATGTCAATTTACCTAGATATAATATTCAGAGCCAAATTTTCTTTCTAAATATTTTTAAATATCATTCCATTGTCTCTTTTACACCTAGACTTGCTCTTGAGATGTTTGTTGCCAATCTAATTTGTCTTTCTTTTTTAACAATCTACTCAACTTAAAATTGTCTCTTGGTCTTCAGTGTTCTTATATTTTTTATGGTAGTATGTCTAGGCTCCAAATAGATTGTTGAAATATCTTTGTATTGTAGTTTGTACCTTTCTCAATTAGCTAGTTATCTCTTGTCTTACAGGAATATTAGCTACATTGCCTGGTAATGTATAATCAGCTTGAAAAGTTAAAACCCAAGTCCCAGCAGACACACCTTCTGGTAGATTTAGACTGTAGGGGTCAGATGTGGATGCAGCCTAAAATAGAGAGCTCTTATTTGAGCATTCATAATGACATTTGTCTTTCCTCAGGAATTACATTCTTTAACGGTTTTTCTCTTGAGGTATAATTCTTCAGCCCTCATTTATGGAGAGAGTGGAAGATAGCACAGGGAATGCTCAGGACTTGCTACTTTGCTTTGATTAGTTATCAGTTGCGCTCCATTCCAGTTGTGCTTGTTATGCCATAACTATGGTGGTATTTGGTTAGTGTCATAATTTGCTGGCTTTTATTGGGCATGAGGGAAGAGAAAACAACAACCTACCTAGGATGGTATACAGTGTGGTAAAACAGGACAACCTAAATGCTGTCCCATAACCCATTCTTCTTCTGAGGTATCAGAACTTCTGTTCCAGGAGACTGCAGCACAACTCCATGTAACACACACACACACACACACACACACACACACACACACACCCCTACCTCTTCTCTCTTAATATTTCTTTCAGTTGTCAATTTTGTTTTTATCAATGTTACCAATTTCTTCCATCTCTTCTGTGACACCTTCAAAGTTGGACCTGGTGGGAGGAAGGAAGGAATCAGGATTTTATCATCATTCCAAGGTCTAAAATTGTGCCACCTCAATCTGACATATTAAATGCCGAAGATGTCCCCTGGGAGCCAAGTAGGTATTAGAGATTTTATAATGTGAATCTCATATTTTTCAACATAGATCCAATTTGCTAAGCAAACCAAATGTATGAAAATTGTGTTTTATGCATGTTACATTAGTGAGTGATTATTTGTCTTGCAAAACAATTTGCCATTAAGTGTCTCTAAATAGCAAACTTCCCTAGTGCATTTGAATGTGATATGATTCACGAATCTCAGCTTATATCTAGTCATTAGGAATATAGGTTTGAGAAAGCAGTACAGGGAGCTTAGATTTTTTTGCCTCATCAGTCACGGAATAAATGAATGATTCATTCCTTCATTCCCTTTCTCCCTTTGTCCCTTTATTCTTTCATCTGGTTTGCCGTTCCTGCATTTGAGCCAGGTGCAATGCTATTGAGCCAGCTCTAAACCTGCCCTTCCAAGCTCTGGGCTGTGATGCTGGTACTGGAATTCTGCTCACCACGTTTTGGCTCTGCCAGCTCATGGCCAGCTCTATGTCAGGCTAAGCTAATATGGGATTCCAGAGGGAGACTGGAGAGCTGGAGGAGGAAAAGATATCTTCCAGCTCCTCAGAGGTCTGGACCCAGGGCTGTCCTTCTCTATACTAAGCTTGGAGATGCTTCAGCCAGACATTTCTTCATCCTCAGAGGTCTGAGTGTCAGCTGTGTGAGCTCTTCTCCAGCTCCTAAGTTTAAGTCACTAACCACTTCCCTTTGGAAGATAGCTACTTTTGCAGTTGCTACGTTCCCGATGTGGTAATGTTTGCTTTCTACACTTTCAGTTCTTCAGTACAACATGGTTAAAATAGCTGGTGGCTTATGGTTTCTGACTGGAACTGGGCAGATATGGTATTCGACATATTTTCCATTTTTTAAAATATTTGCCGTGTCAGAGATTGTGCTGGTCGCTGTTAATGATGGTCAAGTCCTTCATGCCCTGTGCTTTAAGGTTTTGAGGAAATATTAATTTTATGTTTACCAACTATTTTATTATTTGTATTTTGCATTTATTCTTGTACAGTTTTATTTTGTATTTTTATGTGTGTGGTGGTAGGTTATATGAGGCAATTAATGAGATCATACAATAGAAATGGGATCACTTGACATGCATATAGTGATCTATAGATTTAAAAGTACCTCCATGCATATATATTATACTTGTGTGAAATTTCAGGACAGTTACTATACCCATTTTAAAGATTTAAAAAATGGAGATTCAGAGAAGTTTTCTTCAAACTTTGAACCTCAAGTCTTGTTCATTGGCAAAAAAATTTTTTTTTTAAATCCTTAAACTTTTAAAATGGAAAAGCAACAGGAGACTAAGATCATGTGTCAAACTCCAGAATTTTTGATTCCTCTACAACATGGGGAAATGGTGGTCATATATTTTAGAAAAAAAAAATATATATGAACACATTTGTGACAGGATATTAAGATAATTTTGGTGAGTCCATGATTTGTGTGTGTAATTAAAAAGAAAAAGACTCAGGAAAATATGTCAAATTCCAGCTCTGAAAAACAAACAATAAAAAACAAAAAAAACACCAATCTTGAAGACTAGGGCAAGACCATAATCTATTTGTCTTCCCTTGAAGACCCATTCTCTTTAATTCAACTGTAACTCTAGTATCTTGGGCTTCCTCATAACACAAGAAGTATAAAACTTGATAGTCATTTGCAGCCCATGAAAACCTACTTTCTAGGCTCACACCCAAAGAGTAATTTTGGTTGTATGTGGGTGTGACAAAACCTCTTAAGTGCAAAAAAAAAAAAAAAATCAAAACTTTTCCCCAAAATTCTTTAGTGAAATTGGTTCTCTAAGATGATGCTATGGATTTATATCTCTGGTTATCATTTTCCATTAATATATGACTGCACACATCTTGTTGGGGCCTCTAGATTAAAAATTACACTTTAAAGCATTTTTCAGAATCAGGTCTCAGAAACATTACAAGAAGCCATATTGTTCATTTATTCTCAAAATTATTTCAAAGAGCAACTTTATAGTTTTACAAGGGATAAATGCAGTAGGAGTAAGGCTCAGGATGTTCCTAGCACTAGCTTTCCTTTTTAAGCCATTTTTTGATTGTGGAAGATTCTTCCTTTATGAACAAAACATCTCTAAATATATTGAAATGTTTTCTTTGTATTTCTGTACGTAGTGACTCAGAGTGTCAGGGTCAGATAGAGCATTAGAGTACTCAGAGGACATTTGAAACACTTTACCCTACTTGCTCTTATGAAAGCAGCTTTTAAAATGACATTGCCTAAATATGGAGGATTAAGAAGAAGAGAATGAGCCATCCTTAACCTTCCTTTGTCTCAGATTATATTCCTCAAGTGATCTCGCTTTTAAATTGGTCACAAGATTTTCAATATTCTACATAAAGCTGGTTTTTCATTTTCCCATCCCCCTTTGCTATTTTGAATATATGTTCTACTTCATTGTTTAAGCCAGAATCTGATTTCAAAGTAGGACATTACTTTGACATAAATTACAGCATGTTAGAGAGCTTAATCTTCTCAGTCTGATTTTATTGCTGCCCTGTATAAATAACACATAATAATTCTGTTTTATTAATATAGTGATCCATCTTTATTGCCCTGTGCTTGTTAATGAAGATTGAAAATGAAGGTCCCTAACTATAAATTAGAAGTGTTTAAACAACTGACAAAAATTATTCAAGTTTTCAAGTATTAGATTAAGCTTTCTTTTATTGGATATATTTACACATAGAGTTTTGAATCCTCTTTGATGTTTTTGTTGTTTGGAGAACATTATGTTCAGTCACATGCCTAGGTTTGCTTAGAAATGAGCTATTCATTTATTAGGCTAATTGATCAATTGGCATATGTTAAATTCAGGAAAAGGGTCGAAGGTGAGCTCTGCTGAGCTACTAGAATTCAATTAATCCTATTTCATGGGTCAAGTAAACTTCAAACTGAACCACTGAGCATTGAGAATTATCAAGAGTTCTAGTAGACCTCTGAAGGTCAGCAGTTAAAATAGAGAAGTCAAGAAAAGATTTGTGAAAGCTTTCCTCTTTCATTCATCTGTTGCCATTGACCTTGTATCTATAGTGAACTCCTTAGAGTATCTGGAATGTCCCAAAGTGTTTTGTATGAGCCCTTACCTTTGACAGTAATACTTTCCAATGGCCACCCTCTGCTAAACACTGCCAGAGCTGTGAGTCCTTTACTTTAGCTTGCTTACGGGAGCTCTTTCAAATCTCAGCTCACATGACCTTTCCTCTGGGCCATCTTTCCAGCTCTCAAGACTAAAATAGATTTCCTTCCTTTGTACGACTACAGTATCCTTTCTTGCCCCAATTATAATGCTTATCAGTACATTTGCTTAAATGTTATTTTATTTGCCTGCATTCTCCATTATAATGTAGGCTTCTTGAAGGCAGGGATGGATGGAGTCTTATTCCAGGTTGCATTCTTAGTTACCCCTCATAGTGTCTTACACATAATATATATTGAGTACTTATTTTTTTATTGACATTAGCAGGTAGGAAAAACATGCAATAAGTCCAAAATGTGGAGTCCATGAGACAAAGCACAGTGGTGGTTTTATAGTGGTTATAGTGATTAAAAGTGTAGACTCTGGAGCCAGATGGCCTGGGTTTGATTTTCAGCCCTGCCACATAGTCTAAGGCCTTGGGCAAGCTACATAACCCTCTGTGCCTGAGTTTCTTCACCTGTAACACAGGGACAGTAAGGGTGTTCTAACTCATAGATTTTTATTATATTTAAGAGAGTTGGTGTGTATATAGAAGAGTTAGTAGAACATAGTAAGTTTGAGGTTAGATTGCTGAGTGAGGAATTAGAGAATCTGAGTACAAGGTTTCAGCCCATGACTTACAGGGAGTGGGCGATTCTCCAAGGGTCTGGCTATAGCCTGTTTTTCTCTTCTTCCTGACAAGTCTTGCATGCCAGGACATCTGGTTTCATTACTGACCCAGAGAGCAATATTTCTTACAAGATTATCCTCCAACATTCAGAACCACCTGATTGGCTTGGTAAAAATACCAATGCCAAGGCCTTACTACAGAATCCTTGCCAAGGCCTTACTACAGAATACTACAAGAGAGGTCTTGGGGAGTTGTATGTAAACACCATCCAGGATGATCATGATGCCTGAAGAGAACTGCACTTTGGGGGTCACAGAGATGGATGGAAGAGGTTTGGAGAAGACTCCCTGCTGATTTGGTAATGCTTTCAGTTGCCCTACAGCTCTCGATCATAATATTGATATCAACACTTGTTTGCTTTATTCCCTGTGTTTCAATGCTTGCAAAAATATAAGATATAATCCATGTCCTCAAGTACCTTGTGGTATCGTTAACAAAGAGATGAGTGTCAAACACCTTAAACAATTAGATAAAAATTATAAACCAAAGCTTGTAAGAAGTTATAAACCATAAGTTACAAAATAAAGTCTTGGCATTGACTCTAAGAGCAGTGTAAAAGAGAATGGCTAGGTAGGCTTGAGCCATCTGGGAAGATTTTGGGAAATGAGGCAGCAATGAAACATGAGTAGGAATTGGGTGGGCAGAGAGGGGTGGGGGAAGGTATGGAGAGCATGGAGACAGGAGTAAGCAAGTGACTAAAGGCACAGAGATGGGCTTGAGGATGGAACATGTAGGGAAGCTAAAAGAGCCTGGATTCAGATATTTCATTAAAGTAGTGGGAATCAAGACACACAGCATTATATCCAATGATTCTCTATAATCTTAAAAAATACAATGGGAATTCAGAATTTGATCAAATTATAGAGAATTTGAATAGAGAATTACAGAGAATCATTGGGAAGTCTGTCTTTCGTAACTGAAAAAATGAAAACTGGAGTTGAGGCAGATTATGTCACTTTGGTAAACCCTCACTACCTATAATATAGAGTGTGTTCCCCTAGAGAATGTCAAAACAAGTGGAACAAGAGGAATTAGTAATTGTATCAAAATAAATAACTGAAAGCAGCACAAATTACAGTAGCTTGTAGATTGTGGCTCTGGTGATACCCAATGAGAGGAGTGCTAGCTGGTCTTTTTGAAGGATACTAGTGGTGGCTCCCTTACCTCTGTGCCCTCACTGGTAGCTTCTTCACCTTCTGTCATTCTTCCTTTATCTTGAATTGTAGTAGATGTTTGCAGCTGGATAACTCTATCGACTTGTTTCCTGCCTGTAGAACTTTGGGAGTACGACAACCTTCTTTCATTTCATCTAGCTTCTGTCCCTTTCTGTCCAAGATGGAAATGTTTCTGCTGGTGTAACATTCTCAAAATCCTTTGGGGCCTCCCCTGTAGGTCAGGGTGATCCAAGCATTAGAGAAATGATTGCCCACAGATCCTTCCCAGGCAACCATCACTATACCTGGTTTTTAATAAGATAGTTGATTGGATCCATAAATCACATACATAATCTCTTTAACAAAAAGTTGCTAAGCCACATTCTTAGTCCCTGTCAAGAGTATGCTTTCTCGGGGCACCTGGGTGGCTCAGTCGTTAAGTGTCTGCCTTCAGCCCAGGTCAGATCCCAGAGTCCTGGGATCGGGCCCCGCATCGGGCTCTCTGCTCGGCAGGGAGCCTGCTTCTCCTGCTACCATTCCCTCTGCTTGTGTTCCCTCTCTCGCTGTGTTTCTCTCTGTCAAATTAAAAAAAAAAAAAGTATGCTTTCTCAACAATAATTTTCTTGATTTTATCATCCTTTGCAATCTGGATAGGCTGATAACCTCCCAAATCATCAAGCATTGGCTGCTTTTTGCTTAATAGTTCCTTCCTCAATGGACTTCTTGCCACTTGCATTTTAATAAAATCATCAGATAAAAAGGCCATATCTTCCACACCATATTTGGAAATACCCTCACTAAATATCCAAATTTATCGCTTACATATTCTGCCTTCAACACAATTGTAGAATACAATTCAATCAAGTTCTCTGCCACTTTATGACAAGTATCCCCTTTCCTACAGTGTTCAATAACATGTGCCTCATTTCCTTTTGAGACTTCACCTTTAACATCCATACTTTCACTAACAGTCTCGTCAAGACAATCTAGGCTTTTTCTATCCTGTGCCTTAGAATTCTTCCAGTCTCTACCCATTCCCCAATTCCAAAGCTACTTCCACATTTAAGGTATTTGCCACAGCAGCACCCCACTTTCTTTCCTGGTACCAACATCTAAATTAGTCAGGATTTTCCCCCCCCCTCTTACTTGGTCTATATACATGGGGAAAAGTATATACACCACACACACACACACACACACACACACACACACACACACACTCTTTTGAGGAAAAAGAATTGTAGTGTGTGTGTGTGTGTGTGTGAATGTAAGACTTATGTCAGGCACTTGGTTTACACAGCTGTCTGCAATTTGTAGATCCAAGCAGGCTGAAAACTCTTAAGCAAGAGGTAAAGCTTCAGGCCACAAATAAAATTTCTTCTTCCTCAGGGAAACCTCAGTTTTGATCTTAAGGCCTTTCAACTGATTGTATGAAGCTTATCCATATTATGAAATCTCCTTTACCTAAAATCAACTACTAGTAGATGTAGCCACCCATACAAAATACCTTCACAGCAACACCTAGATTAGTATTTAAATTGAATACCTGAGAACCATCATCTAGTCAGGTTGACACACAAAACGAACCATCACAGCCTTTGAACGTGTTTTTCCAGCTGCCTGAATCTGTTCTCCTCCAACTAACTCATAGTCACACTTCAGGTTGCAGCATAAATATCTTGTCACTTCTGGTGAATAGCTTTCTCTGGGCTCCAGACCAAGTTCATTCTCTGTTAAATGTCCCTGACAGCACCCTGCATTTCTGCCCATCACACTCCTTATTACTTAGTCAATATCTGAACCATCTGCTGGGTTGCAAGTTCCATGAAGTTCCATGAGTCTATCTTGTTCTCTGCATAGTTGACACTCAATAAAGTCCGTTGAATGAGGGAATAAATAGATCACAGGTTACGCTGGTCCAGGTGGAAGGTTCTCTCCATCTACAACTCAAGAATTCAGGGCCAGCTCTTGCTATTTTAATAGGACCCAAAAGCATAAAGAAAGCCATTTTCCTATTCAACAATACTTGGCTTTTAAGAACACAGCATATAGGGATAAAATAAAATAAAAGATCAGATTTAATAATTAAGACTGAGCAATAGTTTCCTTTTCTATTTGCTAATCTACTCTCATAGGGGTACAGAAAACCTCTGGTGCAATGGATGGGAAGCTCCAGAACAATCACAGGGTTTTAGGATTTGACATAAAGTATGAAAAAAACATTTGAAGAAGTGGTTGAAAATAGGCTTTGGAGTGATATAGACATGGATTCGTGACCTGGTTAGAACATTTGCCATCAAGTGATCTTGACCAAATTACTTTCCTACGCCTTAGTATCTTTAAAATGTTAGTTAAGACACTTTGGTACTTAGTCTATTGAAATTGAACCAGGGGTTCATATATTTGGGGGAGGAACTATTTTAATTTGGAGTAAAGGAAGTATAAACCTGGATGCTAAATGAAAAATCACTCTCCCTTTCCAAGAACCCAGGCTGTCCAAGACGATGAGGGTCTTCAACGTGTGCCAATAAATAAATAAATACACGGGAGGGCAAAAATCCAGCAGGGAAATGGAGGTTCTGCTGTTGACGATGGAAAATAAAAGACTAATTGAATGCTATTTACTGAACATTTTATTTGGGCCAGGCTAAATGTACACACTGTTATTTGATGTACAGAACATTGTAGTTCCTTCAGTTCTATTTAGAAAAAAATGGAGCAAATTAATTGGGATAGTTAGGCCTAAGCTATGTAAATCCCACTGGTAATCTTTATTTGTAAAACAAATATAATAATACTTGCTATACTGATAGTTAACAGGTTGTTTTGAAAATCAGAATAAAAATGAGGGGCGCCTGGGTGGTGCAGTGGGTTAAAGCCTCTGCCTTCAGCTCAGGTCATGATCTCAGGGTCCTGGGATCGAGCCCCACATCTGGCTCTCTGCTCAGAGAGGAGCCTGCTTCCCCCTCTCTCTCGGCCTGCTTGTGATCTCTCTCCTCTCTGTCAAATAAATAAATAAAATCTTTAAAAAAAAGAAAATCAGAATAAAAATGAGATAATATGTTTGAAATCGGTTTGTTCCCCACGAAGAAAATAAAAAGTATGATTATTTAAAGGCTTGTATCTACATGCTCCCACAACTGAACAAATTTATACTTAAAAAACCAAATCAATCAAACTGGTTGTTATTTGGCATCGTGTCGGCAAAACAATTGTTGATTTGACAATCTTTCACTTTTCAGCTGGTTGTCATGGCATCATGTTGACTGACAAAGAAAAGCGATTCCCTCTTCTCTACAGTTTCCAGATTCCATAAAACATTAAATAAAGAGATCTGAAAATAGAGAACAGTTTTAAAGTCTGTGCTCAGGGCTTAGTCAGAGGAAAAACTTCAGATCATGCCTTTGGTGCGTCCTGAATAAGCTGATGCTGAATAAGCCCCATGCTGTTTGTCTTTGGGAGATGCCCTAATTTAGACTCTGCTTTTGACCTTCTAGACAGGTATGGAATAGAAATAGCCATGACACTGGACAAAAGATGAACAACGGTGGTTTCTTTTAGTTATCAAGAGTGATATGATGTTATAATTTAAAATGTCTTTAAAACACTATTTATGTCAGCCTTTTCCAAGATCATACTTCAATTTACTGTAAGACCTAGAACTATAATCCAGGTTTCCTGAGGCCTGTGTGGAATTAAAGATCCCACACCCCACTCCTCACCCTCAACTGTGCTGCACCATAAAATACACGAAAATCATGTTGGCTTTCATTGACCTCCCATTTTATTTGAATCATGTATTTAAAAAGCAGCATGCAAGGGCTCCATAATTCTCAATTCTCATAACCTCACCTGCATTTCATCTGGATAATCTTGCCTGAAGACGGCACACACCTTTCCACTTCTCAGCATACTGGGTGACTCATGGCTTCGGTCTGCCTACTATGACATGCTTGGAGCTATGTTTCACCTACCATTATGTCCTCTGACAAATCCTTAAAAAGACTCCTGATTACATTAAATGAGAAGACTGAAGGTAAGGTCGCCTATAGGCCTACTTAATGATGGGAAGGCTATCGCTGCCCATTTCAAAGCCCATTTATCTGTAGCAGTTATTCTGAGTGTACGGATTACTTCACTGGCAAAAATGCTTATTTTCCTTTCATCCAACATTTCCTAAGGCAATGAGCACATGAATCATTCTTTATCTTCTTTAACAGAGGGAAGCATGAGCCTAATTAAACATTGTAGTAGTGGCCAGACCTATACAGCTAAGCAAAACAAAACAAAACAAAACGAACCTTGATGTAGTCTTATGATGATAGCCAATGGTTCTCTGAACGTTTTTATGTGGAAAGAACAGACAAATGTTCAACAAAAATTTGAAATTATAGAAATTTCAACAAAGGCTAGAGATATAATTTCAGTTATGGGGCATATTATAAATGTGAGGAAATAATAGCCTCATAAAGCTCAAATTCAAAGTTGAGAAATGTTATCTGTGATGTAGACAATTGGCTATTTCTTCTCTTATTAGCACTGATTTAAAGTCTATTTAAAATCATCAGTGTAGTAGAGTCCGTTCTCATAAAATTATATTTGCGTAACATCGTGCAGCATACCCCTCCTCCACATATCACCTGCTTATATTTTAAAGGAGCCTATGCATGTGATCTAAGAGTCTTTTTATAACAACATTGGAGGAGGTCACAGGAAGTTACACGGGCTGTCTAAAGCGGCAGTGAGTATAGAGGGAAACCTGACGTGTTACTCCTGACAGAGCTTCTCCTGAACAACCCATGATTTTGTTGTTTGTTGTGGTTCTTGGGTTTGGTTTCATTTGGTTTCTCACCAGACACTGCCTTGCTTCTTCCGTCTAATTTGCATGACTCCTGACTTCCTTCTCCTTACTCTGTCCTATCCATCAAGTACTCTTTAATGAGTCCACAGGTCTCTACAGCCTACCATTTCACATCAGTCAAATCGTTTGCTACCTTTGAAAGGATTCTTTTCAGAGTGTTCATTATAGAAGTAATAAGTGGATATTGACTTATGTCAGATACTCTCTGCCTGGGTGTAATGGATTCAGAGAATCTGTTGTTCGAAGTATCTTATTTTTCAATATTCTGCATAGGATGAACTAGAGGCTTGTAGTACAGTCTAGTAGACCTAGAAACTCTAGAGCTGACATTGGCCAGAATCTAAAATGAAAGGAAGGATATTAGTTTCCGTCTTGGTATGAACGCACAGGAGACTTGATATTGTTTCCCTTTGCGGAGATTACAGTTTCACAGGGGAGACAAACATTAAATAGGTGATTCTTGTGTGAGTTTTACAAAGCAGCAGCTATACAGAGCACTATATGTTGTGTTTGGCCCACTTATTCTGGAAGAGTTCATATTTCTCCTTTCTAAGGGCAGCGATATGCGTATTTCATTCAGATATTCACTTCCTGTTCTGTGCTGGAAGGGCTCACTAGATCATAGGCACTGTGGATTTGCCTGTTCTCACTGTTGGTAATCTGTACCTTAGCATTTGAAACCCCAGTTTTTCTAACTTCCGCTGGAGAGCAAGATGGTTTGGGGGAAAGATAAGCACTCGCTAGACCTGGTTAAATTCCCATTTTTATCCTGTACAAATTACGTGCCCTGGACAAGTGACTCACCCTGCCAAAGACTCAGTTTCTTCATTGCAAATCAATGCTGAGATTGATAATCACTTCATTTCACTCTTCTATGAGGATGATGTGAAGTACTGTACATAAAAATGTTTTTAGATACAAACTACAAATATTAATGGCTTTAAAGTCAATTTCAGAATGTTTCAAACGCAATGCCGGAGCTCGTGTAGGGCTCTCAATGTTTTTCTGCTCTCTGCTTTTTCCACTGTCCATAATAAACTTACATTCCAGGCCCATCACTGCAGAAAAAGCTTGGGAAACAGATTTAAACTATAATCTTAGGCAGAGACTATATGGCAGAAGGAATGGCGTCAGAGAACGTGAGACTATAAATTGAAAACCCTGATGTTGAGCATTACACAGAATATGGAAAACTCATGCTGCTATAGATTCGTTTACTGAGGAAAAGAAGAGAGAGAATATCCCAAACTGTCACTTAGTTTGTTTATTTGTTTGTTTTAAAGAGTTTATTTATTTGACAGAGAGAGAGATCACAAGTAGGCAGAGAGGCAGGCAGAGAGAGAGGGGGAAGCAGGCTCCCTGTCGAGCAGAAAGCCGGATGCAAGGCTCGATCCCAGGACCCTGAGATCATGACCCGAGCTGAAGGCAGAGGCTTTAACCCACTGAGCCACCCAGGCGCCCCCTAAACTGTCACTTTGAAGTCCGATGGATCAAAGGGAAAGGCAACTACAGACGCAGGATTCTGAGAAACGGGAAGCAAAAAGCCATTTGGGTCAACTTTGGAAAACGACTGCAGATCTTGAGCTAGATTCTGCTCCTCCCTGAGCACTTCTTGTGTTGAGTGGTATTTGACCAAATGAACTGACAAATCAAATGTTTGGTGTGATGTGGCTGTGATGAAGACAAATGTCCACTGAAACACATAGGACCTAAAATGAAAGTAAGGGGCTACAGAATTAATGTAATATATCACTACTCTCCTATATGTCAGCTTTAAAGATTTGGTCTCTTAGAAACTTAAAGAAGTGAGAGGCTAGTGAATTAATCCAATGCATCATCACAGGGTCCCTCGGTATCTATCTGGAAATTCTGGTCTCAAAAGGTTCAGGGGAGAGGCTTAGTAATGTGTGGGTATTTATGAACTGTACAAGTTTCCCTTTAGCTTACTCACTGGGAAGTTATCCCCCAAAGATAAGAAAACAGGCTAAATCAACAACAGCATTAAACTGGAATCATCTTTCTTTTTAAGCTAAAGATAGAAAATGCCTCCGTTCCTGTATTATAAAAATAAATTCCAACCCAATTATTTTCTCCCACTCATTTCAGCTACCATATCCATATTGTGTGCTTGGGCTGATAATGAGAGGTTTATCCCTTTTTTTTTTTTTCTGGTGGCTCTACTTGTCAAAAGAAAGTCCCATGGGAGCAGAAAGTACAAGTCTGACGTTTGTGTCTACTTTCCTTCTGATGAAGGGGCCATGTATGGATTTGCTTTCAATTTGGAACACAGTTTCTCATTAAGTAGTTTGTTCTTAATCAGTCAGCCAACAGCCCGGAATAGCTAATTTTATAAAAGGGTTAACTCTTCTTTTGATTCACGTTTATTTGAATTTCACAGTTCAAATAAAAGAAAAACGTACCCAAGATTTCTCTAGCAGGAGACACTGACGGGATGTGAGATGTTACGTAGTCGGGAGGCAGTTGGTCTGAATATTAAGTGAAACCCACAAAGCCTATAAGGTTTTGGCTTGAACAGTAGATCATTAGTGCTTAGCAAAGAGAGGATCTTTATGATGGAGTTGAGTGGGACTCCTAAAAATACGCTTATGATATATATTTGTCCAGAAAGTGAGAAACCAAAGCTTCCTTTCTTCATATGAGTAATCCTAAGAACCATCGTTTGTTTTTAATTTATACCGAAAATTTAAAAACTAAGCCATGCCTGATGTTGGAAAAGGCAACCGTTTCTACTAATGCAGAAATGCCACCTTGGCTTGACAGTTTTGCAAATGCATGTTTGAAAGCAGAGGTTATTAGCTATTACTTTTGGCATTAGGATAATAGCATAAATCCTCAGGCCAATGTACACGGATATACGTATATATATCCTTATATATCCCCAAACTCCTGAGATGCCTGGCTTTGGGTGACAGTGCTGTGCTTTTTTTTTTTTTTTTTTCTGTGTCAAGGGGCAGTGGCACCTGTCACAAAGAACAGCAGGTGGCAATGCAGTTGCCGTATGTGCACTCTAACTTCTCACAACTGTTTGAACCCGCAGTTGAACCACAGCACAGAAGAGATGCCCAGCTTACCCTCATTTATTTAACAGGTTTGAAGAGTCTATTGAAGTGAATTACTGCCCCTTGTCAGAATGGTCTCATGGCTTCTGGAGTTCCTTTTTGAAGGGTAGGAGTTCAGTGGTGCAAGGGACTGAATGGAAACCACATTGGTTTTAGTGGTAAGAGACATTTGCCAAGAAGGAGAGGAGAGTAGGGAGAGATTCGTGTTGATCCCTCATCTTGGCCTTATGGTACCATGAATGTTCTTATAACTCAGCGGGCAATCGGGAGGGAAGGGAACAAAACTACTTGATTTTTCTTGGGTTAACATAAGGTAAATGGTATTTTAACAAGAGCCATTTGGGAATGGATGAGATTATATAAATCCATGAGCATTTTGGTTTGTTTTACTTTGCTTTTGGACAGCTGTCCAATTCCTACTTTAAATACTTAGGAACTTTGTCTTATGCCTCAGAATATCATGGTTTTAATTACTAAATCAGGACATGTTAGAAATAAGGACAATTTTCCTTGCCTCTTAATTAATGACTTTATATTGTAAATAGGGATTCTGTATTATCTTTTTTTTTCTGTATTATCTTTAATACGTATTTAGGTTGACCAGAATATATTGGGAAACAAATTAATATCTAGGCTCATAGTACTTATAAAGCAATATTATATAGACTCCATAGAAGCAGTCAGTAAGGGTTTTTGTTCATTTTAGTTTTTATTTGATAAAAATACCAATATATTTTTCTTAATTTTTAGCCTGTTTCAAACTTTCTTGTATTATTTTTATTATTATTATTAGTAGTAGTATTAGTATTAGTAGTAGTAGTAGTAATAGTATATGTGTGGTCTTTTTTTAGAGTAATGGGCCAATGGTGTTCCTAATTCAGAAGTGGAGAATTTTTTCAATGCAGTCTTTCAATGCTATGTCTCCTTCAATTTTTCTTAAGATTGGAACACTGTTTTTTCCCCCTCTTGTGAAATATATAGAGACCTAAAAGTATCTCTGAATCTTGCATCAAACTGCAATGTGGTCCATAGGTAGCAGAAAGGAAATTATTTTAGGATTTGTGAGTTTGTTTCTTTTTTTGCCAAGAACCTACTGTTCCTTTGAAAATTGCTTAATATTTTTCTCTGTAAAGTAGACTGATGTCCCTTCCTGCTGCAATATTTGAACCATCTGAGTAGTCAGTGTTAACAGGTCAGGGACTAAGAGATTGAAACAATCCAAAGATGTTTTGTTTTGTTTTGTTTTGTTTTAAATCAGAAACCTACTATATGCCAGTCAGTGTCAGTCAGTGTTAAAACAGAACAGAAGATTCTGTTTTATACTCAAGAATGCGATTAAAGGCTTACATTTAATTAAGTGCTGGGTTGAGTGATTCAGACTGTAGACCCTACAGGAGCTCAGAGAATGGAAAGGCTGAAAATATCCAAGATCAGAATCATTTATCTGAAATCAGTAACCATAGTGCTTATTTACAACTTTTTAAAAGTCCAAATAATGCAGTCAAATTTGTGACATGATGAAAAAGCCGACCCAAGTACTCAGTGTTCACATGGAAATAGTAGACTAAATAGTAGGTTGTTCTGCTCCAGCTGTGATATTGAAAATGTCACTTTTACTAGTTCTGTATTATCGCCTCTGAATTCTTTTATATGTAAAACCCAAAGGTCACCTGACACATCATCAGGCAATTGCTACTTCTTTCATTGTGCAAGTCAATGGCTGATAAAGTACACATCATTACAGTTCAGGAACACTCTATTCTTTTCCTCTTAGACCCAGGTACCTCCTTGGTGATATGCATGGTTTGGAAGGGGTAGAGAAATAAAGTTAGTAGGAGTAATCACACAGTTGCCTGCTGTGAAAGAGAGTGAGCTTTATTTACAGCACAGCACTCTGATTTGGCTTTAAAAGAATTACATCAACTAAAAATGATACATAATAGACTTGGCAGAAACAGAAGCTGGTGGTCAGGCCTGATTATATCAAACAGAAACACTTGGAAAGTAATGTTGCCAAGGTATCGCTTACTCAGATTTATAACAGGTGTCCACGGGACAGTAATCCTCACAGATTCTCAACTGCTTTTTAAATGCTAAGATTTTGAGCTAGAGATATGCTGTTGGCTCCATGACAAAAAGTGTTATGCTAATCAAGATCTATCAAAGCCTTCTGATCTAAGATAGGGCAGAGCCCAAAAGAAAATCACCTGGTGAATGGATCCTCTCATTGCAGTATCTTCACAATGAATTTTGGAGGAATATTTAGGATATAAAGATTGGACTAGAAGAAAAATGAAAAATAATATCATAAGCCAGATAAAACAGGCTTTGGGGAAAAAAAAAAACCTGTCACTGATAACAAATAATTAGTATATAACATGATTGGTATTGTTTGGATTAAATTTGCCACCCTTTTTTCTGAAACAATATATTTAAGGATTAATGTAATTGCTTTTAAAAAACTGTTTGTGTGACTATAGCATGAGCCTTAGTTCTAACAGATAAATTCTTAAAAAAAAAGTCACTCATTTGCTTGTGTGTTTTTCTTTGTAGATTGCAAATTTTATAAAGCCAAGGAATGTCACAAATTCCCATCTATACTACTGGTACCTAGCACAATTTCTGGCCCACAGTATATGCTCAGGAAATGTTGGGAGATGATGCTAAACAAACTTATTTTCAATTATGGATTTTCTCAACAAGAACATTAAGAAAAACAAACAAAAAAATGGGTAAAGGCCAGCAATTTTTAAGCATTTAGTTGTCTGAGCAAAACAAGGCTTGATATTCCCGGTTGGCACAGCCTCATCTTTAATTAAACTAGGCATGTAAAATAAAGTAGCAATGTCACTGAGTTAATGCGGAAATTCCTTTGTTTTCTCTATACAGCAGTAACTAGGTTTTTAGGACCCATTTACTATGATGTAGGCTTCATTTTGGATTAATCATTTGAGCTGCTTCTGTCACTTTTACATATATATATTGAGACTCTAGGAAACCATTTTGCTATGTGTCAGAAATTTCCGAACTTGAGAGGTCAATAATAGTGAAAAGAAATTTGCCACCATTGAAGAGGACGCTTTCTTTTTCTTTCTTTCTTTCTTTCTTTCTTTCTTTCTTTCTTTCTTTCTTTCTTTCTTTCTTTCTTTCTTTCTTTCTTCTTTCTTTCTTTTTCTTTTTTTGATTAAAATATAATGTATTATTTGTTTCAGGGGTACAGGTCTGAGATTCATGAGTCTTACACAATTCACAGCACTCACCATAGCTCATACCCTCCCCAGTGTCCATCACCCAGCCACCCCATCCCTCCTGCTCCCCTCCACTCCAGCAACCCTCAGTTTGTTCCTTGAGATTAAGATTCTCTTATGCTTTGTCTCCCTCTCTGGCTTTATCTTATTTCATTTTCCCTCCCTTCCCCTATGATCCTCTGTCTTCTTTGTCGAATTCTTCATATAAGTGAGATCATATGATAATTGTCTTTCTCTGATTTATTTTGCTTAGCATAATAGTTCCATCCATGTCATTGTAAATGGCAAGATTTCATGTTCATTTTTTGATGGCTGCATAATATTTCATTGTATATATGTACCACATCTTCTTTATCCATTCATTTGTTGATGGATATCTAGGCTCTTTCCACAGTTTCGCTATTGTGGACATCACTGCTATAAACATTGGAGTACACATGCTCCTTTGGATCATTTCATTTGTATTTTTAGGGTAGATACCCAGTAGTGCAATTGCCTGGTCATAGGGTAGCTCTATTTTCAACTTTTTGAGGAATCTCCATACTGTTTTCCAGAGTGGCTACACCAGCTTGCATTCCCACCTGCACTGTAGGAAGGTTCCTCTTTTTCCACATCTTTGCCAATCCCTGTCATTTCCTGACTTGTTAATTTTAGTCATTCTGACTAGTGTGAGGTGGTATGTCATTATAGTTTTGATTTGTATTTCCCTGATGCCCAGTGAAGTGATTTTGAACACTTTTTCATGTGTCTGTTGGCCATTTGGATTTCTTCTTTGCAGAAATGTCTGTTCCTGTCTTCTGCCCACTTCTTGATTGGATTGCTTGTTCTTTGGGTGTTGAGTTTGATAAGTTCTTTATAGATTTTGGATACTAGCCCTTTATCTGATATGTCCTTTGCAAATATCTTCTCCCATTCCGTCAGTTGTCTTTTAGTTTTGTTGACTGTTTCATTTGCTGTACAAAAGCTTTTGATCTTGATGAAGTCCCAGTAGTTCATTTTTGCCCTTGCTTCCCTTGCCTTTGGCGATGTTTTTAGGAAGAAGTTGCTGTGGCTGATGTTGAAGAGGTTGCTGCTGTGTTCTCCTCAAGGATTTTGATGGATTCCTGTCTCACATTGAGGTCTTTAACCCATTTTGAGCCTATTTTTGTGTGTGGTATAAGGAAATGGTCTAGTTTCATTCTTCTGCATGTGGCTGTCCAATTTTCCCAACACCATTTGTTGAAGAGATTGTCTTTTTTCCATTGGACATTCTTTCCTGCTTTGTTGAAGATCAGTTGATC
>CM053606.1:78174490-78205077 GCA_028646535.1 Procyon lotor | reverse complement strand
GAAACATGAATCAATCGTTTGTTCCTGTTTATTGCTTAATATGGCACATTTTGTTTATGTTATTATTATGTTTATGAGGACAGTCATCTTCTGACGCACAAAGTAAGCTATAAGTTTTAATATCTCATCAAGAGCAAGAATTTGCTGCATATTTTCATGTGTTTAAGGGATAGAAAGTTGCTAAGAGTCACATTTGTTGTTTAAGTCAGGCTTTGGAGAGCCCGAGACTCTTGTTCTCTTGGGAAAAGTTTGAGGGGAAAGAAAGAGCTCTGAAGCTAGAGACACCGGCACTAAACTCTTACAAACCCTATCACTGACTTGGCTAAAAGAAAGCACGAGATTAGAGGATCCTGTTCCTATTGATGATAGCTTGGCATGGCCGGCTCAAAATGAATGACATCAACATGGCGCCCACTTTAGGAACAGCAGCACGAAGAGTTCCATTAACAGGCTTTCCAGTGACAGAACCATAGATAGACAGATGGGTAGGAAGATGGATAGGTAAAATTATATGTCTATGTCTGTATACATACACACACACACAACTATTTAAAATCTCTGAAAATTATCCAAAGGGCACACAGCAAATAAATGAAGAAACATTTATTTAGGAAAATCTACTAAAATTTGTAAGTACTCTTGAGAGTCTGTGGATGCTGAGCCACATCTCCCTTCTTTCTTCTGCTCTCCTCCAGTCCTTCCTCTGTTGTGGATAGTCCTTCTGCTAAGTTGAACACCAGCTTGACTTAACAGAAGCTCCTCCCTGGGTGGATAGGTCCAAAAAGACAGCACTCCTTCTCTTTTTAGCTCCAAATCGGGAGCACTGCATTTCCTAGGAAGGGCGGGTCATGATCATTTTGAATCCCCTCCAACTCGGAGTTGCTGAGGCTACATTATTGGTGAGTGCTGTTCCCTCCTCCACCCAGCCTCCACTCCTAGGCTGGTTGCTTGCCCTACCTGGGCATAAATATTAGGGCTCTGCTCATCATCCTAGCTCATTTGTGGGACAGATTTTCAGTGTCAGTAAAGGCAAGATGAGAATAACAGGCTACCGCCTCTGCCCAGTATTCATATCAGTTGCGTAGGGAAACAGACTGTCCATTAAAACAGAGAACTCCAAAGCTTTCACCAAAGAAATTAATTTTTTTGAAAATATGGTCTGAGTTTCAATACCGAAAGATCCCTCTCAAAAACAATGGAGATTTCGATGATAATTAAGAGGACACTGTTGGCTCTATGAAATTACCAAGCTAGGGGCGCCTGGATGGCTCAGTCGTTAAGTGTCTGCCTCCGGCCCAGGTCATGATCCCAGTGTTCTGGGATCGAGCCCCGCATCGGGCTCCCTGCTCAGCGGGAAGCCTGCTTCTCCCGCTACCATTCCCTCTGCTTGCGTTCCCTCTCTCGCTGTGTTTCTCTCTGTCAAATAAATAAAATCTTTAAAAAAAAAAAAAAAAAAAAAAAGAAATTACCAAGCTAAACCAGAGGCCAGCAAGTTTACCAGAGACAAGCAGGGAAATAGCCAAGAAAAAAACCTTTCTAGGGTCAGAACAAACCTCCAAGACAGTCTTTAAAAACCATCTCTACCCATATTAATTGGACCAGACTGTGGACTAATTTATGCCTGAGGACACTGTCAAAAACAATAAAGCCATCAGGCCATAATTAGAGGAGTCTTAAGAGCTGGGTCTGATACCAGTAGAAGCAGATAGCTCGTTACACAGGTCAGGGAAAGAGACAAAGAGAGTCTTGCTTTATAAAACAGCTGCCCTCTCTGGGTGATTGTGCACACATGCAAGGTGCTACCTTAAGAGGAGCAAATGAGAGGCTTCGCACAGCAGGCATAAGAGACTGCACTAAAATATTCTAGCCAAGCCACTAAATAAATAAGCAAGCAAACAACAATAAAAATAAGCCCTGAAAGGGGAAGTGGAAATCAATAGCCAGAGTTGCTAAAATATATTACCTAAAATGTCTAGTTTCAACTGAAGTTTATGAGACATGCACAGAACAACTAGGACCAATGCATAGGAAAAGAAAGCAGACAACAGAGATTGCCTATAAGAGGGACCAGGTGTCATAGTTGGACAAATGGTCCTCTTTCTGGAAAGAATTAAGAGCAGTCTGGCTGGATTGGAAAGGCTCTCCAGCAGCGTAGGGCCTCAGGTTCCTACTCGAAGCCCACTGGAAAGGGACCAGAGTGACATACTGGAAAGCCTTGCAATGCAGGGAGGAAATGACTCCAGTACTACTGTAAACAGTTAACCTTTTATCAAACACTTTTTTTTATCCTTTGTCTGTCAGATGTGTTAACATGTGTATATCTACCATATAAAGGTATAAAAATAATAGAACAATAAAATGTATTTGTGTATGAAAAATTCATTTTAGTCAAACCTCGAACAGAGTCTACTTTTTTCTAAATGCTAAATGAAGGGCACTTGGGTGGCTCAGTGGGTTAAATGTCCACCTTCGGCTCAGGTTATGACCCCAGGGTCCTGGGATTGAGCCCCACATTATCCTTGGGCTGCTGCTCATCGGGGAGTCTGGTTCTCCCTCTCCTCTGCTTCTGCCCCTCTCCTCTGCTCATGCTCTCTCTCTTTCTCACCTGCTCTCTCTCCCTCTCAAATTAAAAAAAAAAACCTTTAAAAGAGATGCTAAATGCATACTAAATAGGCACATTATGGGTTGGATTAAATTTAATGATTCAGGAAAACATATTACTTTAAATTCTTGTATTTTATTATTACATGTTGAAGCCAGATACTCTAATTATATCAAGAATATAAAACAAATTTTATAAGGTAATTTCCCACTTAAAACTGATGTTTCTTTCTCTCTGCCACAAGATCGTTTTAATGTTTTCCTCAGACTGCTATCGTAGATATTTATAGAGATGTCTCAATCATATATTTGATTGATTTCTTTTAACCTGATAATTGTGAGAAGAAAACATATGTAATAAAAGAAATGATCTGATGCTATTCATAGTGTCCACTGCATCACAAAGAATTCTGGTATATGGTTTGCTCTGTTTGACAGTTTGCGATGGGAATACCAAATGTGAGTTAAAAAATTGATACAGAAATTCCAAGAACACAAATTAAAAGATCTTAATCTTTCCACAAGTAACCGAATTAAAAATTAAATAGAACTACGAAGGCCATTCATTTAGGGATGGAAATTGTGAATTCCAAGATGATCTTGTGTAGCTGCAGATGAAAAAGCATATAAGAGACTCTTACTGCTGCTTGCCCACGTGTAAAAGTTCCTCCTCTGAGCACTCAGGTTTGATAAAACAGAAATCATAGGAAATCTGATAAACATGTTTGAAAACTCTTTCATAGAGGAATTATAGTCTCCTCTAGTTAGAAAGAGTCTGTATTAATTGAAAGAATCATATAGATGACCTCTGAATTTAAAAGGGAAAAATTTCAAGCAAGACACAACTATGCTTTAAGTACCTATCTCTCTCTCTTTTTAATCATGGAGATCTATACTACAAAGGTTAAAGATTTTAAATATTTAGCAAAATGTACCTTTTAACCTTCTCTCTCTCAGAAGGCAATCGAAACTCTATTCAATTCATTAAATTAATCCTTGGTGGCCACAGCAGAATAAAAATTTCATTTCTTTAGCATGCAAATGATGCTATTAATGTGTGGAAATATACAGCACAAAAGTCATTTACTTGTCTAAGTGAATTTTGTTCTGAAACGAGCGATGTATTTCATATACAAGCAACTAAGATTAAAAGCAATGTGAAGTTTAATCTGACAGTGAGTGCAAAACATTAGTTTTGTTTTAAAAAATTGTTTTGGAAATGTGGGGTTGGTCTTTTGGCATAAAACTGGCCTAGACTACATTCTCTGAGCATCTTGCAAGTTTAATGGACTTGAAATCCTGAAGATAAGGCCTTTCGATGATCTTTGGGATATGATATTTTTATCTATCCACAGATAAATCATGAACATATACTTAGCTCTTGAAAGTGTGTGACTTTTAAAAATAATCTTAATTTCATAATACTTCTAGATTTACAGAATTATTGCAAAAACAAAACTAATTTTCCCCTTCTACTAACAACTTGGATTAAGTGTGGTATATTTGCCACAATTAGTAAATTGACGCTGATACACCACCACTATTATTTTTGTTAACTCAAGTCCATACTTTATAAATTTTCTTGCTCAAGTTGTTCCAGCTTTGATCATTGGGAGCTGGTTTAGTTGGCTCTTAGGCCCTATAAATTTTTTCTTCTTTGAGCATTTATTTTCTGGCTCTACAGGATGCTCTAGGTTCATCTTGTGTATTTCCTGCCTCATTCCTTGAATCAACCCTTCCTCAAAAAACTCTAGTTCCTTTTACTAGAGAATGGTGTGAGAAACCAAGATCTACACACTAGCTGGATTCGTTACCACTAGGTTTTTGTTTCTAGACCCTCTAACTTGACAAGCTAACTAGATGGTTGTATGTATACTAACCCATGCATATGCATGTATCTGCGAATATATACACCTCTGTCTATATTAAACCAAACATGAGTTCATTAGTATCTGTAATTCCAATCTACCTCCTGGGTCATTCTAACCTCCTCCCCTTGCTTTTCCTCCCACTCTAAGAGTGAGAAGGCTGCTGTCTATTTACTTTAACTGTTCCATGTAGCCATATATAGGGCTTTCAAAATTGCTCACCCATGTGCCAGTAGGAAACCCCTTTACTAAATTACTTTTACCTTTAGTCTTCTAAATTCTATTCGTTTGCAAAGTTATTAGGTTAACATCTTTGTCCACAAACTCTTCGGTAAGGTTGTTTCTTTAAATCAGACACATATTGAAGGAATATTAATTGACCTGAAATGTGGCAGATATTTAATAAAGATACAGTTTAAAAATATATATATTCCAGTTTCCTCAAACCCTTGTTTCTGGAACTGGCTTATCTTTTATTTTTTTTTTTAAGATTTTATTTATTTATTTGACAGAGAGAGAGAGATCACAAGTAGGCAGAGAGGCAGGCAGAGGGAGAGGAGGAAGCAGGATCCCCACTGAGCAGAGAGCCCGATGTGGGGCTCAATCCCAGGACCCTGAGATCATGACCCGAGTTGAAGGCAGAGGCTTTAACCCACAGAACCACCCAGGCGCCCCTGGAACTGGCTTATCTTAATTAGAGAAAAACCAGTCCATGTCTTTGGTTTCCTTTGGTTCATTTATCTTCTCTTCTAAGATTGCATTAGAAAGGTTAGTAATGAGAATCCAAATGGGTGACTTAAGTAACCCAATATCCTGGTAAACTCTCAAATTATGCAATATAATTATGAAGAAATAATGCTTTACCTACACAACAAGGAGATATCAAGTTCTCGTGTATGACATCTCAGGCATCCTGCAATATGCCATCCACTTACTACTTTGGGAACACCTGCCTCTAATTCCTCAAAGTGAACATTAAACACCACCCCAACTGACTTGTGTGAACAAGCTGACCCCTTCCTCTCATTTTGGAAAGCTCTCTACAGAACAGATATACACCTTTCAAAGTGTAGATAATTTACATATTAACTCACCTAAAGGCTAGAAGATCATCTGTTAGCTCAGAGCTCTGTGGTAAACGCAGGAGATGAACATTCAGTCCCACCTTTACTGAGAAAGATGGAGAAGGAAAGAGTTATAGTAATCTGATAAATATTATGACAGAGGGTGATATACAGTCTTCCTTCATCCCTAGGACTGGAATAATTTGATCATTTCTGTTTGCTTCTACTAACTTTATTCTACTGATTTTATTTTGTATTATGATACATTATTGTGATCATCTCTTAATTCAATGCGACAGCATTCATGAAGAGATCTTATCCACTGCTTTGTTTCCACAGCATCTAGCACAAGGCTTTGACCAGATAATAGCTGTTCAAAAAGGTTTTCAGAAAAAAACCCGTAATACTTTACTAACATATAAATGGTACTTCTCATCAAACTACTCTTTTTATTATGGAGGATGTGAAAATGCTTTGGAAGCCTTTACATTTAGGACTACTTGAAAGAGCTTGTTGGTAGGTATTTTGCATTTAGAGTTACATAACGCCTTTTAATTAAAGACTATGATTTATTATGACAGCATCATTAAACCTTTGGTAAAAAAAAAAAGCAAAACCCTGAATCTATGTGGAACAATAGCTCAAATGTAGGATGCTCCTAAAGATAATTACAAAATCTAAGTATACTTGGTAAATATTTATTATACTTCAAAGTTTTAATATACCTGAAAACAGAAAAAATGTCAATCTGAAATGAATATGAGAAAATTAAGAAAAAAGTTAAAGTCCCCTGGTTAGAAGTGAGGAAATATTATTAATATAAATTATGATCATGGGTTGACTATTCAAATAATTATTTCAAAGCATATATTTAATTACTGATTTTAAGGCATCATTAACATTACTAGGTACAGAACAATGAAAGCTATAAAATGATGAGTTTACTAAATATATTTAATTTGTCTCATTTTTCTTTTCAAAAGAAGTAAAGCCTAATTGTCTGTATGGCATTGGTTAAGGAACATAAATTCCTGCCAAATTTTGAATATGCTGAAAGGATTAGCTGTTGCTATGAGATAATATTCAGCAAAGGTTACAAGGAACCAATCAGAGAGTCTCTCTCCATGAATAATAAGTATGAATGAGCAGAATTTCTTGAAGATGTTTATAATCTGAACGATATATGCATGCAATATTTTTATAGAAAGAAAAAGGTGCCACATTTTTCCCTCATTTATGCATTCAGCATATATATGATATGTAAGGCACAATGTCTTATGAGAACAGGTGTAGAAAGATGTTACCTCACCCTCTCTTTCTTGTTCTCCTTTCCTCTCTTTGCTTCCTCAGTTCAGAAAATGTGCAATGTAATATCTTCCCTAGAATTTTATCTGGATATTTGCTTCCTCTCTCTCTTTAACTTTGGTGGTTTAAAGAACCTTGTATAGGATGTGCTTTGGAGCTTCACCTAGAAACACTCCCTCCCGGGTGGAGGTGCTCACATCTCAGGCTAGCAGGCTGCTCACAGTTACCTCTTCAGTTGCCCTCAGTTAAGGGCAGACTTCTTCCTTTCAAACAGCCTGAATCCAGTGTATAGTTGATGCAGGGAGAAAAGGCCTGGCCTCTGTGCCTCAATTTGAGAAAACTCTGAAGTATTATTTCAACTCCTGAGCTCTCTGTGGACTTGTCTGATGTCTGAGGCCTTTGCTCCAACTACATTGAACTTCAGCTTTTCCTTCTGCCAGTCCTGCTCTCTTCACTTCCTCCCGGGTGTGGTTCCCAAATTCCCTTCCCTCTATGTGGTCCTTTGCATACATATGTCCTTCTCAGTTTTTGTAGATAGTAAACTTAACCTAGAAGACTTAGTACTGGATGTGACCTAGAAAGCAGGCTCTAAAATGGGGTTTGGGAACTGTAGCGTCTGTTGGCCAACTGGCAGGGAATACAGCTCCTAGCATGTTGTGAGGGTGTAACTGTGAAGAATCTTACATGGTGAACTGGGTAGAAAGGAATTCATTAATGCTCGCAATATTAATTGCAATATTATTGCTCAAGTATTTGAGAGGTGGAAGGAAATTAATAATTCTAAAGACCATCAGATCAAATGGCTGTTTCTGGGTAATGCTGATATGTTAGATAAAAATAGGCTGAGAGTGATTAATAAGTAAATTGATAAGTAAATTAAAGTAACTGAAGTTAAATTTTACCATTAGATGGTTTCTTTGGCAGCATATATGAAGACACTCATCTCTGGCAGCCAAAGGGCAGAGGATGAGGATGAGGCCCAAGACTTGATCAGAAAAGGAGCAGAGCTCCAGAATTCTCAGTCATAGGGATGTTTCCTGCAAAGTCTGGGCTCTGACTAAGAAAGAATTGGATCTTGAAACTTGGATGGAGATATCTGATAGGATGCTCTTAGGACCTTGGAACCCAGAACACTTCTCCAGGCTTTTGGAAATGGAACACTCCTCCCTGACAAAGTCTTCCAAACTCCCTTGTTCGAGGATGATAGACTTGAATGTGATGTGAAACTTATGTCTCACAAGACAACATAGGTGTTGCTCTGAGCCTGCTAAGGGAGGAAAGGGGCTAGATGCTCATGGGACTGCAGCATCCAGCAACATATACAGGCAGCAGTTGTGACAGAACATATGGAACTGGATCTCAACATTTCTGGACCAAAGCGGGTGGGGTATTAAGTTTGATAGGGGAAAGTTTACTGATATGGCAATACTCTCCCAAGATAAGAATTTAAAGCCCAACACAAGACCTCTAGTGCTATCATGCTGTGAGGGGGGGATCTTGGCACCTAGGGAAAGTGACTGCCTATATTATAATAAGTAGAAACACACATGTCAAATAGTAGAGGAAGGGATCAAAATGACAAGAGAAATAGGCATTCTAAATAAACTCTATAAGCCCAGAAAACACACCAGCTGCCCATGATCCATAGAGAGCCTGAAGGGCATGCTGTTTACCAACGTGCTAGAGGGTATGCTGATTAGAATGGTACTGACATCATCGAGAAGCTCAGTGGTAGTCTGGGGCTAAGGTTAAGAAATGCTGTTACAGAATTGGGTCCCATCATAGCAGTGGGTATGATGGGAACCCAGAATAAGAGAAGGAAGCACCAACCACCAGAAGCAATGTGGGTACAACCAGCATAACACATGGCAAGACTGGAATGTCAGCCTGGGGGCCTGGTCTATACAGCGCTAGGAAGATGGTTAATAGACACACTTTTCATAGAGACAAGATGTATGGACAGTCACTAAGAGTATTGCCTAATTTTTACAATCAAAATGAATTAGGCACGTGATGTGATAAGTACTGGGTATTATATGCAACTGATGAATTATTGAACTCTACATGTGAAACTAATGATGCACTATAGGTTGGCTAATTGAATCTAAATTAAAAAAATGAATTAGAATGTAGAACCAGGAGGCAGAAGGTAATCATCCTAATAAAAGTTTATGTTCTTTGTTTAGTTCTCAGATCTGGAACACATTGATGGGGAATATGAGTCCTCATGAGGAAAGATCCTGATATACCACAGTGTGTACATGTGATAATGATTCCTCCAGACCTTCCTTGAAGGAAATTATGGTTACTTGCTCAGGTAAGCTTATACTGGGCAAAAGGGAATGGCGAGACATTTACAGAACTATTGGGCATAAATCTGAGTTCACCCTGACCGCTGAATCCAAAGTGTCATCATGGCGCCCCTGCTGGAAAGATGGCAGGTTCAACTGTAACTGCTAAGGTAGAAGATGTAGTTCATTCAACTAACTCTCTTCTGGTACATTTCCTTAATACATAGTTCTCTATATATTAAGGAACTCAACTAACTCCTTCTGGTACATTTCCTGGTGCTCCGCCAAACTTTACATTAGAAGGGAGTGAGCAATGCAAGAGCACAGGAGGAGGATTGTACTGGGTGTCGCGCTGGTCTGTCTAGATCCATTGTCCAGTGCGCTCACTCCTCCAAGTTCCAGGATCATTGGTTGCTGACAGCTTACATCTGTGCTTAACGTTGGCTTAAAGAAATTGTGCTCCCCATGGTCTATTTGCTCTCATTTCTTTCCTAAAGCCAGCTCGTAGACATGCCAGTTTAGAGCCTGAGGAATCCATAATCACCACCAGATACTGGTTGTTCCAAAGCGTGCCGCCATGCTGCTTGTGCTGTGAAATGAGACAGAGGCCCCGGTGAAGCCAGTGAAAATCACACAATCCAAAGAAATGCTTTTATTTAATTCTTCAGGGGCTGCCATTGGTGCTGAACTATGGGGCTATCCTGGAGGCTCTTGCCAGGCGGGAGAGCTGTAATCCACACACATTCCCTTGAGGCTGGGAGACCACCAAGATGGGACACTACACAATGATGGCTGCTCAAGAGATTTGGTGAGCCTCTGTGCCTTGTATCATGACCCAGCTGTCTCAGTTCACATGCACAGACACACACACTCACGCGTTCACACACATGCAAGCACATACACGCACCACTCACATAACCATTTTTCACCTATAGAGTTATATGGTGAGTTTGGAACTGGGTATGATCATCTGTCTGGGCTCTTCTCTCTAAAAAGGAAGAAGTTAGGATCTTAATTATTTTCTTCCCAGCAAAGTCTTCAAGCCTTGTGCTAATTGTCTTACATTATGCCCAGAAAATTGAATTCTACATACCACGAAAATTTGTGGTAAAGCAATCTCTGTTAAAAAATAAAAACACAAAAAACCTGTTTAAAGCTTTCTCCAAAGCAATGGGTACTGGCTTTCTTGTATTTGTTATGTAAGAGGCAAGAGATTCTTTCCAAAGCAAAAACAACAGTATCAGGGAGACTTTTATCTTTGTGTTAGATCTAGGATCTCCTGGCTTTAAATATCAGGTTTTTGCTAATAACACTAATAAAATGTTTAACATACTACCTTATCAAATGTTCTTTAACATACATATAAACTTTCTTGGTGAGACAGGAAAGACAAACTAGACATAAGTGTTTGAAAGTAAATTAATTGTTATTATGTGATGCTAATTAATCAATTTGAAAAGATAACCCAGTGTAATAATTTGTTGCATTTAACTATTTCAATATTGAATACATTTTTCAGTTTAACTTTCACCTTTTTGCCATAAACTCTCTCCATATTTTTAATAAATATATATGTATATTTAAATATTTGTATATATTTATGTATGTTACGTATTATATAATATTTATTATATATGTATATTAAATATGCATATATAAAATATATATAAATAAGTATATATGTATATTTTAAGCAGACTATAGTAGAGGGAAAGTAAATGGTGGTTAAGTCTGCAGTAGAAATGAAATGTTAGAACTTTGGCTATAACACTGAGCAAGGAGTGAAGTCGAAGTTTAAAGAAAGCAGTTTCCCTTGAAATACATTGATTGGTTGTCTGCATTTGATAAATATATTTTTATAATTGCTCAAATCATATTTCAAACGGCCTCTATGAATATATCCTCCCTGGAATATTTTAAACCTTTCAATGCATTTATTAGGAGCATATATTATAAAGTACGAAATGATTACTTAATGAACTTTCTCTTCTGCCTCGGCTTCTACTATGACGCACCCACCCACAAAGCTACAGTGAAGGGGAGAGCAATGTGTCATAAATAGAACACTCCTAAAGATGATAATATAGTATCATTTTAAAACTTTAAATTGCTAGCAGGTGATGAATGAGGTTTTAGGTCTAAAAAAAAAAAGCCAAAGGCTTCAACTGCTGTTTTATTGGATGTCCAAGTACAGCCTGTCTGATACGGGACCTCAGTGTTGCACAAGGAGAGTCCAGAGCTGCTGCACACAGCTTTGTATCTAAGACCAGAAGCGTGATGAGGCTCATGACTTCCGCGCGGATGCAGGTGATTTTTTTTATTCATACACAGAATAGAAATTCCTGATGAGAGAACAGGGACTATAACATCTTTCAATCACTGCAATTAAATTCAGAAATCACAGTTTGAGACATGTTAAAAAACAAAGACCCATTAAAGAAAGGCAGAAAAGTATTGCACCATGAAAAGAGAAAGAGCATTTGCTAATAGTGACTAGTGGCCCATGTTTGCAGAATTTATTGGAAGAACAAAAAAAATCATCTCGATAGTGTAGCTAAAGCTGTTGATAATTATCTTTACCTCTACCTTATTAACTTTTTTGCAGGGGTGAGGATTTCAAGGAATAAAAATAAATACACAGAGGTGACTGGAAAGGTTGCCATCAGAGTGCACCCAAAGGCCACACTGAAGGGGTTTAATGGACTCTAAGTAGAAAGAGAGAAGAAAATGGCAAGAAGTATATTCCCCACAATGCTCTGCAAGGTATATTGTTAATGGCAGTGCTAATAACTTGCTTTAAATATTTCCCTCTATGTTTTTTGTTGCGTTCCTAGGAGCATTATTGATCACCACAGAATTGGGGGTGGGTTTGAAAATAGAAAGCACATACGGAGTGAATAATCCACTTGATCCTGCTAAATCTTTGGTACTCTCCTCTACATTTTTTTCTCAAGCAAAACAAAACAAAACAAAAAAACCCCTATACTTCAGGCTAACATAATAGTGTCAAAGCCAAGCAGTAAACAAAACCCATATTAGTTTAGAATAATTAATGATTTTTCACTGTCATTACTTTTGACTTCATCTTTAAAAAATCACATTTTTCTACATTAAGGACATAAAACTGAAAATACGTATTCAGACTGGAGGGGTGCTCACTAACAAATGGATTTCCGCAGGTATCTTGGATCCTTGCTGACCTCCTTACCTGGCCTGTTGGAAAACCAGAACTAGAGTAGGAAGAAAATTGCTATTGACATAAAATTGCAAATTTCTCTTTCATTACCATAGGAAGGATGAAGTCACTGTGGTTCAGAATTATCTTTTAATTTCAACAAACAAGTATCAGACATTCATTAGCTGCCAAGCACCGTGCAAGTTGCTCAGGATAAAAATGCAAGCACAACACTATTTTTCTGCCCTCAACCTGGCTGTTGTGCCACCGTGAGGTCAGAGACCAGTAAGATAGTTCACGAAACAATGTGTGGTATCCCTGACGTGTGGGTAACCTTGTGTCCTAACGTGGCTAAAGAAAGCTGTAATTTTTTTTTTTTTCCAGCCACAGTTCTTGAAAAATCATGAATGCGTAGTCTGGGAAGGAAGGGATGCTGTCAATCACTAGCTTGAAGATCAGGCAGAAAGAGACAATAGGAATGAGAGGGACGGCCCTCTTGCATCAGGATTCTAGAACACGGTTTCGTTCTTTGAATGGGAGTGAACTCTAAGATTTTTGGAAATACCCCTATGGTAAAGCTATAGTCACCCCCCAACAAAACCATAAACGCTTTTTGAATTATCTGATACTCTGTACTATTCATGCTTCAGGTCCTTTCCATTAAAATGAAGACTGCGTGTTGAATAGAGGGGCCCTGGCTTTCCATTTCTCCTCTGTCAGTGTGATTAAAAGGTGAACACATATTCTTGAGCCCCAGGCAACATCTTGCACGGGATCTCTGGCGTTCAGTAGAGAATTATTTTGCAGTTAATGAACTACTGAAAACATTTCTAGCCAAGCAAAATATTTTATCAAATTCATTTTCTACTTTTAAAATATAGGCTCATTATTTTTGGCACATGAGGGAAATGCCAATTTAAAAAAAAAAACCATCTGAAGTTAAAAGTGATTTCTAATCAAACATAGTTAGAGGGGAGAGGCAAGGTAAAACGTAAAGGATTCAAACAGCGCTGTCCCAAACAGAACCATGGGCATAGATTCCTCTGCTAGACCCTTTCAAGAGAGCCCGCATAAGCAGATGGCTTTGAAATTTGCTTAGAGAGTACGAGCATATATTTTTAAGAAACTGAACACTGATAATATTTGCTGGAGAGAGTAAACGAAAAGGGAGTAACTTGTTATTCTCTTTTCTCCAAATGGAAATACTTTTGCTGTTTCCCATTGTAAAAGTACTTTATGCTGATTGCAAAAATCTAAACAAGTCTGAAGAAAACTGGCTTCCGTGAATGCCACCAGGAACAGCGGGGTGTAATTCATTCTGCTATAGGCACTCTGGCTTCTGGCTCCTCCCAGAATATTCCTCGGGCTCCCTAACCTCAAGCTTTGCATTTGCAATTCCCTCTGCTTGCGGTTCTGTTCCCTAGATATTTGAATTTCTAGATCTCTACTCCCTCACTTCTTACAGTTTTCTTCTGGAGCCCTTAGAGAAGCCCGCCAGAATGCTCTCTTACTTAAAACACCAGTTCCGGCCCATGACCCTCTATTCTCCTTACCCCCTGAGCATTTTCCTCACAGCGCTATTTTCCACTAAGGGAGCATATGTAACTTGTCCGAGTTCACAGAACTAGAAGTGGCGGACTCAGGATTCACTCAAGTTCTCTGGCTGCAAGGGTAGGTGCTTGTAATCGGTTGCGTGGCAATTACAAGCGTCTTCTGGACAAGATGCTTCATACATCTTCTGGGGTGAATTCAGTGTATTTCCTGATACATTTCCATGTACATTTACTTTCTTTCACAAGTGAGATCATATGAAATAAACTGTATTCTCGTCTCTTAAAATATATCAAAAGTTAAATTTCTGTGCTTCTATGTGGCTCTCTCTCTATATCTAAATCTGTATCTATCCATACATCATAATTATTTTAATCAATCTATTATTGTCAGATACTTAAATGGCATGCATAGGTTCACAGATGTCCTTACTGTAAGACTGTTTTGAATGCTTATCTGATTATTTTAGAGTAAATTTCTGCAAATGAGATTACCAGGTGAAAGGACATGCACATTTTGAAGGCATTTAAATCATTTTACAGATTCATGTGCAAAAATTCTGCACTGATTTAAACATCCATCTACCCAAGAGGGCTTCTTACATCCTGCCTCTCACCTGCATCCTGCCCCTCAGCTAGTACCTGCTAGTTCTCTGTAGGCAGCAGGGTGGCCGGCTATGTGCCCACACCGATGCTGCCCAAGTCCAATTCCAGCCTTGTCATACCTTTGCTTTCTTAGCTATAGGATTTTAGACTCTTTTTCTCTTTGCGTCTTAAAACACTATATGTAAATATAGTCAGTCCTTTATTGTACATATTACATGTTTTTGTCCCTTCGATTTCTTTTTGTCTTTTATCTTAGTTTGTCTTCCATACACTTTACATTTTCTTTTTCTTTTTCTTTTTTTTAATGGCGGAGCTGTTTTGAAATTTTGTTTTACTTCTTATGTAGTCACATTAATTTAAACATCATGATTTCTGTCTAAATATGAAAATTATAATTCATAAGGGTAGAGACTCTTCCTTACTATATTTTACCCTGCATGTTTGGACTGATCTTACGTTTGCATAAGCCTCTCTTCATGAATGTATTCTAGCATAACTTTCAAAAAATTATGAAGAAGGAGAAGGGCTTGCTCCTTGTGAGAAAATGAAATACAAAAGTACAAAATAAGGAGCAGAAGTTCTCATCTTTCACTAATTCTTAGGTAAATTGCTATTAACAACTTCTTTGTATCCTCTGCACTTCCTCTGATATACAAATTCTGTCCATTGTTCTGCAACGTGCTCCTCACTTAACAACATAGGTAGTAGAATCCTCGCATGTAAGTATATTAACATATAATATAGTCTTTTAATTGCCTATATAGTTTCCCATAATTTGAACATATGAAAATGCATTTAACTATTCTTAAGTGGTAAACCTCTAGGCTGACTCTAGTTTTCGGTACCATGCGTGGTTCAGCATATGTCTTTGCAAATTGGTGCCAATATCGATGGAGGATAGATCCTGGGATAATCAACTTATCACTCTAAGGGATATGCGCTTTTAACAGTTTTGTAGAAACTGTCAAATTGCCCCCAGTTTGCACTTCCATCCATAGTTAAAAGCATGGACATTTTCCACTCTTTTAACAAATGTTCGGTATTTACCATCTGCTTTTCAATCTAATGTAAGTAACTTATTTTTTTTATCCTGAATATAATTTGAATTTCTTTTTATTCTTTGATGTCCCAGATTACATGAAGACCTATCCTAGACTTGTCTCTAAGGAAACATTTTCTATATTTAGTATTTCATGTTTTCTCTTCTTCCATTATTTCTATTTTCTATTTGTAGGATACTTGAACTGCTTATGAAATTTCTATTAGATAGATATTGGATCATTCCAATCCACCCTCCCATCTTTTAAAGCTTCTTTATTAAAAAAAAAATAAAAAACAAATCTTCTTTATAGTTTTACATCACTTTTTATTCTGTCCTATACTTTGGGAAAAAATAAGTGTATCTTCCAGATTACAAATTCCATCTTAAATATGATTTTTCCTTCAACTCATTCTTTATGTAGAGATTTGCGATTATTTTAGTTACCAGGTTTCTAATTTCTGAGAACTAAAATTCACATCTTTGTATGTATTAGTTGCTGTTAGTTCTACCATTTCATCCTTCTCTTCTTTGCCAACAGAATATGGAATGGTAATGTGCTCAGCTAAAAAAAAAAAAGAAAAGAAGGAAGGAGAGAAGGAAGGAAGGAAGGAAGGGAGGGAGGGAGGGAGGGAGGAAGGAAGGAAGGAAGGAAGGAAGGAAGGAAGGAAGGAAAGAAGGAAAGTAAGGGAAAGGGAAAGCAAAAGAACATTTTTCCAGGCTCCCTTGCAGCAGTACGTGGTGTTCTGGTAAACGTTTGACAGCTGACTCTCTGGAAGGAAAAAGCACAAGTTTTGCAGCTTTTGCTGATTCGGTGGTATAAATACTTCCAGCTGGAGCGACCCGAGGAACTCCCTTAATTCTCTCTCTGGCTGCAAAGTCTGTTCTTAACTCTATCAAGGAACATGTTTACATTATTTCAAGAGTTAATTCTAGCGTGTTCACTGAGAACAAACATCAGAGTCAGGCACATGGAAGACTTGCCTTGAATGAACAGCCTGCTTACTACTCCTTGGCTTACTCACCCCCTCCAGCAATGCTAAACCCAGACCCTGGGTCCAGGTTCCTGACAGGCAAGTGTATTTAATTCAGAAGCTATCCTATTATGTCTGATGGAATTGCATGCTTTGTGTTTTTGGTTTTGTTTTTCTCTAGTTCCTGTCATCAATCCAGTGCAGTCTCCTTTCTGTTTTCAGATTATTCCTCTGTGTTGCTCAGTGAGTGGCCCCTTCTTGGTTTTACATTGAAACCATGGATCGTTTTTATATTTACATTTCTTCTGTTTCGGAAATCATCTTTCGGGAAAGAAGATGTACTTATTTTCTAATTGAATTGGAACCGGGTAAACTTTAGTATCAGACAGCAACGTTTAAAAAAAAAATCAGATGATGAGTAGAATTTCATAAATGCAGTGCATAAGGAAAAAGACATTAAAGTTATGTTTACTGTGTTACTAGGTTGTGAACTTCTTAGCGCTTGTAATCACTTAAGATTGTGTATGTGGTGAGCACTTTCCATGTCCTTAATATTTGAGAGTATTCTCTTATTTTATAATATTTTAACTGCTTGCCTGTTTTAGAGTTTTAGGGAGACTATTTTTCTGTTGGTTATTACTGTTTTACTTTTTAAGCAATAACATGGTGAGCATCATTTTACTTAAATCTTTGGTTACATTTGTAACTAAGTCTTTAGTATAATTTTGTAGAAATGAAATCAGACCAAGAAATTTCATTTTCCAAATAAATGCTGATATAAATAATCAAATTAATTGGAAAAGTTGGATGGTGGTATTTCCGATAGAGATGCTAAATGAAAAGAGAATGAGGCCTAGAGTGAAACAGATGTGGTTTTAAATCTTTGCTCTACTGTTTACCTGCTGAACGATCTTGGGGAAACCCTCTCAACCCTGCATGTTTCCCTGTATGTAAACCTCAGTTTCCCTGTATGTAAAATGGCGATTGTAATGTCTTGCTCAGGGGATTGTTGAGAATAAATGAAATGCTGTGTGCAAATCACTCTGTACTTGGTAACTAGTGATTCAGCGGTCCGGTTTGGGTATAGGTAGTATATGGCAGTTGCAAAGTGCATATCTATGTGGTCATATGTATAAACCTTCGGCTGAAAATAAATGCTTCCTCTTTTAATTGATACTTTGTGAATAGTTTTACATAGCTTTCATAGTTACCAAAGGTTTTAAATTCTTTTATCGTTAGTGTTCTGAACTAAAACACTTAGTCAATTATCTCAATTTTCTTCAAGCTATAGTTTCTTGGCTTTAATTTATAATTTGATTGAATTTCATCTTTAATTTTTCTAAGAGTAAGCTCTGCTTTATGGTAACTGACTCCATGTATATTTGCTCAGCATTTTTTTAATGGAGCTTTTGTGTCTTCAGAAAAATCACTATAATTGTTTCTCCTGCCCCTCTAGGCGTCTCCAGATTGTTTGAGAAGGCAGGGTTGACTTTATAGATAATTACGCATTTTGTGGGTAATTACGTGAGGAAATTATTTGCTTTCTGGGACTTTTGGGGGAAAAATCCAACATAGTAGCCCTTGAGACAAAAACATATATACTAACAAGAATTCATATCATCACAGAGAATAGAAAAAGTAAGTAAGTAGGCTATAACCTAGTTTTGAAGTAAACATTGAATACCTACAATGTAGCAGGCTTTCTGTAAGGGGGGCAAACAAGACACATATGGTCCCTAAGATCCTTCAGATTTCATATTCTTAAAGAAAGGTAGTAAGACTGACTCAAAAACATTTCAGAGTCAAATGGGTCTATTTCTCATGTAAGCTATACATGAAATAGAAGAATTTAATCTTTTTTTAAATTTAATTTTATTTTTTCAGTGTTCCAAGATTCATTGTTCATGCACCACACCCAGTGCTCCATGCAATACGTGCCCTCCTCAGTACCCACCACCAGGCTCACCCAATCCCCCACCCCATCCCCTCCAAAATCCTCAGTTTGTTTCTCAGAGTCCACAGTCTCTCATGTTTCGTCTCCCCCTCCAATTTCCCCCAATTCACCCTTCCTTTCCTTCTCCCAGTGTCCTCCATGTTTTTCCTTATGCTCCATACGTAAATGAAACCATATGATAATTGACTCTCTCTGCTTGACTTATTTCATTCAGCATAATCTCGTCCAGTCTTGTATAGAATTTAATCTTCTATTAACTCATTAGAAGGCATCCAAATTAATGGCATATTTAAACACACTCACACAAAGGGAAACCTGATAATAAAGTTTTTCTTTTTTTTAATTTATTTTTAATTAACATACATAATTGTATGTATTATTTGTACATATTTGTATAATTATGTATTATTTGCCCCAGGGTACATGTCTGTGAATCGTCAGGCTTACACATTTCACAGCACTCACCACAGCCCATGCCCTCCCCAATGCCCATAACCCAGCCACCCCATCCCTACCCCCCACCCCCCAGCCACCCTCAGTTCGTTTTGTGAGTCCAGGAGTCTCTTATGGTTTGTCTCCCACCCCATCCCATCTTGTTTCATTTTTCTCCCCCCCGACCCCCCGCCCTGCCTTTCAGATTCTTCATATCAGAGAGATCATGTGATAATTGTCTTTCTCTGACAATAAAGTTATTCTTTCCTATTATCTACATATATGTGTGAGGAATAAATCACAAACTTCCCCTTCAACTTTATATGTACATTCCAGCCTTTAAAGGAGTGGGTTTAGCAGAACAGCATTGCTACTATAATTGCTTTCCACTGAAGTCTTTAGCATTTCCCAATCTGCAAAATGACATGAACCAGAATTCTTACTTCTCCCTGAGGATTATCCATAACCCTAGGGAAGAATCTGGTTTTTTTTGTTTATTTGTTTGTTTGCAGTGGGGCAGAATACTCACCATTTTTATATTTTTATATAAATAAAATTTACATTGTTATAACACATATATAAAGTGTAATGAATACAGTATATTAATAGATAAAAATACATTTTTATATTTTTATGCTACATGGTCTGTTAAAATCTCTTTACCAGTCTTACATTTTGGATTTCAATTCCTTTTTAAAACTTGTGTAATATCATTTAAATATTAAAGATTAATCTCACTGATGGAGAAAACATATGCCAAGTCATTTAATTCTTGTATGATCTGACCATGAAGGTGGACAGGAATGTCCCTTGATCAGATGGACTTGGGAGCTTTTGAAGGCAGCCTAATATTGAATGGGCCTTTCAAGCAAATTAATTTCACTATTGGCCAATATTGAACTTGTGGTTATCTAAAGCCTTTCAGGGTTTCTTCCCATGCATTGCTGTCAAATCAGTTCCCTGTAATGATCTGCCTGGCATCTGTCCCCCATTTATGCCAAACCTGAGGGAAGTGAGACCCTATAGTAAACTTTAAAAACATTGTATTGGGGGCTTGGAAACTTAGCATTTGTTAACCAACAATTTTATAACTAGAGTTTTTGGGTTTGGATTTTTTCTTTACTCTTTGGATTGAAATTTTTCCCAGAGAGCTCAGTATTAGCAGCTGGCAACATCTCTCATCTCTCTGGGTCCTGAGACTACCGTCTGCATTCTTTAGTTTAAGTCTTACTCTTAAACCCCAATTTGTGTCTAATTAACAAAATCCTGTTTCTTTGCATTCTCCCCACTGCATTCCTAGCTGATTTTCCTGATAGAGATATCACTCTTAATTTGTAAGAGTGCATTTTAGGCTTACATTTTTAACACATTCTGGTTTACTTTTATCTCCTTGCCTTAGCTGCCCTTAACTATAAACTTTTCTATTAGTCCTATTTCTAATCCTCCTTGTTTTCAGAAGTCAAGCTTCCTGGGGTAGTGGGCATTTGTGCAGTGGGCAGGCTGTAGAATAGCCCCCAAAGGACTACCCCTGGTATGTCTTCTCAGGGTGTGTAGGGTGGATATGGTAACTCACTGCTAATGAATAGAAGGAAGCAAAAGTGGTGGGCTGTCATATCCAAGGTTAGGTTAAAAAACGGTGCCTCCTGCCTTAGGCTGCCCTCTTTTGATTACATGCCTGTTCATTTTGTGGGAAGCCAGCTGTCATCCTGTGGGCTACCCTTTGGAGAGATCCACTTGGCAAGGAGCTGAGGAGGACCCCTGGTCAATAGGCAGTGAGGAATTGAATTCTGCCAACACTCACCTGAGAGGGGTTGGAAGTGGATTCTACCTCCATTGGACCTAAAGATGACTGCAACCCCAACCCACCACTTGACTACAGCCTTGGGAGAGACTAAGCCACACGTGCCCAGCAAAACTGAGCCTGGATTTCTGATCCACAGAAATCACATGATAATAACTGTGTATTATTGTAAGCTACTAAGTTTGGGGATACTTTTCTAGGGAACAATAGATATCTAGTATAATTTCCATACAGTGTATTTTACCATTTTAGGTATACAGTTTTTTGAGTTTTGGCAAGTGTGTACGCTTCTGTACCCACCACAATTCAGATATAGGACATATCCATCACCTTCGCCTGCTAAAGTTCCGTCTTGATTCTTTCTAATCAATATCTTCTTCCTTCCCCTAGATCCTGGCAAACTGATCTGTTTCCTATGATTCTGCTTTTTCCAGAATGCCATATAAATGGAATCATACAGTATGCAGCCTTTCATGACTTTTTCTCTCTCCCTTAGTATAATGTATTTGAGACTCATCCAAGTTGTCATATACAGCAGTAGCTGAGTCCTTTTTACTGCTGATCAGTATTCCGTTTTATGTGTGGACCATAGTTACTGATCTGTTATCAGATGATGAACATTTGGAATAATTCCAGTTCGGGGTCATTATGATAAAGCTACTATAAATGTTTGCAATCGTTTTTGTATGGACATATTTTTTTCCCTCTTAGTTAAAATACCAGAGGGTGGGGACTATATGGTTGCATGTAAATACGGGTTTAACTTTATAAGAAACTAACGTGGTGAGAATGCCAGCCCCTCTGCATCTTTACCAGGCCTTGGTATAATCAGATTTATTTCTGTGTTCGTCACTGAAGTATATGGGTAGTGGTATTTCATCAGGAGTTTAATTTGCATTCTCCTAATGACTAATGATGTCAAGCATCTTTCCATGTGTATATCTGTCATCCAGTCATTCTCTTTGGTAAACTGAATGAACTTTGTGCTCAATTTTAAAATGCTGGATAGAAGTGATGAAAAGAAATCCTTGACTTGTTCCTGGTCTTAGGAAGAAACATTCTTTATTTCACTGTTAAATGTGATGTTATCTATAGGGTTTTTGTTTTATTTTTGTTTGTTTTGGTTATTGTTGCTGTTGTTTTTTGGTAGATGCTATTCATCAGGTTAAGAAAGTCATTTTAATTCTTAGACGACTGATATCTATTCCATATCATTAGTGAATGCTGAAATTCATCGAGTTTTTTTTCTGGATCTATTGAAATGATTATATGGTTTTCCTTCTTTAGTCTGTTAATATGGTGAATTAAATTGATTTTCAAATGCTGAACTAAACTTGCGTTCCTGGGGTAAAGCGCGTTTGATCACGGTGGATTCTATGGATTCAATCTGCTAATAATTTAAGTATTTTTCAATCTATGTTTATGAAGTATATTGATCTGTAAACTTCTTTTCTTGTAATGTCCATTTTTCATATTAGTATAAGTCTGGTGAGTTGGGAACTCACAAAATGAGTTGGAAAGTATTCCTTCCTCTTCTGTTTTCTGGAAGAGTTTGTGTAGAATTGGTATAACTTGTTCTTATGAATATAGATCTTGTCAGAGATACAACAAAACTTCTTCTATTCTTTATTCTCCTTTCAGTTAAATGATTCTTTTAGAAGTGTTTTCTTCTTTACAAATACTTGCAAATTCTTTCCTCTTTGCTCTTTTTGCAGTATAGATAAAGAAAGTATGGTTTCTCTCTTGCTTCTCTTTAAGAAATCATCCTCACACTCTCCTTCAAACACCAGGCTTTTATTTTTAGATTTCTCTCCCTCTCTCTCTCTCTCTGTCTCTCTCCATCTCTGTCTCTGTCTCTGTCTCTGTCTCTGTCTCTGTCTCTCACACACACACACACACACACACACACACAGGAATTTCTTATTAAGTACTGTCATTTCCCTTTCTATAAAACATATTTACTTGAGAGTCCTCTTTCTATTAGAATATGTTAGTTTCAGTTCATAGCACCAAACTATGCTATTATGTATAAAACTATATTTGCCTACTTGTGTTAAAATATTAAGCCCCAATTTTTTGATTCAGAATTGTGTTCTCACTGTGTACAGGCATTGTGCTTAGGTGATGAGGATAGGGCAATAAAGATAGATGTGTTTTCTACTCTTATGGAACTAGGCAAGTGGGGAAAAACAGTATTTTTACTTAATCAAATAATTCCAGTTTTGCTTTAGATCATCCCTGTTTTTTATCCTAATATTGAGGGAGGTCATTGAAAGGATATAACCACATTTAACCTTTGAGCTGGACGGGGGTAATGGGAAGCTTCTCACCACTCCCCTCCCCTGGTCTTGGAATATGTCCTTGAAATTTTCTCCCTTCCCAGAAGCTGCCCCAAGGATACAGCTTTAAGATAGTGATGTGGTGTTGAGAACCTCTAGATTTTATATGTGACTGACCCCTTTTTAGACTGTTGTATAAACTTCTACAACTTGACTGATGGGTACAGAGATCTATTCATGTTGTGGCTTCCCAAGACAGGCATCATATGTCAGTTTCCTTGTCTATTAAACTTGCCACCTACCAATCCAGAGTGGCCTGCTCTTTCTTCAATATCTCCCTGCCCTCTGGGTATGGGGGCTGGTTTCAGATTTCACCTGGGAAGCTCCCAAAGTTACAAACCAGCACTTAAGATTGGGGAAGGCTTCTTTATTGTGATTTTCCATCTCATCATTTTTTTTTCCTTTTAGTATTTACTTCACATATAGGTGAAAAAGTGGAGGATCTTCTTTCCCTTTGAACTTCAATTAAAAATTTTTCTGAATGGTCATTGAAAATACTTCGTTTAGGACCTGTTATGTTGTTGTTGGCAAATGGGGCATAGGAAGTCAAATCCCTTTCTTTAGTGATTTGCACATTGTTGAATCTTATGAAAGTCTCAGTCACAGTTCAAGAATAGAGCATAACTTCTACCTGTGCCAGGAGCTCTATATGGCAACATTTCACCTATGCTGCAGTAATTCTATTTTTCCTTCCACTTCTTGGAACAAACATGTGTTTCACTTTCTGGATTAGTGAAATCTGAATTTTTCTGTCTTTAGCAATACTCCCTGGAACCTGTTTTGACTTGAAATGATGCAATTTGTTTTGATATTTAGTATAATCCCATTCATACCATTGGACTATTAAAACTGGACTTTATTCCATTCTAAACTCATTGAAATTATGGATTTTTTAAAAATGTTTAGGGTTTTTACTATAAAAGCAATGCATATAACCTTAAATAAGTGAAGTTAAAAAGTAGTCTCTTCAAAATTATTTTTTCTGAGATATTTTAAAAGAAATAAAAAATGTTTAACCAAAAAGAAAGAAGCCCACAAATATATGTGTATAATTTTTTTAAATATATTTTTTCTGGGTATAGAATTCTAGAGTTTTTATTGTTATTGATAAAAAATTTCCCAATGTCTTCTAGCTTGCAATGAGAACTCTACTGTTATTTTTATTCCCTTTTATGCTGGGAATAAATATGTCTGGCGGATTTTAGTATTTTTTTTTTTCATTGTTATGAGTTTTAAGCAATCTGATTGTGATCTACTTTAGTGTTGTTTTCTCGCATTTGGGGTTCATTGTACTTCTTGAATTTATGAATTTATGGTTTTTGTCAAGTTTGGAGAGATTTGGCCATTATGCCTTGAACTTTTGTTGTTGTTGTTTTTGTTGTTGTTATTGTTGTTCTCTTCTCCCCATTTGGGATTCCAATTACACATTAAAATTGTAGGAAATCTCACTGATGTAGCAAAACTCTAAATCAAGTTTTATTCATTTATTTCTGGCCTTTTTCTCTCTCCATGTTTCAGTTTTTATTCTATTGCTATGCTTTCCCGTCCTCCACTGTTTTCTTCTACAGTATTTAATATACTGTTAATCACATCCAGTATATTTTTAGAAAGATTTATTTTAGAAAGAGAGAGAGAGTATGCAAGCAGGGAGAGGGGCAGAGAAAAAGAATCCAAAGCAGACTCTCCACTGACCATGGAGCACATATGGGGCTCAATCCCATGACCCCAAGATCATGACCTCAGCCAAAGCCAAGAGCCCCATGCTCAACTGACTGAGCCCCCCAGGAACCCCACATCCAGTATATTTTTAATCATATATTGTATATATCATCTCTTGAAGTTCAATTTTTTTGAAAATACCTTTTGTGACTCTACTTACCATACTTACTCATGCTTCCTCTACTTTCTTGTATACTTGCTTTATTTTTTTGACACATCAAGTATAGTTTATTTAAAAATATCCTTGACTTTTAATTCTATTACTACTGTCATTCCTACTGATGAATTTATCTCCTCATTATGAATCACATTTTCCTGCTTACTTGCATGCCTGAAAATTTCTGATTGGTTGCCACACATTTTGAATTTTAACTTTTTGGATACTGGATATATTATTTTATATATTTGAGTTTTATTCTGAAATATAGTTAAGGTACTTTGGAACAGAATGACCCTTTCAAGGCTTGCTTTTAAGCCTTGTTAGTTTGGATTGGAGTAGTCTGTGGTCTTGTCCTACTTATGAAGCAATCTGTTAAGCACTCCTCTGCCCATTTATCATAAGGTTTGCCAGTGTCTGTTGGGACATCTGTTGTAACTTATCTTGTTTTACTCCTAGGAATTTTTTTCTCCAGTTCTTTTCTTGTGACTCTTTTCTCACCCTCATATGACAAGTACTTAGCCAAGGACTCATGGGGGATTATTCTCTAGTTTTCCCAAGTTCTTTCTGTGTAGTATCCCTCTCTCTAATACTCTTCCCTGCATAGTTTGGTTGTCTTTCCCCTCTTGAATTCTCAATAATGTCTCCTCAGTTCATGGAGACCACAAGGATCTGTTTATGGTCCCTTTCCCTGGGTAATGGACTAGAAATGCTGTAGCCAGTCCTCTGGGACAATGGTCTCATCTCATTTGCTTTTCTTCTTTCAATGCTCACTGTCTTGTGATATCTATTATTGAAAGTCTGAAAAACATTAATTCGCATATTTTGTCTGATATCTTACTTCTTCAAAGTGGGGGTTAAATCTGGTTCTTGTTACTTCATCACAACACATAGCCAAAGTCCCCTGAGATAGAACATGTTTAGTTCTAATATGCCACTATATTCTTTTTCTAAATTTCCATGTCTCTACTGAGATTCTTTATTTGTTCACCCATTATGTCTATGTTTTGCTATAAATCCTTTAACATATATATTATAGCTCTTTTAAAGTCCTTTTCTGCTATTTCTAAACCTGCACATCTGTTTGTATGCTTTTGTTGACTTTTTTTCATGATTATGAGCTATGTTTTTCTGTAATTTTTAATTGTATCCCATTTGAAGTGGCTCGTAGATACTTTGGATTTTGTGAGGGCTGGCAGTTAAAGTTTCACAACATTTATTTATTTATTAACTAATTTGTTGGATTTTGTTATAGTTTCAGGATGCAAACCTTTGGTGATTATATGTGGTACAAATATCTTTTCCATTCTGTAACTTTACATTCTCCTAATCACATCTTTTGATTAAAGAAGTTCATAATTTTGATGTAGTACAATTTTAAATGTGTTTTTTTATGTTATCCTCTATACATATTGTATTGATTTGTACTAACACCAAAAGTGGTCATAGTCTATTTCCTTACACACTTGCTAATGATAGATTTTGATTTTTTATTTGCATCCACCTCTTAGACAAGAAATTGTATATTATTGTTTCAATACATTTATTTAATAGATATTAATTCAGGACCTGTCATATAGCTAAAAAAATTTCTACTTTTGTTCTCTGGATAGACTATACATAATATCCACAAGGTTACAACTCTTAAGGATGTTCATTCCAGTTCTAGGATGGGGTTGGGTTGGAGTGAGGGAGCTAGAAAGAAATCAACTAACAAACACATTTTAAGGTTGTAAAACTGGAAATAAGTGCAGGAAATAAAAAAAAAAAGATTATGTGACAGTCATTGAATAGCTGGCAACTTTATTTTGTGTAGATTGGAAATGCTTATTTGAGAAAGTGATATTTCAGCAAAGATTTAAAAAACAAGAAGGAGCCAGTCATATGAGGAAAGAAGGCGATCCCATCTTGTTTCATTTTTTTCCCTCCCTAGCCCTCACAACCCCCTACCCTGCCTCTCAAATTCTTCATCTCAGAGAGATCATATGATAATTGTCTTTCTCTGATTGACTTATTTCACTTAGCATAATACCCAGATGGGATGGGGAGGAAGGCAAACCATAAGAGATTTTTAATCCCTGGAAACGAACTGAGAGGTGCTGGGGGAGTGGCAGGGGGAGGGATAGGATGGCTGGGTTATGGACATAGGGGAGGGTGTGTGCTATGATGAGTGCTGTGAAATGTGTAAGCCTGATGATTCACAGACATGTACCCTGGGGCAAATAATACATTATATGTTAATTAAAAAAAATAAGGAAAGAAAGAAGGAGAAACCACTAGGAAGAGGAAACTGCTAGTGCAAAATGTCTTATTCAGGTAAGAATTTTATTTGTGAAATATGAGGGAAAAATACTGTGGCTCTGGTGTACACACATGTGGATTGAGATAGAAGTAATCAAAACTCAAATTTGACAGCTGGCATGTTAAAGTTGAAGTAAGGATTAAAAGATATAAATGAAAGGTACCCAGGACCAAAGGATAAATTATGAATTACCAAGAATTATGACAGGAGTGGCATTAGAGAAAGTGACCATAATCCAGGAGATAAAATCTTCAGAGAGTTACAGTGAGGACCTCTGGGTGCCTGCAGTATGGAGGGTAGTTAGTGGCATAGTTTAATGGCAGACAATTCAAAGCTGGAGGGGCTTAGGAAGGAGGGAGGAAAATCATCACAAAGCATTAATATTCATTGAGGGGACAATTGACACTCTCTAGGCTAAGTAATGAGAAACGGGAGAGAAACACAGTTGATAATTAGGAGAGCAAGTAACCATTCAAACAAAGGGAAAAAAAAAACAAAAAGAAGGGAAACATTCTGAGAAGAGTTTGAGTACTTCGTCATTTTGATGATTATAATTTGGTAATTTTGAGTTGTAGAAAATAGAGTATCGGGACAAGTAGAGAAGGGCAAGGAAATAGTGTCATATTAATCTGAGAATAGAGAAGTAGATCCATGGATTTAAAGCAGCGGGGTCCTTCCTGACACTGTTGAGTCCCCAACCTACACACCTCTGGTCTCCAACAATATTTTTATAGACTTCTGCTATTTGGGTTTGTTGTTACTTATAACCAAACGGATCCTGATATAGCAGATATGGGTTGGTTTTTAGAAGGAGTCTGATTTAATCTAAGGTAAATTTTTAAAAGAACATTCTGGCTGCTCTGTGGAGAATGTGATATATGGAAGCAATGAGAGAGGCAAAATTAGCAGTGGCCAATAATTCATTAAAAGATGCTCAAACTGATTTTTAATATTTGTTGACCATTTGTTTGTTTTTATGTCATTTGCTTGATGTGTTACTTTCCTAGGAAAACTGGGTGGCTTAAGCCAACAGAAACTTATTTTCTCATAGTTCTGGAGGCGAGAAGTCTGAAATCAAGTGCTGGCAGGGCCATGCTCCCTCTGAAGCCTCTAGCGTGGGATATTTTCTTGCCTTCCAGTTTCAGGTGTCTCCAGGCATTTCTTGGTTTGTGGCAGCACCGACTCCAATCTCTATGTCCTGCTTTAAGGGCCACCAAACCTGTGTGTCTTTGAGCCTAAATTTTCCTTTATTATAAAGACACTAGATATTGGGTTAAGCCCCAGCTCAACCCATAATACTTGGTCATATCCTCTGTCTAGCATTTTTACTGGACTATTGGTTTCTTTCTTACTATATTGCTTTGTAATTTTTTTAAGTTAGTCTTTACACTTAATTTAAGAAAAAATAACTATTTTGCACCTTTCATTTTTAATTTTTAACAAATCACCTTTCTTTTTTTAAATTTATAGCATTTTGTTACTTATAAAAATATCTATCATTCTAAGATGCCCACTTTAATCAATTATCTTTTTAACACTTAAAGAACTGAATTTTTGATGACTTTGGAATTTACTTTTTTGGGACTTTAATTAAGTTATCTTTCATCACACCCTTTAACTTCTTTTATTAATACAGAGATCAACTTGTGTTTATTGCTCACATAACCAATCCCTGCTTCAGGTTAGAATGATGCATAAGGCCCTTTCTTCACCTGGACTGGTCCCCTACTGTTCTTCCTATTTATCAGGATGGACCGACTTATTTATGATATATTCCCAAGAGCTTCTTGCTACGCTGACTTGGAAATTTCTAGGCTTATTCTTTCTGGTCTGAAGTATTCTTTTCTCTTGGGAAATCCTACTCTTGCAAATTTAACTTTCCCACGTGTGTATGTAGACAATCGCTAAATGGGGATACTCTTGAGGGATTTAGGGGAGGAAATAGCCTCAAATGGAGGAATAGGGCATAGATTATAGAGTAGAAAAAATTCTAAGTCTCAGTGCCCAGGAGAAAAGTGCTAGTGAATGGAGAGTTCTTGAACCAATATAAATCACAAGTTGTTACTGTTTATACATAGATTTTTCTTTATTTTTCCTTATTGTCATCGTCTTTTTTTTTTTTTAAAGAAATAAGGACTTTCAGTCTTATGATTGGCAGTCGAGTTTCCTTTAGTGGCCATAAATCTCTCCCAAATGCTAAGAACCTGCTCAAATTTGGCAAGCCAGCTGAGTAAAAAGGTCATCTTCTTGCCTAACGGCAGATTCTGTAGTTTTTACCACACAATTCCCTTTATGGTCATAATTGTCCCTTGCAAAAATATAGTGTTACAGCAGAACTCATAAAACTGCTGCCTCTGGAATAAACAAGAAAGGGCACATTCTCATTTCAAAACAACTTATGCACCAATAGAGTTTAGCTTCCATTTAAAATGGAAAGCAGTGATTCCACTAACAATGCAATATCTTTGATAGATGGCCCATTTGACCTTTTAGCGCATAGATGAATCTGTTTGCACTTATTTGGATGGTATGTCTTTTAGATTGTTGGTAACATATGACTCTCACGTATATTTACAGTTCCTATTCAGCAGCAGTGCTCTCTTTGGTTAGTCCAGGATCCAACACACTTTTAAGTGCAAGGAGGAGCTTAATAATACATCTGTTTTCAGCATTTTTAGCCCTGAGAAGAAGCAAAAAGAAAAATAAAGAAATAAACAGTGCATGGTGAAAAAGGGGGGGTAGCCTCAACCTGAAAGAGACTTTAAATTGATCTCCACACTTTGAAGTTCACAAGAACATGATGCATGGAAAAAGAAAGGATGAGCAGTAAGAATCATATAGGCAAATTTAATTTCTAAATTGCATGAGATTTCAGGGGTTATTTGACAGATGCAATCGCCAAAGCTCTCTTGTTTTAATGGAGGGAATGGTAACTTTTACATTCTGGGCCATGCAAAAGGAAATAAAAATTTTGAGGGGCGGGTTAACTAGGCTTCCTAATGTAGCTGATCTGTAGGGAATATCCCACAGATATGTTGTGACAGGAAGACCATTAGACCACATGAAAAACGTAAGACACTATCTAGCTTTTGGGTTTTAAACTGAATGGCCCAGTTGTATTTTGGTTTTGATAGAAGATGATGTGTAGATGTTGAGAGCCCTAGGGCTGGACAGTCTGGTTTAAACCCATTTCCTCAAGTCTCTGCTCATGTAAGCAAGTTATTTAATTTGGTTCTTCCATAGTTTGCTTTATCTATAAAATGGAGCTAATGATAGGGTTCACTTTATGGGGTTTACGTTGGAATTAAATGGGTCAACATATGTAATACCTTTAGATTAGTGCCTGGTACCATATAAACACCGAAATATCAGTTATTGGAAGTAGTTGTAGGAACAGTAATACCAGTTGG
>CM053606.1:78158447-78173990 GCA_028646535.1 Procyon lotor | reverse complement strand
GTCAAGTCTGTATATGATTGATCTTTGTAACCTCTCACAGTTTCCATCCCATTCTACTGGGAACTCAGTAGACATTTATTGAATGAATGAGAATGGGTGGGATTAAGGAAACTAATCTTTTAAAATCTCTTACTATGTTCTACACTTTTTGCTATGTACTTTCCATAAATTATGTCATTTAATCCTTATAACATCTTTGTAAGGCAAGCATTATTATCTCTCTTTAGGGATAATTGAGCCACAACTCAGAAAGTTTCTGTAGATTTCTGAACACCATAAAGTCTTAGGTGGTGGAACTGGGATTTGGATCCAAAGCTACCTACTTTTAAAACTTGTCCTTCAAGTGTACCTGGTCTCCAAATCTGATGGTTTAACTGAATTTCTTACAAGGAGGAATATTTAGGTCAGGATTTATGACAATAAATGATAGAGATGGGATGCTTGAATTGAACTTTAAGGAATGGATATAATTTCTTTATCTAGAAAAGTATTAGGAAGATGCTGAAAATATAAAAATGAGCTCATGTAAATTCCCAGTTCAGAACTCTCCAGTGATTTCTCCTTATTCTTGGAATAAAATCTAAACTTTTCACCCTGTCTTAAAAAGCCCTTCATGACCTTTTGCCTTCTCGTCTAGCTGTGTATATATTTTAAAATATATACCATATATCTACCTTAACAAACACTTTATTGAAGTTTGTTAGTTAACATATAGTGCAATAGTGGTTTCTAGAGTAGATTTCAGTATTCATCACTTTCATTCAACACCCAGTGCTTGTCACAAGTGCTCTCCTAATAGCCCTATGTTTGTCTTATCTCTAGAGATTCTAAAGCTTCCTTTCTGTTCCCAGAACACACTCAACTCACTGCATTCTCTTTCTCCAGTGTACTCCCCTGATCTCATAAATGGTTCTTGTCTGTCACTTGGATCTCAGAGAGGTCACATATCAAAAACAGCTTATTCACTTCCATCATTTAAAACTATTTTAATTTTAAATTTTAACACTTCACACTATTTGATATTTTCTTATTAGTTTGCTTACTTGAATGTGTTTGTCTTCTATTTTCCCACTCCACTACAGTGGAATGTAAAATATCCTAAAAGCTAGACCAATGTCTGTCTCGTTGTTGGTTGCATCTCCCTTCCCCAAATCTTTGGCTATCATACAGCCTTCAGTAGGTATCTTTTGAATGAAATTATAGTAGCTTGAAGTGGCTATGGATTGACAGGGCCCACCATAATTGAGCTCAGGATCAGATATAACAGAATAAATATTTGAAAGTAGTTGGCTAGAGTACAAGGTGCATTAAGGATAGCAGGATGTAAAGCAGGGCATTTTGATAGGGCCATTTTGATGCTGCAGTTTTTCTGATGCATTTGTATCAAAATGGTTCTGGCAAAATAGATGGGACCATGATGAAAATACCACATGGCAAGTATTCACAGGCTTTTCTTCTCCTATGCCTGCAAAGGAAGAGCCTGTATTTTCTCTGTTCGCTTTCTCGCATCTGTGTTAAGCAGATGGTGGGAGTTACCTCCATTGGAGAGAGATCTCTAATATCTCTGTCTCCTATAGAGAAGAATTGGAGGGAAGGAAAGATGTGATGATTTACATGAGAGGGGATGTAGTAAGTCTTGCAAGGAAAGCATTTATCAGGAAGACAAAGAGTCAGGGAAAGAGGGCTGATGTTCAGAGAGAAACAAAGAAATTGAAGGAGTAGCAGCTGCCTGACAAAGAGGATTTTTGAGGCTTTTGGTGGGTAAATAGGACTGATTAGGACATTTGGAGCACTTTGTGTGATGTGCTTTTCTTGTTGTATCAGCTCTTCAAGGTACTCCAGTAAAGATTTGTAGGATTTTTTTTCAAGGCTACTGGAGTTGGATTTGTGTTTCTTCTAGATGTGACAAGGCCCAGATGAGCCTCTAAAGTAAAAGTTTTGAAACCCAGATTCATCTGGGCCTACACGTGTCTGTTTATTTTTATTAGTAGTAAGTAAGTCGTGCTACAATGCAGATCTCTGATGCTGACTTCATTTTTTTTTTAAGATTTTTTATTTATTTATTTGATACAGAGAGAGAGAGAGAGAGAGAGAGAGAGAGAGATCACAAGTAGGCAGAGAGGCAGGCAGAGAGAGGGGGAAGCAGGCTCCCTGCTGAGCAGAGAGCCTGACGTGGGGCTCGATCCCAGGACCCTGAGATCATGACCTGAGCCGAAGGCAGAGGCTTTAACCCACTGAGCCACCCAGGCACTCCACTGACTTCATTCTTAACCCCATTCCTGCCACTCAGTGAGCATCACTTCTTTATAGCAAGAAAACAACCAATACTGGGTTCACATTTTAAGAATTTAGTACCTGATGCTTTTTCATCATAGTAAAAGTATTTAACAAAATAAAATACAATGTATATTGTATGATCATGCCATTGATGATTAAGGGAAGTAGTAGAAATATCAGTGAGAATTTTTTGTGCAATTTGATGCTGAGATAAGTAATCATACTAGGACCCAACTAGGGCCGTGTTTCCCCATAATGCCACTTTTTTCAGATAAATATTCTCAATGAAATAGCATTGGCCAAATTAGGGGGTTTATCAAAAACAATTTCCCATAGATGTAAAGAGAAAATTTCCATTATTAAGCTATTGGGTCTATCTATTCCCATTTGGAAATGATGTTGCTAAGCGAGAAATCAAAGACCAAGAGTCAGGCCATACAAGATGTATGTTCATATGGAGATGATAAGGAAGCATTTAGCTTATATTGCTTAATGGTTTTTCCTGAGAAAAACAAGAGTGGTGACCCGACTCCCGATTCTGTGTGATTTGTCTGGATGTTTCTCACACACCAATTCATTCTTCAGCCTGTTTCTTGCCTCACACATCCCTGGCCTTCATGCTATTTCATTCTTTACCTTGGGTTGGTCGTGAAGTGGTAGATTTTATAGATGGAATGAAGCTGAAGGAGGAAGTAAAAATATGCATTTTCCAGAATTGAAATAGGTGAAACTTTGGCTTTTTTTCTTATTTCAGAATGCCTACATCAAAAACACTCAGTAAAACTCGTCTTGATGGAATGTCTTTGGTATTAATAATCAGCTTATCCAAGTAGCCTCTCTACATGTCATATTTCCAGGGGAAGAGCTGGGTAAGATCATAAAGGATCGAGATTAGATTTAAAAGGCACATTTGTGTTAGATTCTGGAGGGTTGAGTGAAAAATGTGTGCATTTGGCCTCGATTCTATAAGAAATAGGAAACTAGAAAATTGTCCTTTTAATCTAAGAATGGTAGAAATAAAGTGGCATTTTTACTGTACTTCAGAAGACTAAAGCCCAAAGTTAGTTTCTTGGGTATTAAAGAGTCTTAGTCAGAAAAATACAAATAAGTTTAAAAAAAGAATTTTCATAGTCAAATAAAGTTGGGAAATGCTGAGTTAAACACAGCTAAGCATATTTCCAAGCTGCAAGGTCTCCAGGGCCATCTGAGACTGTTGATATTCCACATAAATGTCCCCAAAGGGAATAGTAGACAATGTTTCCTCCACTTGGGGAACTTGTGGTCTGAAAACACTGATCTACAGAATGCAAATGATTTCGAGGACAAACAGAATGGGAAAGCAGAGGAAATAGTAAAAGGATTATCCAAATAACCCAGAGGGAGAATAATAATATCCTGCCTTAGAAGTAACAGAATGAGATTGGAAAGGATGTTCTTGGTGCTGTGGTGTATAAGAAGTATCCAAAAATCTTGGTGTAAAATAACATCCTTGCAATCTTTACTCTCTTTTATATAGGTACATGTGTCTACATCTTTAATTTTTTTATTAACCTATATTTCTATGAATTGAACATTTCTGTCTTTAATTAAATGTGACATGGGCCAAACTCCTTATACTCTGCCCTACCTACTCCCTTCCTATAGAATTTATTCATCTACTGCCTCCATCTCTCAAGCTCTCCAACACATCAGATTCTTTGACGCCTCCTTCTCACCACCTGAAAACTCACCAAAAAAACTGTCACTTTTTACTTCCTAATTATTACTAATCTTTGTCCACCTCTTCATCCCCTCAGACTTCCACCAAATTCTCTTTCCAAAATTATTTTCTTCAAAACAAGTTTAATGGTGTCACCTTCACTCTGTGCTTGAAATACTGTACTTTCCAGTTGCCTAAAGGATAGAGTCATCTTTCTAAGTGAAGGTTTACGTGACTGGCCCAGACTCCACGTCTGCCATTTCTTTCTCAACTGAGCCTAGGCTGTTCCCTGATACAACAGAGTTGGCATTAGGTCCCTGTGTCCTGTACACATGTTGTGTCCTCTTCCTTCTTTATTTGGTGAAAGCTCACTCATTCTTTAAAATTGTTTGCTTCCTCTTTGAAATCAGTTATGAAGATATTAAATACATCTGTCCTGTCACTCCTCCTCACATACTTCAATGCTGCTACCATATAGATAAAGAAAAAGAATATAGTCCTACCTTTGTTGGCTCCACCAAAGTCTGTTTTCTCTTCATGAGTGAGTAAGCACTTTCTTCTAATCTTCTGGTGAATATGTTGGTCTGGAAGCTTCCCAAGCCTTTCTAAATGTTGAAATAAATTATTCCCATTGGTTCCCCTTTGTCCTCTGTTCTTCAAAATATAAAAACTACATAAATTTAGTTAAATTTAATTCCATTTTTGGCCCATTTTGCCTTTCTAAAAACAACTAAAAACTGCTTATTTCATTACTAATATTTATCACATAATTTACTAATTTTCAACTCAATAACAGCAAGCCAATTCCAAGGTCACTTTCCAAGTCATTTTTAAAAACTATATGGCCAAGTGCCAGCAGTTTGGTGCAGTGTCCAATTCTAATGAAACATTAAACATTTTAGCCAGAAATTTCAGTGTCCTCTGACTGCTTTAGAAACATTTGGTTGGATGCCATCTGTTCTTGGTGATTTATTTATGTTTTGTTTGTCAAATTTTTTCTGAAGTATCCTCTCTACTTATTTATTTATTGATCAATTTCTCTGGCCTATACACTATGAAAGTCACTAAAAATGTATTAGACAGCTAACCGGTGCCCAGCATAGTGCTGGGTAATGTGGGGAATACAAAACATTTGAGGTTATGCATTGTCCTCCAGGAGTTTGTTTTTAGTTGGGACAAAAAAGCAAAAGCAAAACTATGTAAACCACGTGACTTAAGTAACTCAGGTGCTATCAGCTGCAGGTACAAAATACATTAAGCTCCAGATTTCAGTGTGTCCTGAGCTCCTTCCGGCAGCCCTCTCCACTTCCCTGCCAAACGCTTCCATTTCTCTGTGGAATTTCCAAGAGGTGTTTTTCACGTGCTCAAGGAAAGTTGACTTGCATTCTTTTGTGCTAGCACTCTCTTGGACATGTATTGCTTAAAAATGTTTTGGGAAGTATTTCACCATGGCCATTGCTGTCAGTGGTCTTGAAATTTTTGCTCTTTGCCAGGTGTAGCTGGTACTGCTGATGCTTCTCGTCTGCTCTGCAAGCTGGCTTGATGCTGCCATTTTCAGTGACGGAAAGATGGGAAGAACTTTGGTCTTCCTAACTCTGTTCCCTGCGCCCTGAAGTATGGCTTGCAGCATCTTTCGTCTTGCACTTCTTTTTTAGACCTTGAGGTGGCTGAACAATAGACTTCATCTTCTATTTCCTCAACCTGAATATCTTCTGCCTCTAGTCACCTTCCTCTTGCTCTTGCAACCAAAAATAAAATTTCTTATTCGAAGAGACTCATGCAAAACAATGCTGGGAGGAGGTATCACGGGTCCTATGTGTCCAGTCTTCATTTGGTACTGAATAAATTCACAGTGCATCTCAATCCTCACAGCAGCCCTACAAGGTGGGCACTGCTATTCATGTTTTACAGCAAAGTGTACTTAAGTTTAGAGAAACTAGCTTAAGGGTACACGACAATAAGATTCCATTATTAGAAAATGTTGGCAGCCTATTCCATGAGTGGGAAACTGCAACAGTTTGATTGCTTTAATTTGCATTCCCTTTTTGTTACATAAAAAAGTAATGTCTTGATTATAGAGAAACCAGCAAAATGAATTTTATTTTGATAGAACTTTAAGCTAGAACACGATAGAACTTTAAGTCAACTCACTGTGGTTAATTGGTCCCTCCCTCAGAATCTTTTTTTTTTTTTTTAACTCTAATGTAATCCTCTAAGCCAAATTTGAAATCAATAAACAATAAGGCCACTGCTCAAATCAGGCATTATCTGCTTCAGAACTTGTCATGTCTCGGTTTCTGATTGGCAAGTGAATTACAGCCAAGTACTTATTAGATGGTTAGGCTCTCTTCCAGTACAGTCTTCAATTACCTTTGTTATTGTACAGGAAAGAACATTTGCTTGATGAAGTAGGGCTGATTTGCTTATTGTATGTCTCTGCATTCTCGTTAATCTCTCCAATTCTGCAGTTTGTATCGGTTTTCTAGTTATTAGAGGAAATTCATGAGACCATGCTTTATTATTAGTGCTGTCTCCTAGCCGTACGTACCCTTTGGAATATGCAGAAAACATGACAAATCTCCCAGCCTTGAAGTCTTTGCAGGCTGAGTATGAATGGCCCCACTACAGCAAACCTGCAGGGAAGAGTGCTAGTGTTTTAACTGGTGAAGCTAAAGAGTGAATAGGAATCTATTAACATTCTTAGTCATTTAAACAGTCATCTCTTCCTTCTTCTCATCCTTGTGGCTAAAATGTAGTTTAAAAAATGTATTTTCATGTGTGTATGATTGTCACTTCTCTACTGGTATACATATTTCATGATGATGCTAGACTGAACCACACTTTTACTGTAGGTCTTTAATTGAAGAACTCCTTGAACCTTCTAACAAAGCTTTTTCCTCTAAGGTGACTCACATGAACTCTCTTAGCTTACAATTAAATATTGATTAAGAAACACTCTTATTATATCTCTTAGGAAAATCCCACATAATCAAATGGTCATGTCCCTGAACTTGGGGGATCACCTGTCTTTTCCTTTCATTGGACTTCCCTAAGCATCGTCATGCAGCCCCTGACTAAAGACAGATACAGGTAGCCTTCTTGATATCCCTTGAACACTACTTCAAGGAGAAAGGTAACGCTAATTAATACATGTCAAAGATTTTCTAATCAATTTCTTCTTCTCAGTAGTGAATTATTTCCATAGGAGAGTAGAACTCTTACTTCAAGACTTGCAAAACAGATAATGTTGTAGCATGGGAGCAGTATCGAAAGAATCGATTACTGGAAATAATGTTTTGGACAGAATTGAAAGGTTTTGGTAAAGAGTAGATTTTTAGAAAGGGCATAATGGAGAAAATGAATCATTCTTTGGAGGAAGATCAAAATACCTGTGTTTGTGTTTTCTACAAATGGAAAATGCCTTCATATTTAATCTCTCTAAAAAGTGTAGCTCCATTCTTTCAAGGTCAATGTCCTGAAATTAGGGAAACATATACTCTTTAATCTGTGTACCTTATATCTCCTGCATTTTGTTAACTGAGTATTTATGATCTTGTGTCTTTTTGGTGTTGACTATTATATCCTTTCAGATGCCAGTGGGAAGTGACCAGTTCTCTATTTCTGTTCAAGTCTCTCCATATTCAGTATTGTGCAAAGATGCCCTGAGAAATCAAGTGTATGAATAATGATGTTTTATGGCTGCAATTATTCCTCAGTTGATTATTCATTACTCATAGTGTGAACTCTGAGTGAAATTTACATTCTCTTCCTATAGTTAAATGTTACTATCAATTTAGTGTTATAAATTTCTTCCGGATGTAAAGTAATCACACCTCATTTCCAATATTGAATTGTCTTTGAGTGAGTGATCATATGTCTTTACCAAACCTTTTCTATTAATTACTAATATTTTCAATCTTGTATAGTACCATAAATCTTACCCATTAAATGAAAAATCATGGTTAATTCTGAATCATTTAATGAAAATTAATGACTAAATCTAACTCAATTCGTGACAGTATCTTTCTAAATCTCATGTTTGCCCTAATCTCCATGAAACCGGATGCATTTATATGCTTGCTTCACATTTGTGTTTTAGCCTTTCTCCTAGTTTATTCTTTCCCAAATAGTTCTATACTTGCACCTTGAATTCTTCCAAAAGGTTTTAAAGTAGCTTTCTGCTCAGTTCACTATCACTTGGATGTCTTTCTCAAATTACTTTTCAAATCTCTGTTCTTAGGAAGATCCCAATAGCTTGATTTTTGTTTTTGTTTTTGTTTTAAACATTTTGAATAGATTTTTCATTTATTTCCAATACCAAAACATGTTCACATGTTTGGCTAAAAACATTAAAAATGAATATATAAGGCCATTCATTAAAAGCACAGAGAACATTTTTAGTTACATATACCCTTTTCCTCATTTTTTTCTATTATATGTAAATAATGCTCTGATGAATATTTTTATACATAATTTTTGTACATATTTCTGCTTGTTTTCTTGAGATAATTGTTTAGAAGTTGTATCTCCAGGAAAGTGTTCTTTTTAAGTAAATTTTAATCTTTCCTTAAATTGGGTATTTGAATTATTTGCATATATATGAAATTAAGTGCTTGTATATATCATTGAACACTGATGTTTCTTCAATTATGAATTGCCTGTTTACTAGTTTCCTTTGTCCATATGTCTTGAACTTTTCATCTTCTTACTAATTTGTAAGAGATACTAATAAATTTGTGGGATTAATCCCTTGTGACATATTCTTGTATACATATTTTATTTGCTCAACTCTATTAATCCCTTTGTTAAAATAATTCCTTCCTTTTCTTTTGAACTAAGAACTTATTTAGCACTGTCAAAGTAATATTTGCCCATCATTTCTTTTAGCTTTTTTCACTTTCCTCTATTTACCACTTTAACTTGTAATTTGCTATTTCTCATAAAACTGACCTATTGAACCCACACTCTTGCTATTACCATTGGTCACAGGTTTAGTATGCAATTGGAGTTGCCTTTTAGGAAGTTTGATTAATTTTACACTCTTGCTTATAAAGTTCATTTTCCTCCTCTGTCACTAGCAGCTTTATTCATCTGACTCCAGCTGGTCCTCAGCACAAATCAGAGGTGCCACATTATTTTATTTTATTTTATTTATTTATTCAAGAGAGAGAAAGTACGAGCAGGCAGAGAGGGAGAAGCAGACTCCCCGCTGAGCAGGGAGCCCGATGCGGGCCTTGATCCCAGGGCCCCGGGATCATGACCTGAGCCCAAGGCAGATGGTTAACCCACTGAGCCACCCAGGCGCCCCAAGTTGCCATGTTATGATAGGACAGAATGATGGCCCACAAAGGATGCCCATGCCTTCAGTTCTGGAACATTTGTTGTATTTGTTATATACAATGTGGCAAAAATAACTTGGAAGATGGAATTAAGGTCATGGACCTTAAGATAGGGAGACGACCTTGGAATATCTGCACGGACCCAACATAAACACATGGGCCTTAAAAATGAAAAAAGGAAGGCAGGAGATTAGTCAGAGAAATGTAATGTTAGAATAGAAAGGAGACATTTGAGGCATGAGAGAGACTTGACCCCTGTTGCTCAAATTGCCAGTGCAAGAAGGGAACCTTGAGACAAAAAATGATTGGTTTTTAGAAGTTGGAAACTGTCCTCAGCTAACAGCCGGCAAGGAAATAAGACCTCAGTCTGACAACTACAAGAAACTGAATTCCACTGAGAACCTGAATGAGCAAAGAAATAGATTCCCCCCCACAGACAGAAAGGCACATGATATGGCCTTGCTAAACTTTGACTTTAGCCCAGTGACATCATGCTAGACTTCTGATCTATAGCATGTAATGTGTATATTGTATATGTGACCTGTATAATAATAAATTTGTGTTCTTTAAGCAGCTAAGTTTATGGTAATTTGTTATAGGAGTAATAGGGAACCAGTGAATGAGGCTTTATGGACTTTGGTATTGGGCATTTCTGTTTCAAATTCCGACTCAGGCCCTTAATAGCTGAATAATTATAGAGCCTATTCACTACTTATCTCATGGGGCTGTTAAGAACCAGAAAGTAGTTACAATAATGATAGTAGTAACACTAATGACGATAATAATACTAAGAATATGTTAACAATATAATAGTATGGATACATACATACGTTTTTTAAAATAATGACTGTGGGTAACATTTATTGAATGTTTACCATGTGTTGGATCCTTAATATGTATTACTTTTCATGCTTATAATAAATTTCTGTTAGATGGCATTGTTATGATCAATCATGCTTATTTTTTTTTATACACCTAAAGGATAGAGTTATCAAGAAAAAAAGGAGAGGAACAGAGAGGCTAATTTGCCTAAGCTCATACATATATAGTCAAAGAATGTTGGAGCCAATGCACTGAACCAGACAGAATCATCCAGAGCCTACATGTATCATCACCTTGCTATAGCTGGTCTATCATTGTTGTTGCCATTTACTATTAACCATTATCCCATAGCTGCTCAACTATCATTGTTTTTGTTATGACTATATTATTGTTATCAACCCAATATCAAAAAAAGTCCACCGGTGATATAAAAGTAATAGTGGGAAGGGGTTTTGACTTTGAACAAAGATTGCCTTTGAGCCTACTGTATGGTTTGATCAAGGGGCCAGTTCAGCTAACCAGAGCCTGCCTGTATACCTAGTCTAGGAGTTGGCAGTGTGTCCCGAGTCAGGTGACCTGCCTTTAAGTATCAACAGTTTTTATTTTTTTATTTTTATTTTTTAAAGATTTTTAAAAATTTATTTATTTGACAGAGAGAGAGAGATCACAAGTATAGAGAGGCAGGCAGAGAAAGAGGGGGAAGCAGGCTCCCTGCTGAGCACAGAGTCTGATGCGGGGCTCGATCCCAGGGCTCTGAGATCATGACCTGAGCCAAAGGCAGAGGCTTAACCCTGGGTGAGTCACCCAGGCACCCCCGTACCAACAGTTTTTAAATCCATCTGTGAATTTTGAAGTATTTATTTAGCTTCTATGTTCCAGTTGCATAACTGATCTCCCTAGTAATATAGACACCTCTTAAATTATGAATTAAATCAGATCGATGGTCATCGTAACTATGAAGTTATGAGATAGATCATTCAAATATGGGGCTTTATATTATCAGAACTTTTTTTTTATAATTTATTTTGGAAAAGGGCATAAAAGTGAAATGTTGGGTTTTCCACTTCTATTCAGAATTTCCACTTCTATTCTATTCAATAGAAGTTGGGTTTTCCACTTCTATTCAGGGTTTTCCACTTCTATTCTATTCTATTCAGATATATATAATATATCTATAATATATTCTATTATAATGTTTCCTCTGGTTTTCACAGTGTTTAGCCATGAGACTTATGGCTGACAAAGCAGAAGTGTGTAAGAAGTCAGACAGTGAAATGCAATGACCAGTTGTTTAATATTATGATACCGCAAAAATGAATACACCTATTTTCCTGGGGGAGACAGAAGTACCACGCTCTACAGCAGCACTGTGTGCAGAGAAGATGCTCTGCGTATTGTGGGTGTGATGACAGAGACAGGGCTGGAAACCACTAATGGATTCTCAGGTAAGAACCGTGCCCCTACTAAGTAAATGCAGCACCCTGTTGGCCTTGACCATCCCACAGATGGTGCTTGTGTTTCACTCATCCAAAGGGCAGCAATCAGTCTGAACAAAAAGGATAATTGGGAGGCCTTGAGGGGTGGGCAGGGGGAGGTTATTCCAGTCAAATCAGGAAGTCCTATAAACCCAGGCCAGAGGACACTTTTTTTTTTAAGGTTTTATTTATTTGAGAGAGAGAGAGAGATCACGAGCAGGAGGTAAGGGTAGAGGGAGAAGCAGACTTCCTGCTGGGCAGGGAGTCTGACGAGGGACTTGATCCCAGGACTCCAGGGATCACAACCCAAGCCAAGGCAGGTGCCCAGCTGACTGAGCCATAGAGGCACCTGGAGGATACAATTTTAATCACCTCTGGGACTCTCCTCACTTAGCTCAGTACTCTTCTGGCTTTTCAATTAGTGTTTCATTTCTTTGGCAAACTATTTACTCTGCTTACAGTTTATATCCATGGCACTCATTTATTTTCATCATGAGTCATGGTAAGTCCGCAAGAGCTCTATGTTGGAGGTTTCAACATCCTCCTAATCAGCGTCCTAGTTTGACTTTGCCAGCCCCCTGCCCACCCAGAAATCAGTGGGGTGTCTCTTAAATACAGGTCTGATTGTGATCCTCCTTGTCTGCCCCGAAGCCAAAATTAAACTCGAAATCAGAGCCTCTCAGTATCAGTTGCTTTACCACAAGGAAAAATTCCACATTCCTTAATACATCTTCAAAAGTATTTACTTCCACTGCCTCTCTCCCTTGTTCATTTCTCTAGCCCTGTATTTTGCTGCAGACTCTCCCTGCTTTAACCCTCTGTGTGTCTACATGAGCAGGAGCCTCAGGTCCTTGCAATCTGGTAAAAACTTGCTATCATGTCATATCATTGCTTTCTTATTTGCTAAATACATCTTACTTTTCCTGAGTAAGCAAAATGCTAATCCTTATACATACGTACATATATATGTGCGTTGGTATAAATGTTCACTGTAATTTTGTATGCATTATATGGTTTAGTCCTCCTAATACCACCTTGAAGTAAATAGTACAATTTTCATTATCCGTGCTCCATAGATGACATACCTGGGCTCTGTGTGCTCCCTGTTTAGCCTGAGTCACCAGACGGTGGGTGACAGACTGCATATATCTGGTTCACTATGTAGAGTCTAGTTTCTTTTCAATTCTGGGTTATTTTTGAGATGCCTCTGGTTCAAAATGAAGAATAATTCAGACTAAAATCAATGCCATGAGAACAAAGCCCATGTAGGTTTTCTTCGCCACCATGTTGCTCACCACTGGGCTTGGCAGAGGGCTGGTGCTTCATAATTATTGGTTAAATGAAGGAAGGAACCTCTACTGGGCTTCCGAGCCTTTTATGTTTGCGAATGGCACACAGAGAAGAGATGTGATCTTCTCAGGGACTTAACATGCAAGAGGGACTTAGGACATTGAAGTGTGAAGGGACAGACTCTGAAATGAATCTCAGCTCTGTTCATTAGTTGTGTGTTTTTGGACCATTATTTGAATTCTAAATCTCAATTCTATCATCTGGAATTTCAATCTTCTGGCTAAAACATAAAGACAACAGTACTCGCTTCGTAAGGTTTTTGTGGGAGGTAAATGACAGACGTATAAAAACCATGTACCACAGCGTTTAGCATTTAGTAGATGCTAGATAAATATTAGCGGTTCTCTTCCGGCTGTGAGGGAGAAGTGTTAATTCATAGCCATTTAGGTCAGCAAGAGATCCAATCATTTAACATTTTTTTCTAAGTAGTCATTACATATTTATAATTCCAGGCCACTTGATTTATATGTGTTCCTGTTAGCTGCTTCTAAGCAGTTTCCAGCTTTTGCATACCCCGAGAGTTTATCTCATTCTGCTATATAGGTTGGAAATAAATTTTGAAAATCATACCAATATAACTCAACAATCTTTCGGGCTGGTGGACTTAGTTGTGAGTCTTAGCTAAGGAAAATAACAACCATACTAAAATGTTTTGTAAATCCATATCTGATTGGAAAGAGGATATTAGAAGTTAAGCTTTTGATTTTAATATATCTGGGCATTAAGCTACCTTTTGTATTTTGCTTGGTATGCTAATCCATATAGAAAGCACTACAGAAATTTTTGGTTTTGTGAAGCCCTCTCTAAATGATTCTTTTAACCATGTGAGTACTGAAATGTGCAGTTTTGCAATCCATTCCATGTACTTGAGGACTTAGGAAACAGTATTTGTTTGCTTTTAAATAAAAATTATTCTCGACCTGAATTATGTCTAGGGGGTTAAGAAAGGATAATATTTTTTGATTCCTTTATGTTGCCATATTAATTAAGTTAGTGCATTTTGTTCCTTTCCTTCAAATGCCTTTTTTTTTTTTAATAAGTTGAAAAACTGTTTTTAGCTACTTCTACAGCTGATTATGCTGCTTGTGAAGTTTGACAACTCCTTTCCCTGGTGAAATTCTGTGTGGATTTCTGAAGTGATGCAGTTTACACCAACAGTTTCTATAGTCTTTTCAGTGGCTCTGATTTGTTAGCTGTGTCCTTTTAATGGATAGAAGTCTCAATTTCCCCGCTGGTCCAAAAGTGGCAGTTAATATCCACCCACCAGTCTGTTGTATGGATGAAATAATATATGTAGATCTCAGTGTGTGTATGGGGCAGAAGCTCTATAAATATTAATCCCTTTTCCACCTTTCTCTGCTAAGTATTCTTTAACCATCTATATGCTGCTGATGGTTTTAAATCTAGTTATAATACCACTTTGCATTTATGCACCACTTTTCAGTTTTGCCAAGCCCTCTCCTGTACTAGCTTTTTATCCTCGTAACAAGCCTGACAGGTGGGTAACATGGTGATTACCACTTCCATTTGGGAGATAAAACAAATTGTAAACTTAGGTGTGAAGGACTATGTCTTTTGCTGTTTTCTTTGCTTCTCAGGCTGAGCTTGGCACTGAACTTGGCATATATTCGGGGCTATATAATATTTGTTGTACAGAACCGATTGATGGGAAGAACAGTAACTTGTGCAAGGTCACACAGACAGAGGTGATGGCAAGACCAGGACAGTCTTTCAGATTTTTCCATTAGATAAGCCGTGAGGAACTTTTAATTTTTTTCCCCAAAAGGGTCAATTCAGGGAAAATAAAAATGTTTATGTGCCACAATTTTCCAATTAAAATGAAAATAGCTTTATTGAGTCTCAAGGAAAAATATATTCCTTCTACTTAGATTACTTCCTTCTGCAGTAGAAAAGTGCCAATGAGAAATATTAGCACTCCTTTTTCACCACTAAAATGTTAATATCTGGGCATACTTGAGAAGGAGCCACCCAGAGGCAGCTTTCCAATCTTTTATCCCTCATATTTGCAGAGCACTTTAGAGTTCAGAAAGTGCCTTCGTAGGCATTATCTAATTACATTCTTGAAACAATCCCAGGAAGGGGTATTGTTACCAACCACACTTTACAAAGGGTACACTAAAGTTGAGAGGGGGACAATAAGCACATCAAAAAATGGGCAGAAGACATGAACAGACACTTCTCCAAAGAAGACATACGAATGGCTAACAGACACATGAAAAAATGTTCATCATCTTTAGCCATCAGGGAGATTCAAATCAAAACCACACTGAGATACCACCTTACACCAGTTAGAATGGCCAAAATCAACAATACAGTAAACAACAAATGCTGGAGAGGGTGTGGAGAAAGGGGAACCCTCTTACACTGTTGGTGGGACTGCAAGCTGGTGCAGCCACTTTGGAAAACGGTGTGGAGATCCTCAAGAAATTAAAAATAGAGCTACCCTATGACCTTGCCATCACACTACTGGGTATTTACCCCAAGGAAGCAGATGCATTACAAAGAAGGGCCACATGTACCCCAATGTTCTTGGCAGCAATGGCCACAACTGCCAAACTGT
>CM053606.1:78118030-78157947 GCA_028646535.1 Procyon lotor | reverse complement strand
TGGGGGGTTGGGTGAGCCTGGTGGTGGGTATTGAAGAGGGCATGTATTGCATGGATCACTGGGTGTGGTGCATGAACAATAAATCTTGTAACACTGAAAAAATAAACATATTTGTGGAAAAAAATTAAAAATAAATAAAAATAGGTTGTATTTATATTACAAAAAAAAAAAAGTTGAGAGGAGGGAAATGACTTACGTTAAGGTCACACAGCAAATGCATACCAAACAGGGCTAGATGCATTGCCTCATAGATGGTGTATACTGAGCACTAGCTCTCTTTATCTGTTTTAGGTCCTGGGGATAGATAGAAGATGGGTTCCCCCCAACCCCCAAAGAAAAACCATGTGAGAATTTCTCTTTCTTACTGCTTCAGTCTCTAGTTTTTGGTGTCTTTTTTGTTTTTTAAATCCAGCTGAGTATAGGAGCCTGGGAATGAACCACTCCAACAAAACAAAACAAAACAAAACAAAAACATAAACTTATTACTGTATTTCCTTCCCTGGAGGGTCTCTGCCCTAAAAGTCTCTGCTTTGTATGGGTAAGAATTACACCGTGTGCTGCAAAGTGAAGCTCCATGGCCTTCAGGCTGATCTGAATGCACTAGCTGGGTGACCAAAGCCACCAAAGAGAGATGTGCTCTGGTTTATAGAATGCCAGTGATTCGGTATAGTTTTGACTTGAAATTGAGCAATTAATTTTGTGGTGGCATGCAAATATAGTAAGACTAGAAATTTTTCACTAAATATGCATGTAGTGACCTTTCTTTCCCACATCGATCCATTCCATTTTCTCATATCCACCTCATTTGCTTTTGGTGACTTGCAACCAGAGATTGCAATAAAACAAGTTTGTTTAACTAGGTTGCCCACTGTGAGCAAGTGAAGAGAAGACTTCCCCCTGCTCCCCCACCACCGCCATTTCTTTTCGGGGAGTTCTCCAAGCTTCTCTGGAGAGTGGAGGAAATCTATGGAAATATGCGAGGCAGGTGCATATTTGCATAGGGTGCCGAAGCTGGAAAGTATGAAGGATGAATGAGAATGGCACAGGGGGCATGGCTTTCTGCTGATGTGACTGTCTCTCTGTATCCAGTCTCAGCCCACTGTCTCCTTCTTTATCTCCCCTCCAAGGCTTCTCATTTGTCACAGCTACATGAGGTAAGAATTAATTTTGAAGTTCTTTTTTTAATGATACTTTTCTTTTTTTGCTACTACATCTGCTCCCTCCCTCATTTGCATTTCACAGTTTATCTGTTGTAAGTGACATCATTTTCCAAATTCTTTTGAAGAGGACAGCATTGTCTACCCTGTGGTAACTGATAATATCTTTTGAAGGGAGAAGGAATACTTGTGGAAAGCTGGCCTCACATAACTTGCTCTTCTTGAAATCCAGAGCTGCTTTATATTTGATTTTCTGCTTCCTGACCCGATAGAAATCGTCATTGACTTGTTTTAGACATGGTTGTGTTTGCTAGCTGATTGATGAAGTCCACATTTAGTGGACTTGCTAGGTTTTTCTGTTTGTTCTTTGAGTAATGCTGCTGAAAGTGAAGTTAGACCCTCTGAAGCATGTGCTGTTTCAGTGGATGAGTGGATAGATTTAGACCATGGTCACTTTAGACATGGGTACATATAATTTTTCTTCTCACATTTTCTTAAATCTGCATCTCTAAAATATCACTGTATCTTTTTTTTTGTCAAAAAACAAATGTAAAGATAAATCAATTAGTAGTTCATTGAACTGGAAATCTTCACAACATGCAATTTGCAAGTACTTTGTCACTTTTGTGATTATTGTCATTTTCCATATTTCTAACTTGCTCATGACTACATAAACAACATTTAGCCCCATGTATTTTTACTTAAGAATCTAAATGCCCCAAACCTAGGCCCATGTCCAAAATATCCCCAAAGATAATTAATATAATTGATAAGAAAAGCTTATACTTTCTTTTCCCCTGTGGTAACTCGATTTATTGTCAAAGGTAGGATTCAGCCTAATATTATTCACATTTTGCAGACATTTATGAGTCACCTAACTGCCCACGGCACAGGGCTCAGCCCTTCAATACTAAGATGTGATATTAAAGTATTGCAGTAGCATCTTAACTGATCTCCCTGTGCTTTGCCTCACTATGCACCCATCAATCCTCTACACTGTCCATTCCTTTATGAAGCCATTTCTGACTCCTCCTCAAAATTATCTTGACCTAAAAAAAAAAAAATTATCTCGACCTGTCTTTAAGGCACAGCACTTATGCTTGTTTTAGGGCATGTGGTATATGTTATCATTAGATAACATATTCATTACAGATGATGCAGATAATTAGTTATAATTAGTGGCAGATACAGATAATGAGTGGTATCCCACTCATTTTTAAAATCAGCTATTGAATATAACATGTGTACAAAGAAGTGCACAAATCACAATATATGTCTTGATAACTTTTCACAAAGAGAACATATTCATATAACCCTTTTCCAGAGCCTTAGGTAGGATATTACCAGTTCCCAAATGTTGGCCTTTGTGTTCCCTCCCGATCACAGCTTTTCTCCCAAAGGTGACACAGCCCCACCTCTCATCACCATAGAGAGTTTTAGTTTTGTGTATCTGGATTTTTTTGCTCAATATTATGTATGAGAGTACATTTTGCAGCACCGCTCTTTAATAGCCATAGCCCATTTTATGGGCATACCATAATTTATTTATTCATTCCACTATTGCTGAAAATTTGTTTTTGTTTGCTTGTTTTGTTTTGTTTACTAACCTGGGCCTATGAGTGTGCTCCTATGTACGTTTTAACATATAGCTTCCAGTAAGAACACATATATGTACTTTTCTATTCATTTGTTAATCCTCTTGGGATATAGAATTTCCAACATGTAATCAAGAATTGCATTTTAATTTTTAAAGAAATACAGGAATGCGTTGTGCAAACATTTGAGTTTTGAAAGCAAGTAAAGGAAACTTCTTAAGTTGGTCTACTTCCTCATTCCAAACATTGGGGCTTTTAAGTCTGTTTCAAGTTCTGTTTCCCAGAAGAAAGCAGGCTAATTAGTAGCACGTATTGGTTTAAAGAAAACCTGTTCTCAATTTAGAGCAAAGAAACAAACAAATATTCTGAAGCATCAAAGAAAAAGGAGAAAATACAGAAAAGGTAATAGGAACTCCTAAAGAGAAACTTTCACATGAATTCCTAGAAACTTTTATAGACACAACGCATACCCATACTTAGTAAACTGAAACTGGGTCTTCTCAATGAAACCAGAAAAAACCGAAGTGATTTCTAAGATATAAAATATAAGATCAGCATTGGAAACATTTAATATAGAACGGTCAAACTGTCTCTGAAGAAAATAAAATAATGAAATAGGAGGCAACCTGGAATAATCTTAAAAGTGTACTTAATCTCAAGAGAAGATGGAGAATTCTCTATACCCTGAGAATATACTATGTGGATAGTAGGAGTCAGCAGAGAAGAACACAGAATAAAAGGAGATGACTACATAAACAAGAATAATAAATAGTAATAAAAGAAAAAAATTCTAGAACTAAAGTAAATAAATTCCCAAGATTGGGACTTGAGTGAAATCAAAAAGGCCTACGATGTTCCAAGTAAAATGTATAAATGTAAACGACTATGAAAAGTCATTAACAATTTTTAACTTTAGTTTTCAATATCAGTATACAGTGAACAACCTATCAATCAAACAAACACTGATTAAATAACTTTTCTAAATACCTTTTCCTGAATAAAGCACTGGCAGGTATGATCCAACACCTTAAGGTGGGGAATTCTACCCTTTGAACTCAGCAACAGTGTCGATTGCTCTTTGAATTTTCCTAGCACCTAGTTCACTCAGCACATGTTCCTATTTAGTCCAAATTGATCTTTCTTTAGTCTTACAAATACGTATTGTACAAGTTGTATCTCAATATGTCCCAAGACATCTCAAAAAGACTTGTGGGATCAATGATGAACATTCAAGGGTTAAGTAATACTGATATCTCAAAGCACAGGTACAATTCTATACCAATAATGGACTATGCACTAAACATGATTGTTGTTTTTGAGAAGAAATATTTGGATTTAATTAAATAACATCGTAAAGATAGCCAAAAGACTAATAAAAATTAATTAGAATAAAGACCACCAAAAGGAGAGCTAGAACTAAAAAATCTTAACTGGTATAACTATTTGAACAAAATAGGACACAAAGGGAAAAAAAAGTGAAAATTAATGGACTCTACTTTCACGATAAAGGTACATAATTGTCAGAAGGTAAGAGAAGCTCTGATAGTGGTCAAATTTTCTTTTTTCAAAGATATGTATGGAAGAAGACTATTCTTGTATTTCAAACTTTGTGATACATTATAAAATGATTAATTATGTTAAGAAATAGTAAAATGAGACCATAAAATGGAATTACAGAAGATGGCATCTAAATAATAATTAGAAGGCTAGATTTAAGTGGTTTAATACCTCTATTAAAAGAGAAAGAGGGGCGCCTGGGTGGCTCAGTGGGTTCAAGCCTCTGCCTTCGGTTCCAGTCATGATCTCAGGGTCCTGGGATCGAGCCCCGCATCGGGCTCTCTGCTCAGCGGGGAGCGGGCTTCCCCGTCTCTCTCTGCCTGCCTCTGTGCCTACTTGTGATCTCTGTCTCTGTCAAATAAAATCTTAAAAAAAAAAAAAAGAGAAAGAAACTTAGGGGCACCTGAGTGGCTCAGTTGTGAAGCGTCTGCTTTCAGCTCAGGTCATGATTCCAGAGTCCTAGGATCCAACAGGAAGCCTGCTTCTCCCTCTCCCATTCCCCCTGCTTGTGTTCCCTCTATTGTTGTCTCTCTCTGTCAAATAAATAAATAAAATCTGTAAAAAAAAGAAAGAAAGAAACTTAAATTGAATTAATAAATATATAATATATATAAATACATTTTAAAGAAATCTATATAGGACACCTATGGGGTCTGCTGAGGGCCCCACACTGTTGTATGTGGGTCAGTGTGGACCTGGGTCCACCTTCATCTGGAGTCAGGAGTCCCAAGCAAAGACATGGGTCAACCAGAGCCTCATCTGCTTCCCTCTGCCCTTTCTTGCCAGGAGCAGACTGACCCTCTCCATGGAACTGCCAGCCTAAGCACAACTGTATTTGCGGACTGCTATTTGTAAGGGCTCATTCAAGGAAGGATTTTTGCTGGATGAGGTAAGACAACATGAAACTTTTAGCCCTGGTGACTCACAAGGCAGCAGCACAATTTTTTTTTTTTTTTTTTTTTTGCAAACAGTTGAGACCCATCATCAGCCTTGTTTAAAACATTTAAGTTTTATTGACTGCACAAGCAAAATTAATGAGCAGAGTTTGGATGGGATCCTTAAAGATTGGAGAAAGAGAATTATTGGTGGTGCAGATTCCAGGGAAACATACACTAGACACATGCAGAGAGCTGGTTATCTATGAGCCGCTCTCCTGCATCCCCTATGTGCAGGATCTCGTCTTCTTTCTCTTCAGTTTCATCTCTGTCACCAACACTCCCACTCATGCTTTAGAATAAATGTGTTTTCTAGACCAAGTTGGAAGAACTAAAAGGAAATCCTTTGTTCTTCCCAACCTAGGCAATACAAGGCCGGCTGAGTGCAAAGTGCCTTCAGTCATAAATACTTCCCAGAGTTATGCCAAAGTTATTAAAGAGCATAGTACTGAGTTTTTTTTTGACACGGTTGGAATGATGAAACACATCAGAGTGATTTACAGGTTTATTTATTTATTTTTTAAAGATTATTTATTTATTTGACAGAGAAACAGAGATAGCGAGAGAGGGAACAAGCAGGGGGAGTGGGAGAAGGAGAGCAGGCTTCCGCCGAGCAGGGAGCCCAATGCAGGGCTCTCGATCCCAGGACCCTGGGATCATGACCTGAGCTGAAGGCAAACGCTTAACGATTGAGCCACCCAGGCGCCCCTGATTTACAGTTTTATAACACACTTCACATAAGCCAGTGTGTGCAGATGTGGAAGACTGAGCTAATTGTTGAATCTTGTCAGGCAGAAGTGAACATATTAAAAAGACAAATCACTCAGAGGGAAAATGTATAGAACAGAAGAAGATTGTAGCAGGTGATGACGCTAAGCAGACAGATGTCATCTGAAAATTTGGAACCAGTGTTTGGTAGAAAGTAGACGCACCCTGGGAGATACAAATGCCTCTGATCAGCCTCTCTCTCACTTTTTTTTTTTTTAATTGCACCCATACAATCAAGAAAGTACTGTGAGCCATTCTTGCATAAAAAGTTGTATCCTTATGCCTGGACCTTGGATCATGGTCTCTTTGAACTCTGCTTCCACCAAGGCCAGACTAAGTATCCTGGAAGTAAAGAAGACCTTCTTCCCCACAAGTAGCTGGAGACAGAGTTGAGACATCAGATAACGGTGATTATGAAAATTGGATTGACTCCCATAGACTCTTTAACAGGGAATACTCAGATTTGAGGGATTACCAGCCCATGACACACCCCTATGGGGACTCCAGGAACACTCAGACCTCCTAGATTTCACTACAAGAAAAGAAACTCTCCATTTAGCACTGTTTTCTTGATTACTTTTTGAGAAAAAAAAAAAACAAAAACAACTTTGAGAACTTAATCTGGGGGGCTGCCTGCTTACTCAGATCCCTGGACTCCAAAGAGGAGAATTCCTATGCACAGAACTGTAAGGGCCTAGAATTTGTGGGTCTCACCTTTTGACCCAGTGTGCAGGTTTCAACAGAGAAACATTAAGAATATCAAATCGTCGGGGCACCTGGGTGGCTCAGTTTGTTGTGCATCCAACTTTTGATTTCAGCTCAGGTCATGGTCCTGGGATAGAGCCCTGCCTCCAGCTTCCCACTCAGCAGGGAGTCTGCTTGTCTCTCCCCCTCTCCCTCTGTCTCTCTCCCCTCAAAAAAAAAAAATAAATATTAAAAAAAAAATATCAAATTATCCTAATTCTGGTGCTACTCATAGATATACTGGTATATCTAGGCAAAGTAAAATTTATGAACATAATTCCTGTTCTTTAAATTAGAAGTTAAATACTAAGCATAAGTAGTCTATGAATTAGTCTATAAATGACTAGTAATTAGTCTATAAATGAAAAACTTACCCTTTACACTATCATGTCTCGAATTTGTTTTTCAAAAGAAAGTGAGTTTAGCAATAGCCTCTAGAGGATCTTCTTTCTATGATAAGCCAAGTTCATCTTTGCCAGAAAAAAAAATTTTTTTTTTTTTTAAAGATTTTATTTATTTGACAGAGAAACACAGCGAGAGAGGGAACACAAACAGAGGTAATGGTAGTGGGAGAAGAAGGCTTGCCGCCGAGCAAGGAGCCCAATGGGGGGCTCGATCCCAGGACTCTGGGATCATGACCCGAGCCGAAGGCAGACATCCAACGACTGAGCCACCCAGGCGCCCGCCAGAAAAATTTTTTTGATAAGAAACCTGATTGGAACAAATCAGATTTGCCTTGTCTCGTCTTATCGGATGTGGCCTGGAGAGTGAAAGAGAGGGCTTTGTTTTAACCTCTTTCTACTAGCCTAATAGGTATTGACACTTAAAATGACTGCCTTTAAAAAATATACAAATGCTAATTACCAATAAGTAATCATGCAAATAAGTATGTAATAAAATAAATAAATTTTCTTTTGGAGGATTACAGTGATTTCTGTCTTGTGCTACCCACATTTATGGTCTCTGTTCTGAAGTTCTAAAGGAAGGGCAGACAGCAGTATTATAACAGAAAGGCATTAGGGGCGCCTGGGTGGCTCAGTGGGTTAAAGCCTCTGCCTTCGCCTCAGGTCATGATCTCAGGGTCCTGGGATCGAGCCCCACATCGGGCTCTCTGCTCAGCAGGGAGCCTGCTTCCCTCCTCTCTCTGCCTGCCTCTCTGCCTACTTGTGATCTCTCTCTCTCTCTCTGTCAGATAAATAAATAAAATCTTAAAAAAAAAAAAAAAAGGCATTAGATACCAGATCCAAACTTTATGATGATATGATTCCAGACACAATGGATTCAGTTCATTATGTGTGAAGGATACAATCCATTTAGACCACCTGACAAATCCTAGTGTCAATTTGATTTGTGGAGGAAAAATATTTAATAAAATGTTTGGAAAATTTTTTAAGATGTATTTAGTTATTATTTTAAAGTGAGCATGTGGACAGCATGGGAGGGAGAGAGAGAATCTCAAGTAAACCCCCCTACTGAGCACAGAGCCCAATGCAGGGCTCCATCTCAGGACCCTGAGATCATGACCTGAGCTGAAATCAAGCGTTAGATGCTTTACCAACTCAGCCACCCAGGTACCCCAATTGGGAATATTGAATGAAGGTTCATTTTAAATCGGGGGGGTGAAAAAAACCCTTATGGGCTACAGTTTAAAATAAATACCAAGTATCTATATTTGGCTTTTATAATCTTTTTTTTTTTTTCAAATATAGAGATTTTTTTCAATGTCTCTCAGACTTTAAAAAAACAAAATACCTTTTTGGATCTGGTTGTAGTTTGTTCTAAATTCAGGGAATATTAAACTAAACTCGCAGGTTTCTGCTTTGAGTTCATAAAATTGAAAATCAGAACAGATTGAATAAGTTAAACATTTCATTTAAAATCATAGAAAAGTAAGGATAAAAATGAAAAGAAACAAATTTTTCGTGACTATTTTCAGGATAATAGCCGAACTAGACAAATTTGCCTGCAAATATCGATCGAAGTGTCTGGCTAATTGCCTTTGCACCACTATTTAAGTATAGATGAGATAAAATTGAACCGTGTTGGTACTAATTCTTATTTAGATTTCCAGATTACACATTGGGGCTTTAAATCAAAGGATTTAGTGGCACAATAAGCAAAATGTATAACATGGGTCAAAGGTATGGATATAATAATGCTCCTTAAACTTACTAATACAGTAGATATGGTGTGCAGAGGAGACTGATGATGTTCATACTTGCTATAAATGGAAATTGCCAACATAAGATTTATAGTCACAAGTTTGCATACATTTCATGTTATTATATTTACTTTATAAATTTATTTTGAATATAACAGAGAAACTCACCATGAGATAAAACAGAGTCTTCTGAAACCTATGTTTTCCTTTGTTTATAGCAATTGAAGAAATTCTAGGCATATTCATGAAAATGAATGCAATTTTATAGAAAATACAATAGCAAGAAATCTGTTTTATGCATCAAGTTCTTGAATACTTTTTGAGTATTTGTCCTGCTCCATCTCATCAACTTCAGTGCATAATTTAAGGTTTGGAAAGAACATCTCATATCACCATTTGGTTTTAACATCTACCCTGAGTATTTTCCTGATAACAAATGTATTTGACATTATCACAGATGAAATTTTTTGTTTGGTTACATATTAAACTGCCATTTCCCTGGTGCTTTGTTTTAATATATTGAAACTAGTGGTTTTATATACAATTCATGCCAATATACCTAAACTATGCTGAACTATAAGTCAAAAATATAAGCTCTAAAATTTAATAAAATATTTTTCAAGTAATGATACATATGTTCTTAGCCATTACCTAGGAATTAAGTTTGAAAGGCCATTTGTCATAGCCATTTTGAAACCCCACATAGTGAAATTATTTTTATTCTATTTATGTTTTATTATTTTTTTTTATAGTCAGAGTATACCAGATTAAATGGATATAAGGTTTTCTTATATCCGTTACTTGAATATTTTTCACTCTGTGTCCACCATACATACATTAAGCTCACCATTAACTCTTTTGAATTTGTTTAAAAATACATTTCATTCGCGATGTAATCCATACTAGATTTAACCTTGTTTCCTTTCTTTTTCCCCACTTTCTCATTAAAATAGACCAACATACATTTGGAGACATATACCATTTTTAAGAGAATAAATATAGTCCACGTAAATGTAATAGGAAGCAATGAACTTCTAGAAAAAAAGCAGAAGACATGCTATCTTCTGAGAATTAAACTAGTAAAATACAGACAAAAAGAGTGAGGTTAGAGGTTTATTGCTGATATGAAGAAGGAGATACTTGAATATTTGCATAACAAAGTAAATAATGTGGATATTGGGGGGAAGCAGCTGTTACTGTGAGTAAGGACTAGCCAAGACCTCCCACTATAGGAGCCAGATATTCTTATTTTATTTTATTTTATTTTATTTTATTTTATTTTATTTTATTTTATTTTATTTTATTTTATTATTTTTTTTAAAGATTTTATTTATTTGACAGAGAGAAACACAGCGAGAGAGGGAACACAGGCAGAGGGAATGGTAGCGGGAGAAGCAGGTGTCCTGCCAAGCAAGGAGTCCGATGCAGGGCTCTATCCCAGGGTCCTGGGATCATGACCTGAGCCGAAGGCAGATGCTTAAGGACTGAGCCACCCAGGTGCCCCCAGATATTCTTATTTTAAACAAATTCCTCATTTAATTCTTTTGTAAACAGCAAATATTTGTATGGAATTTAAATCTGATACTTGTATTTGCTCTATTTTTTTTGTGTGTGAAATTTTTTCCCCTGTACTTTCAGAAAGGGTCTTGTTTTAAGTAACTTGTCTTACTTCACAGAGTGTTTTCTTCTGCATGCATGAATGTATGTGTTCCTCTGCGTGTGTGTGTGTGTGTGTTTAATGCTTAAAAAAATTATATATGGTAGCTTGTTTTATAGGATTTTATGGCTCTGTCAGCTTTCCCCTTTCCCCCTTTCCTTTGCTTATGTTCTATCGAGATCAATTTTGATCCCACTGTTAGTTGTTCCTCCTCAATACAGATTCCCATAGCAGAAAGGAGCCCTAGTGGGTCAGTTTGAGAGTTCAAAGGGGACAGACTGCTTCTGCCCCTCAGATAATCTTGCTGTACGATCCTTGAGTTCACTCCTGTACTATTGTGGGGGGAACCCCTTAGGTTTAGCTACTTTCAGATTGGTCCATAGGACACTGCAGCGAATATCTGTTGGCTACCTAGTGTTCTCTAGTTTTGGAGTCTGTCAAATATCACATTGTTCTGTCCAACCCCATGCAGTTCCTGAGGCAGATGGCAGTTATTCCCCACCTGTGGATGTATTGTAACCTGGGGATATGTCGTAGGGATATCTCATCACATAGTTTTGTTGTAAATACTATCTGTGTAATTGTTATTTTGCTGTCTAGCTAATTAGCCCACTTTTATGTGGGAATTCAAGATAGAAACTATGCCTGGAATTCAAATTTATATATTTTTTGAAGGTTTCATTTGTTTATTTGAGAGAGAGAGAGAGAGAGAGAAAGAGAGCTCCTAAGAGCAGCAGGGAGGGGAAAGCAGACTCCCCGCTGAGTAGGGAGCCTGATGCTGGGCTTGGTCCCAGGACTCTGGGATCATGACCTGAACTGAAGGCAGACGCTTAACTGACTGAGTCACCCAGGCACCCATAAATTTATGTTTTTAAATAGGTCTATAGGTGATTTTTACATACCACTGCAGTGCCTAAGAGTATCTCAGTATCTCAGCTCCAGTGCCTACCAACAGCTAATCTCAGTCTGTGTTTCTCTGAGTCTCAATATATGAGAGAGAAAACCTGAGTAATTATTAGCCAGAAAATTTTGCTTATTCTCATGTCCAACCAGACTGATCAGCAATGGGTGGTGATAGGAACTATTACATATTTTTAAGATTGTAAAGTACAGATCGGGGCACCTGGGTGGCTCAGTCGTTAAGCGTCTGCCTTCGGCCCAGGTCAGATCCCAGGGGCCTGGGATGGAGCCCCGCATCGGGCTCTCTGCTCTGCAGGAAGCCTGCTTCTTCCGCTACCATTCCCCCTGCTTGTATTCCCTCTCTCGCTGTGTTTCTCTCTGTCAAATAAATAAAATCTTAAAAAAAAAAGAAAAGTACAGATCAACAGAGGAAAAAAAAGGCTGTTTAACATTTATCACAACTCTAACTTATGGTTTTCTCTGAGATATTAAAACATATAACTAAAAAATAGGAAAAGGATTTCCTTCTCAAGCTATTGCCTCTGCCTGAACTCACCCTGTGTCCCATCATTTGGCTGGCTGATTTCAACTTTTTCATCACATGTCAGTCCTGGTCCCTGAACCTTCCTTGACCCATCCTTTTCTTTCAGTCTGAGTTAAAAATTTTCTCATCCATCCATGAAGTTTCAATTTTTTATCTTTTTGTCTTTTTCCATACAACAACACTAAATTCTTTAGGATGGAAACTGTGTTTTTCTCTCTGTATCTCCAGCAACAAGCATATTTCTCATGTAGAGGGAACTAATGATGATGAATGAATAATTGATGAATGAGTGAAATGAATGAGTGAGTGAACATAAATCATTAATAATTTCACCACTTAGCAGTCCTCATTGGTTGTTTATAGCAGGCTGAATAATACCCCTCACCCCTCCAGGATATTTATGTACTAATCTCTAGAACCTGTGAATATTGTTACCGTATATAGCAAAAGTGTGATTTTGGATCAAAGAATGTGATTAAGGATCCTGAGGTGCAAAGATTGGTTATCCCAGATTATCTGGATGGGTCCTAAATATAGTCACAGTGGTCCTTGAGGAAGACCGTGTGTGTAGGAGATGTGACTATAGGAGAAAGAAGTAGTGAGTCTGGTAAGTGGTCACTAGCTAGGGAATGCAGGCAGACTATGAGTTGGAAAAGGCCAAGAAACAGATTCTCCCTTAAAGCTTCTAGAAAGATGTAGCCATGTCAACATCTTGATATTAGGCTTCTGACCTCCAAGACTGTAAGAGAATACATTTGAGTTGTTTAAGCTTCTTATTCCATAATGAATTCTCACAAGCGCCATAGGAAACTAAGGCTTATTTTGGTACCTCAAAGTGGAGCACTGCTTACCAGATCCCTAAAAATGTGAAAAAGTGGTTTTGGAATTGTATGAGCAGAGGCTGGTGGAGTTTGAGACAATGATAGAAAAGGCTGAGTTTGCCTGAAACAGACTATTGGTAGAAATGTGACTGTTAAAACTGTTGCTGGTAAGGGCTCAGAAGGAATTGAGGAACACAGCAAGCCTGTATCATCTTACAGAATACCAAACTACTTAAAGACAGAATACATCTAGATATATGAGTGTCGAAGATACTTCTGTTGAGGGCTCAGAAGGAAAGGCGTCCCAGAGGGAAGGGGATTCTTATCACGTAGTGGCAGAAAACTTAGCAGAATTGTGTCCTACACTTGTGTTAGGAGCAAAGTGTGTAGAAGAAGGACTTGGATATTTGGCCGAGATGATTTCCAAGCAAGTACAGAAGGTATGGCTTGGTTTCTTCTTGCCGCTGATGGAAGAGGGAAGAGATAAATTGAGAGACCTCTTACCCAAAAAGAAACCAGAACTTGATTTGAGAGATTCTTAGCCTTTCCATATGATAAAAAGATGCTAACATTAGGGGATTCATTGTAAGGAAAGCACACTGTAGAGAGAAAGTCAAGGATTTGGCTGGATAATCTCTTGACAGTGCCCCCTCACCCCCACCCCCCAGTGGATCTAAAAGTCAAAGTATCCAGCCACGCAAAGAGCTCTTTGAGGAGATTAGGCATGTCATTCATGGACCCCCTCAGCCATCTCAGCAGAGGCAGGGAATAGAAATAGGATTATCCAGGAAAGATCTGTGGAGGAGTCTCTTATCTAATGGAGTGAATCCCTGAGATATACACAGAAGACCCTCAGTTTGTTTAGAATATTAGACCAGCAGAAACACTGTCAGCTGGGACCGAAAAGGACAGAGAGGGGATGAAATGAAAGGAGGCTTTCAGACTTCCAAGATTCTACAGGAATAAAATAGGCTAAAAACATGACTCCATTGCAAACACGTGCTTTCCTTCATGAAAAGGACAGGATGGTTCAGAGAAGCTACAGGCCTAGAGTGTAGAGCTAGGAGCCCAGAAGATGGAATGATGAGCCCAGAAGGCAGGGTGCCTTGCCAGAGAAGACCAGTCCTGGGCCTTGAAACCTAACAGGTTTTGCCCAGTTGGACTTTGAAACTGTTTTTTGCTGAGGATGCCTTTTCCTTTCTTTTTCTCTCTTTTTGGGTGAGAATGCCTATAACTATTAACCTATGCTTGTCACCGTTGTGGTTTGGGAGCAGATAACTTGTTTTTAAGTTTTACAGGTTCATAGATGGAAAGAAACTTTTTTCCAGGCTGTATTCAACTCAGACTCCCAATCATACCTAATTCAGATAAATTAAACGGTGAGGTTTGGGATTTTTGAATGGATGAGACTTAATGAGATTTGGGGCTGTAATGGCTTGATATTTTGGGGGACCTTAGGATATGGTAAATGTATTTTGTGTTTGGGATGGACATGAATATTTGGAGGCCAGAGGATACTCTATGGTAGGCTGAATATTATTCTATGCACCTACTATATGACTATGTCCTACTTCCTGTAACCTGTGAATATGTTACATTATATATACAAGGAGATTTTGTAAATGTGATGAAATCAGGAATTTTGAGATTATTTTGGGCAATCTGGGAGCAAAAGAGGAGGCAAATCTAATGATAATGGTTTTATTTTTTAAAATATTTATTTATTTGAAAGAGAGCACATACATGCAGAGAGGAGGGCAGAGGGAGAGGAAGAGTCTTATGCAGACTCCATGTTGAGGATAGAGCCAGATGTGGGGCTCAATCTCAGGACTCTGAGATCAAGACCCTGAGATTGCAACCTGAGCTGACACCAAGAGTTGGACACTTTACCAACTGTGCCACCCAGGTGCCCCACTAATGGTCTTATAAGAAAGAGACAAGAGGGTGAATGAGGAGTAGAATTCATGATGACAGAAGAAAGAAGTTGGAGTTATGTAAAGAAAGGTCCACGGGCCAAGGAATGCAAGTAACCTCTAGAAGCTGAAAAAGGAAAGGAAACAGAATTCCCTCTGAAGCTTCCAGAAGGAACACAGTCCAAACGACCCACTGATTTTAGGCTCTGGACCTCCAGAACAGTAAGAGAATAAATTTGTATTGTTTTGTGCCACTAAATTTGTGGTGATTTTGTACAGAAGCAGTCAGATACAAACACACCGTCATATCTTTGTTGTTGTTTCTGATCAATAACATATACTTCTAAGTTATGTAAAAATTAACTGACAATTGCTTTGTGTTAGGTAGAGCATATATTCCCAGTAAAGATTTGAAAACATTCTTCATTTTAATAACTGCATGAGTGTATGAGTTTTCTCAAGGTACTTGGGATAGATTCTAGTCCCATAAATATGAAAGTCACTACCAGATGTTTCTTTTCCTATGAAATGTTTTTGCCACAGGCAAGCTTTTATCTTCTTCCTCACTGTTACTTTGTATTCTCAATGTCTGACCTTCAGAGATTGAGGCATCTCCCAACATACATTAGACCACACAAGGGCACTTAATCATGTAAACAGTAAAATCAGTCTCGCTGCTAATCTTTTATCTAATGGCAAGTTTCTTAGCTGTGTGTACTTTGATGGTGATGATGAAAGGAAATACTTGTATTATTCTACAATGCACATTCCAACTTGAGAATCCCAACATGCACTGGTTGTAATTATAATAAAAAAAATCTTATTTCCTTTTCTTCTTTCTTGATTGTAGATACATTAGCATTGCTTTGGAATAGAATGCCACTTTTCTTTTTAGAATATGTAATGTAGGGGGAAAAAATGATGCAGCTAGTGATATTTTATCCATGAAAAGAACATTAGTTTTTCCTTTTTCCTTTTGTTATGTTACAGGGTATGTTGGAGATAATGGATTACAGTGAAGCCATCTTCTTTGTGATTTATCAGTCTTGGTGTGTGGGGGCAGCATCCACTCCGCTCTTAATGATTGGTTTCTAAGTGACATGGCCTTTTGTGGCATGAAAAAAAAAAGGCTAGTTTCAAAGGCTTGAGAATTACATTTAGCAAGGAGACAGAAAATGTACTTATTGTCAATGAGTAAATTAAGATGACAAAAAGGATATGGAACTGTTTAGGCTTCATCTTTAGAGAAATGAGAAGTAGAGTAGTTTCTCACACAGTCATACATCCACAGTCCTTTTACCTGTAGAATAATTAAACAACAAAAGCAGTTTGTGGTTTGGAAGATTCCACATTTATAAGATCAGCCAAACAGAACTGCTTGATTTAAGCTGCTAATCTTAAATCCGTGGTTCAACTCTGAAAGAAAGGTTATAAATCTGATTTATAAATTACCCAGTTTAAATAATTGGATAATTGACAAGACAACTAAAACATCTAGATTAGCTCTGATTTTAATATGTTAATCCTCCAAAGTTTAAAATGCTTTGGTCATCATATGTGTTAAACTCAGTCACATACCAATGCTATTAATCACTTTTTAAAGCAAACTTTAAAATTTATCATTTTATGAATTTTTCCATTTATTAATTGGTTCTCTTATTAGCATCATTTTTTTTTTCACTTTTTTTTTTTTTTGCAAAGTTTAAAAATGTCAGAGGTTATAGCCTATAGACTTAGGGCACTCGAGTGCATCTTTTTCACCTTGAAACTTTAAAAAGACAACTAAAATTTGGATTCTAGAAGATTAAGTTTCTCCGATCTCCCAAGACAGCATAGTGATCCCTCCAATACCTACAACCTGTCTCTGGACAATTTCTCACTCTTTTGTCTTCTGTTCCATTATTGTCCTGTTGTCAAATCAATGCTGACAGTCATGTGCCTCCTGCTTATGAGTTCATAGAAAGGTTAGTAAAGAAAAAAATTAAATATCTGGGAAGGATTGGAATATAATCACTGAAAGCTATTTACCAACCCACAGCACTTCTAGTATTTGACCTCATGCTTGTAACCCCTTTGGGTTTCAACAGAATCTCTTGATTATTAATTGAAATACTGAGATTATTATTATGTTAATTAGCCATTATTTTTAAAGAAAATTTGTTCCCCTTAGGATTTCTAATTTATTCCTTTGGATAGCTAGTGTATAATTATGCAGTATTTCTGATGAGAAAGATAAATGAGATAGAAACCATGGCCATCTTGATGAGACATCCCAAAACTTTAACAAGCTGACCTCTTTATAAGCCTTGTTAGTTTTATTTGAGAAAGTACATATTCATCTCATTATTTACTCTCTGAAATGTCATTACACCTGAAAATTGGCCCCTAAGTTGTAGGTAACAATTTTCTAAATGCATTTTCCACTTACACAAATTCAGAGTCAAAGCAACCCAAATCCTTTCATGAAAAACTAAAAGTAATTATTACTTCCTCCACACTCCCAATGAAGGACATTTAAAATTCCTTTTACAATTATAAGAGAAATAATTAATTCTTTATTTCTTAAGCTTATTCATTCTAGGCCATTGAAAATGAGGAATTTTATCTTGGATATTTAATGAATAATGTTTTTTTACATATTAAAGTGATACTTTATCAGGCTATTTAAGATAAGGAAAGTTAGATGGTAGAGCTTTGGGCTCTACCATTTATGTTGGATGGTAGGGCCAGAGAACTTAGTTTTGTCATCAGACTGACTATCTGAACTAGGCTACATCATTTCATTTGGACAAATTACTTCTACTTCTTTTTCTATAAAACAAGATAAAAAAAGATAGACCTCATTATAGATCAAATGAGATTATCCGTGTAAAGCACTTGGTACACTGCCTGGTACAAAACAAGCTCTCAATGTGTTAGATGTGTTTATGATAACACAATTCATGGTAATATACTGGCATTCCAACTTTAGTATGAGACTATAGAATATTCAGAACAAAAACATGATCAGCCAATTTCTCGTTCTGTTCTATGATAATATAAGTTAATAGAAGAAAGGAAAAGGCCATTGAATGTCTGCATTATAAAAATGGGCTGAATTATGGATTCCTTTAAATGATTAGTCCTCCTAATGATTTTAGAAGATGACTCAATTTACAAAACTCCAACTTAGAAAAAACTTTTCTGGAATTGAACTATTGTGTGGAGGTGGTATGCTACTTTTAAGAACACATTGATGTCAGTTTTCTATTTGCTTTGGTGGTTATTCTGCTGGGTTGAAGATAAACCTCCATGAAGAATGCAAGTGATTTGTTGCCATATTTCAGGTTCCCATTTTGACTGTCTTTAAAACACAGTCATTTTTCTCTTTATTCTCCCTCCAAAATTAGAAAGCTGATGGTTTGGAAGAAAAATAACATGGCAGGTTTTCTAGATCCAATAGTGCTGTATTTCCTTTCGTGGGGCCCACTCAGATTAGTGTGAGTACCCTGCAGGAATCACGGGGTCTCTAACTTCTTCTGCATCATTTTTTGTGCCTAGAATTATGTTTTTTATGCAATCATTAAAATAAAAATTTCTCACTAAATCAATGTCATGTTTTCCTAAAGATAACTATTAATACATGAGGGCTCTTTTCCTTTAGAAAATGTTAATATCTGAGTGGAAGGCCCTGAAAAGAATACAATTGCAAGAAATTTATTTTGTGCCATTTATAAACTAAAAAACACAGGGGAAAGAAAGCATGTAAAAAATTCTTTTGGAGCTAAACTTAAAAAAATTTAAATTGCTTTGTGAATTACTGTAAATAGTGTAATTTGATAAAGTAAATGATTTGTACCTTTTTGCTATCTGCTTTTAGTGGGACTTGAAATTGACATTTTTGACTCACATTTAAGGATCTTCCTATGGGCCAGTAAATTATACCAAATCACACATAAAATGCACATTCTGAGAAGTTCTTAAAGCTCAAATCTAAACTTGTATATCAAAAGTTCACTTCTACTTCCTTCTATCATTTTCTATGTTCTTGATACCTTTATTACTATTGCTACTATTTATGGAGAGACGATATCAAAATAAATGTTTTATATATTTTACCTCATGTATTCCTCATGATATAACTTTGTGTTGGACATTATTCTCATTTAAAGGATGAAATCAGTTAAACTGAGAGGGGTTAAATAACTGGCCTGAGGTTATATGACTACTAAATGATGAAGCTAGACTTCACACCAGGGTTCTTAGTTAAAGTGCAACTTGACTATGGTTTTACATGCCAAGAACCTATTTGTCACTAAGAAGAGAGACAAGACTTACAAAATAACTACCATCTCGATCTAAAGTATGATGTTGTTGATAAAGAGTTAAAATTTATCAGTAAACTGGGTTCAAGAGTTTTCCTGGGGCGCCTGGGTGGCTCAGTCGTTAAGCGTCTGCCTTCAGCTCAGGTCATGATCCCGGGGTTCTGGGATCAAGCCCCGCATCGGGTTCCCTGCTCGGCGGGAAGCCTGCTTCTCCCGCTACCATTCCCTCTGCTTGTGTTCCCTCTCTCGCTGTGTTTCTCTCTGTCAAATAAATAAAATCTTTAAAAAAAAAAAAAAAGTTTTCCTGCAGGCAGTTGAAACATTTTCATAGAGGAGATGGCAATTGGGCTGAGTCTTGACAGATAAGTGACAGTTTACCAGGAAAGTAGTGGTATCACAAAAATTGTCCAAGACGTGGAAATAAAGCATGGAAACAAAGAGATTTTTGGTTGTACTTTCAGAGGAATGCTGAGTGATATTTAGTGGGTCAGAGCTGTGTACCTTTGGTTGACTTCCTTTCAACAGGCTATTTTCAATTCTTAAGGGATAGGGACTTAACTCTTAGAAAACTGTTACACAAATGATTCATTCAAAAGAATGAAAATGAATTTTTTCCCAGTAAAGATAGAATTGATTTCTATCCAGCACAAATCATAACCCTAAATATTGCATTTTATCACTGTGGGATATGAGATATTAACTAGACTTGAATATAGGCAAACTTATTTCAGTTTGCTAAGTAATACCGTGTGTGTATGTGTTTGTGTGTGTGTGTGTGTACAGGCCTAGTGGTCATATATCCATATATATGTATAATATGTATACATATATATAACATATATAGATACATATAGTATATGTGGATTTATAGATATTATTTATATACACAAATTTTTCTCAGGTTCATTTTATATTTTCATGATAAAAATGCAAATTTTTTTAAGGAAAATTATATTATATTTTAACAATGAGGTATGGATATTTTCATTCAGCAACTACCTCAAACATACAACTGACTCATAAAATTGCCTGGCATGTAGGGGTTGCACATACATCTAAAATATAAGAGAAGAATAGTTTGGGGAACGCATGAAGCAGCGGAAGCAAGCAAGTCTCACTTTCTATAGACCTTGAATGCTATGCTAAGCAACTGGAGTTATCATGTAGGTATAACTGTTAGGTTGAAGAATAAACTCCTGGATTAAAGTCAGAAAACAGCTGCATCCTTTTTTTAATGCCTTGGCAAGCCCACTTGGTTGGAACCTCTCTATATATTGGATTCAATGAAAGAAAAATGCAGTAACTTTTCTGGACACTCAATAAATTCTAGTGAAAAGTATAAATTAAGTAATGAATATGCTCAGTCTTAGGCAATCAAAATTTCCAACCTCATTCAAGTTCTGTCCTTCACTCTGCAGCTTGACCCTGTTGGAAGGCTGGTGAGCAGGCAGAAGAGGTCACGGTCATTATCTCCCTGCTTTCCGTTAGAATCTGTGCTCTGTTTCTCCTCTGCCACTTAACAGGTGGTAAGTAATGGCTCCTGAATCTTACTTGACTGGTTCTATCCAGGTTGTCAAGAATTAGACCTCTTTTGGCTTGCTAAGCATTTAACCTACTCTTTCCCCATAGGGCACTTTTGAAGGTAATTTGGAGAACCCTTCATCACTGGAATTCTCTTAAAGGCTTGCAGGTCCTTCAAGATAATGAAGTCCATCATGCCTAGTAGTAGTAGTCCATCTATCATGATTGTTTTGCTTTACTTTGTTTTATCATGATAGTATGTTTACCATCATTATACCGTTATTATTGTTAAATTTTGAAATACCTTCAGCATGTGGTTATAGCCACAAAAGAGACATGGAGATATGTTTGAAAACTTCAATTTCCTCTTTCATATAGTCTTAACTATCTTAACAGTGATTCTAAACATAATTTTAAAATGATAGTAAGATACATATACAAATAATGTTTTCAAGGATTATTAAATGTTTATGTAAAAATACTTTGCCAAATCACAACCACTTCCTGGCGTAGTCATCTTGAGTTATTACACATTTTTGATTTTTTATTACCAAACTGATTGGAATTAATTTTGTTTGCTCTTTTTTCGGTTCCCAGGCACCAACCTAATTGATACTGTTTCTGCTTCAGTTGATTAGTTTTTCTGTTTATATGCAATTTGGGGTTTGAAAGGAAACAATGATAAGCAGATTGAATGTCAGTAAGTTTATCAACATAAAGCTTTTCTGTCTGAGTTGAATGTGAATGTAAAAATTTATTAAAACTCACCTTTGAAACCTAAGAAGAAATAGTTCCAAAAAATGTCTAATGAGATGGCAAATGAAATTCTCTAAATCTATCTTCAGCCATTACAGTCTTTATTAAAATAAAACAAAACAATTGACACATTTCTTTTTAATTCTTTTGTTGTCATGGTAGAGACGCTACCTCCAGAATCCTGCTGAAAAAAGTAAGTGGTATTCTTCTTGCTTCCCTTTAAGTTGTTTTGTTTTGTTGCCTTCCCTCACTCTTGGGATTCTTGTTCCACAACCTTCTCTAATCTTTATTTCTGTTTTCAACACTCATACCCAAACAATCCCTTGACTAACTTGAAGCACATAGCATGCAGATACGTCCATCTTCTGTGTGGTTATTTTAGATGACTTAAAAAAAATCTATATTGATAACATTTCTAAAGTTTTGGTATCTCAGTTACTTAATCTCCCAAATTCCATTGAACTTTTTCAGCATCTCATTTCTCATAGAAACTAGCAACCCACTAGTATCTTTTAGCTTATTAACAAACAAACACAAAACAAAGCAAGATCAAACCAAACCCTACCACTCTCAAGACTTGAGCCCTGAATGTCCTAAGGAATTCAACTTAGACATATTATATTACCTGCCCTTTATATTCCTTATTTCCTTTTATTTGTAAAATATTATCTACTAATAGCTATTGAGGGATGCTTGAACACACTTATTTAAACATGTAAAAAGATTCCATTGTGGGCAAAGGGGTATATGGGAAATCTCTGTATCTTCCACTGAATTTTGCTGTGAACCTAAAGCTGTTCATACATATGTATGTAGGTATGTATATGCATGTATATTACGTAGGTATGTATATGTATATATACACAAATAAATATGTATGCGTGTATATGTATGCATGTATATGCATACATATTTATTTGCGTATATATGTATATATGTGTGTATATATGTATATATAAATACATATATATTTATATGTGTATATATGTATACAAATATATGTATGTTTATATATGTATGTATAAATATATACATATACATATAAATAAATTTATGTATATATATGCATACATACACATGTAAATATATATGTATATGTATAAATATATACATACATATATAAATAAATTTATGTATATATACATACATATATATGTATATATTTATATATATAAACTCCTCTATGCATTTATGCAGTCTAACCTTCTGCACAGGTTAACCACAGTCTAACCTTCTGTGGGCTCTTTAGGAAGACCTCAGAAATCCCTGTGTACACCTATATAGTCTTGTTTTCAACCTGTTATAGATCTTTTCAAATTGTCTCAAGGTCCTAAACTACTTTATCAACCAATGGCTTTAATATCAGATGTTCCATATTATGTCATTGAAAACCACCAGACCATCTGGAAGTGGTTCCGTAAAGTTTGTTCCTCAGCATCTTATCAGGTCTCTTCACTCATTCTTCCTTCTGCTATCTAGGATGAACACTTAATGTCTCCCTACTGCAAGCTTTCTTGGCTTTATGCTCTCATTCCATTTCTCTCCACACCTCCTTAACCCACCTACTTTGATCGTTTTCTAACTATTTTGGATTTTTCTTTCATGATTTCTTCTCTCTCATACCTATGAATACACCTATTCTCCCTAGTTTAAATTGAAGGCAAAAACCAAAAATACTTATGTAGATTTTTCTACTCAATGAACTTATACAAAGACTATTATTTTTGTATCTCAATAGGAAATCTTACTGCACTGTAACTTTCACACTCACTTTTAATATTACTTCAGAATAAAGCATTTATTAATATTATATATAAATCATATATCAATATTTGACAACATGTAAGTCAAAATAATGGGACAAAGTATTATTTTTTTAATAACTTCTGACTCCTGATCATACAGAGTTTGGCATCAGATACGGAGTATAACTTTTACAAACCATTCATTTATTTAATAGATTCCCTTGAATCTTCAACACATTTTTAAAAAGACTTTATTTATTTGAGAGAGAGAGAGAGCACAAGCAATGGGGAGGGGGAGAGAAAGAGGGAGAAGCAGGCTCCCCGCTAAGCAGGGAGCCCACTCATTCCAGGCTCAATCCCAGGAGCCTGAGATCATGACCTTAGCTGAAAGCAGATGCTTAACCAACTGAGCCACCTAGGCACCACCCTTGAATCTTTAAATTAGAAAAGTTAAATTTCCAAATCTCTGTCTTAACATTTTGTAAAATTTAGCATTACTTTTATAAGGCTGGTAACACATTCTCCTGAAAATTTCTCTTGACTGTGTTTCTAGATTCTTGGATATTTTATCTTCTCTGCCTCTCCAGACTCTCTTCTTTTTCTTTCCTTCTATAAACAATCATACTCAACAAGTTCCTGCTTGATCCAGTCTTCTTCTTTCCTCCCCTTCTTTCCTGTGGTGCTTTCAATAATTCTCACATTTAGTCTCCCTCAGAACAAAATGATCAACATATTTATATCTCAAACTGTCTTCTTTTCTAGAATTCTGAGATGCAGAGTGAACTCAATTAGCTGAATCATCTTACACTTAACATGTTCAAGGCACACACCTATCACCATCCTCCATAGTCCTGTTCCTCCTCCTGCTAAATTTGTCTCAGTTAATGGAAGAATATGATATTCTTCCAAGGCATGGATCTTCCAGGTCATCTTGGATTTTTCAACATCTTCTAAGTGCTCATTCTAGCATGTCACCAAGATACTATGGGGTTTACATGAGAATAGTGATGTTGTTTTCCTCAAAAAGCTTAGACATGGTTTTTAGTTAAATTACAATATAGATAATCTAGAATAGGATCTAGAAAGTGATCTTGAAAGCATTATTTCCAAGATCTTATTAGGACATTAGAGCATTTCAAGAAGACAATAACAAAAGTTGTATCAGTCTTGGTAGGTGATTCAGCAGTGAAAGGCAGGAGAGCAATGAGACACAACAGTTTCCAGCAATCTCCATAGAAAAGGCATTGAGCTCTGAAGCTCTGTGGTGAGGATGGGTGAATTACATTATCAAGGTCAATAACACCAGTCATCAATTCATTTTAATAACGCTATTTCTTCTGTTTCTACTTTCACCCAGACACTTCTGATTATATTTTGGCTTCCTGTATCATTTTACTAAACTCAGTTGCACAATTGTTTAGTCTAAATAATAGTTGTATTTTCATTATAAATTAAAACATTGGCTCTTTAGGTCTTATATTGTCATCCTCATGAATGTTGTTACATTTCAGGGGATTGACAATTTCTTTTTATTTTGCTTTCTTATGAAACATATTTATGACCTATGATAATGGATAGCTCCATGAGTTTCAGACAGTTACAACACCCATATAAACCAAAATCCTGATCAATAAGCAGAAATGATCAGTACCCTCAAAACTCCCTAGCCCAAGCCTCTGGAATCTTTTACATCGATCCTCAGAACAGATTTCACAGCAACTTCCCTCCTTCTCTTCATGGCATTTTCTGAATCATAGTTTAGTCATAGGACCCCTTTGCTTGCAGACACTCACTGCTTCTAACCTATCTCATTATTGCCTAACTTCTAAGGTACTTTGAAGTCCTAACCTGCTTTTCCTGCTCCAAAGCCTACTACTTCCCTCTCCAAAAGAAATAACTTTTCAGACTTAGAGATTCATCAGGGAAGCAAAGCAGCGGGGATTACATCAGGATAAACAGGAGTTGCCACCCCAGTGATTCTTGACCAATACTGTACTTTGCAATTATCAGAAACATTTTCAAAAATATACATATCTGGCACAATTTATCTGTTTGACTGTTTTCTGTCTTATCTGACAACCAACCTGCCAACAAATTATGTCAGCTCTGCTTTCTTTTCTTTCTTTTTTAAGATTTTTTTTTTTCAGAGAGAGAGAGAGAGCACAAGCAGGGAGAGATGTAGGTAGAGGGAGAAGCAGGCTCCTTTTTGAGCAAGAAGTCCGATGGACTCCATGTGGGACTTGATGTGGGACTCGATCCCCAGGGCCCTGGGATCATGACCAGAGCCGAAGGCAGATGTTCAACAGATTTAGCCACCCAGGCATCCCAGTCAGCTCTACTTTCAAAACATATCTAGAACTCAACCATTCCTCACAGCCTCCATGACCAACCCCTCAGCAAATACCCTATCTCATGTGGGATATTGTAATATCTTCAAATTTGATCCGTTTCCATGTTCCAGTTTTTTAATACAGTAGTCAGAAAGATCTTGTCAAAATGTATGAGTAAAGGCATACCTTTCTCTTTGTTCTAAAAAGCTTCCAGGAGTTTTCTATTTCAGAGTAAAATCCAGTCTGTCAAGTAGCTTTCTAGTCCCTAAGTCTATACTGTCCTGCACAGTAGCCATCTCCGCGTGTTACTACTGAGTTCTACAGATGTGAAGTCCAAACCGAGAAGTACTATAGGTGGAAAATACACACCAGACCCCAAAGACATATTAAAAAAAGTTTTTAAATATGTCATTTAAAAAAGTTTGTTATAATTTAAAATGGTAATACTCCTCATATACTGGATTAAATAACACATTAAAATTAATTTTGCATGTTCTATTTTTCACTTTTTAATGTGCTACTAGAAAATTCAAAATTAGCTATATATATATATATGGGGAGCCTGAGTGGCTTAGTCAGTTAAGCATCAGCTCTTGGTTTCAGCTCAGGTCATGATCTCAGGGTTGTGAGATCACCCTGTGTGGGATTCCCCACTCAGCAGGGAGTCTGCTTGAAGATTCTCTCCCCCCACTCTCTCATGTGCTATCTCTAAATAAATAAATAATTCTTTTTTAAAAAAAGCTACTTATGTGACTCAATCTCTATTCAGTGTTGCCTCTCTAAGCAGACTATATCATCTTTCTGACTTCCTTTCCTGCTACTCCTTCACTATGTCTCACCAGATCATCTTCCTAACTCTTCTTTGAGCCCACTAGGCTTGCTCCTGCTGCAGGGCCTTTGCATTTTCATTTTCCTTCAGTCTGGAAGGTTCTTTCCCTTAATATTTCATGAACTCTTCCTCATTTCCTTGAGGCCTTTTTTAAAAACATTATCTTTACAGTGAAACCGTCTATGACTACTTGATCTAAAATTGAAATCCATAGAACTTCATATCTCTCTTCTTTGCTTTATCTTTTCCATGTAGTTTTATCTTTATGTAACACAGATTCATCTGATAGAGCGAACTGAATACTAGAGAATTTGTTTAAATCTAGCAATCTAGTTTCTGTGGGCCAAAACGCAAAACCCAAAGGTTTTGACAGGTTTTCCGCAAAGTTTATACAAATAATAGGGGCTTTAAAACAAGGACAAGTTCTCTCCAGGACTTCAAAGCACTTAGGAGTCCACATGAGTGTACCTTTCATGTTCAAGAGGTATGATCATAAATAGCAGAAGCCCAGCACTTTATCTCCTGAGAAGGACAACTGCAAGAATGTCATGGTCACACTTCTGGCCTAGGAGCGGCCTGGGTTGTTATAAGTAGAGGCACTTATGATGGAGACTGAAGCTAAATACCAATCTCTTCTTACCAATGGGCACATTAATTGGTGGATTACTAAGAATGAGAAACATTATCTGAGAGAATTGGTCTATTAAGGTTGTCAATAATACCAGAGACCCCCACTTAGCACTTATGACCATCTCTTAACACCAGAATAATGATCACATAAAGAGATCTGAGGAGACCATTGTTCTTGGATGCATACTTTATTTTTTTCAATTTTATTTATTTGAGAGAGTGAGAGAGCACAAGCAGGGGGAGCAGCAGGCAGAGGGAGAAGCAGACTTCCCGCTGAGCAGGGAGCCTGATGCAGGGCATGAGCCCAGGACCCTGGGATCATGACCTGAGCTGAAGGCAGATGCTTAACCCACTGAGCCACCCAGATGCCCCTAGGATGTGCACTTTAATGACTGTCATTTTTGGCTGTACAGCACACTCCAGGCCAATAGTCTGAAAGTCTGGCAGCATATTGCATTCTTAGGTCATTGCATGAGCCTTTGCATGATAGTAGTCTTCCCAAATGTCTCAGAAAGACAACGGTGTTGACTACTTTTCCATTTCTATCCAAGAATGGAAGGAATTTGCTCCTCTTAGCCATAGTGTCCGAGAGCACTTCATCTTATCAAAGAATACACTGCATACTTCGCTTAAAAGGGTGTCATTAAATATATTGCCCCCAAAAAAAGAGTTTGGAAAGAAATATCAATTATCCCTGGTTATCTTTCAGGTTTAAACATATGTTGAAATGTGATTTCTGTTCACTACATATTACCTCACAAACCATCAGATGTGAGCATGCTACCAGAAGAAAGAATAAAACAGAAATCTTCCAGATCCATGCTGGCTTATTTTATCATCAGTATTCTCAACAACATTTTATTTAAAAATGAAGAATGCAGGGCAATTGCTAAATCAGGACACAGAGTGACCACATCCAATGGCCATTCACTTAAGAATATACACATATTGGGGTGCTTGGGTGGCTCAGTTGTTAAGTGTCTGCCTTCGGCTCAGGTCATGATCCTAGGGTCCTGGGATTGAGCCCCACATAAGGCTCCTGACTCAGTAGGAAGCCTGCTTCTCCTCCCACTCTCTCTGCTTGTGTTCCCTGTCTTGCTCTATTTCTCTCTGTCAAATAAATAAATAAAATCTTAAAAAAATATATACATATACTATGAGGCAAAATGGCAGAGGAGTGGGGGACTCCATTTCAACTGGTCCCCCGAATTTAGCTATATAATTACCAAGCCATTCTGAACACTCAACATTTCAGTCTGAGATGTAAGATTATACATCCGGACCTCTACTGGGGCAGAGGATCATCAGTTAAGAGGTACACAAGACGGATTTGTGATTGCATGGACAGATGTCAGAGGAAAAACAGAAGGGGGAGGAGACCACCAGAAGCTAGCCACTGGAAAGTAATACCTCAGTGCAAAAGCATGCTGCACCTGGGACCAGCGATATCTTGGAGACTGATGATGGCGGAATGGGAAGGGACTGATAACAGTAGTCAAACAGAACACAGGAGCTTAAGGGGAAAGAGCTGAGATGCCCTTCCACAGATGAGTGGATAGAGAAGATGTGGTCCACATACACAATGGAATATTACTCAGCCATCAGAAAGGATGAATACTCAACTTTTGCATCAACATGGATGAGAATAGAGGAGATTACGCTAAGTGAAATATGTGAAGCAGAGAAAGTCAGTTATCATTTGGTTTCACTTATTTGTGGGACATAAGGAATATCTTGGAGGACATTAGTAGAAGGAAGGGGAAAATGAAGGGGCGAAGATCAGAGGGGGAGATGAACCATGAGAGACTATGGACTCCAAGAAACAAACTGAGGGTTTTAGAGGGGGAGGGTGGGGGATGGGTTAGCCCAGTGATGGGTATTAAGGAGGGCACGTATTGCGCAGAGCACTGGGTGTTATACACAAACAATGACTCATGGAACACTACATCAGAAAGTAATGATGGATTGTATGGTGACTAACATAATTTAAAAAATAAAATAAATAAAATGAAATAAAGAAGATGCACATATTACATAACAAAAATGCAACACAAAAAAATTTCCAAATCTAATTGTATAATAGCCACCAACAAAGACAACAAAGTATTTAAAATCAGATAAAATGAGCCAAATTAGTGGGGCTGCTCATGACATCCAATGTTTACACATGCTCTCTCTTTGGCCCCTAGTGGAGACCAAATCTGGCACAGCTTCTATAGTACATGTCTGATGCTCCCCATACACAATACCAGAAACATTATTCCTGCTTATTTCCCATGGCGATTTCTCCACGGCACGGAAGATTTCTATTTGTCTGTAGTGTAGTGCTTCCACAATTTTTTTTTTTTTGAAAGAAAACCCTGGAAACAAAAATAAGTGTACTTCTAAGAGACCAAGATGTGTGTGTTGCATATTGCTTTATAGGTTAGGGATGAGCAGAAAGGTACAAGCAGGACTGGGAAGAGACAGGACATCACAAAATCAAATAGAAAGTGCCAGGATGTTGTTAACTCTTCTAAAAACCGAGAATCGCTAGCCTGGTGAATTATGGGTAGAAGTGGTAGTGACCGGGCAGCTTATTTAAGATAACTGTGGTAAACCTTATTTACATCAGGTGTTTGCTGGGAGGGAAAAACAACATAATTCATGTAGAGCCCTGTGCCTGACCCATAGCAACCATTTCCTCAAAGTATATTTTTATTATTTTACTTACTGTTGTTCACTCAGTGGATAAGAGTTAACCCTGAGTCTGCTTTTACTGTATACTTTAATACACACATCAAACAATTAAATATTTTTCCTGACTCTGACAATGATATCACAGTGTTATGAAGGAGAATTTGCTCTTCACAAAAAGGTCCTGTTTTTTACATAATCCCTGACTCCAAGGAGTATACAATCCTGTCAAACAAGTCATATTTACACGTGGGAAACAAGTTATGTCAACTCAAAGGGCTCCTCCTGCATACCTGCTCAGGATGTGATACATGACGGCAGTGATCATTCTTTGTGTGACAATGACAAGAAGGGGAAGAAGGAAAAGAAAAATATCTTTCACTGACTTTATGTCAAAATAATGCTAAACATTTTTAATTGATTTCTCATCTTCAACTCCCATAGCACATCGCACAGGAAATACTATGATCCTCCCCATTTTATGTATAATGAAACCGGAGCTTAAAGGGATGGAGTATCTTGCCCAAAGTTATGAGTTGTTCGATGAGCACACAAGTGCACTTAGTCCTTCTACTTCAGACTCCACTTTGCTCCGTATGGTTTTACCCAGGAAACTAGTATGATGCTTGGAACATACAGAATATCAAATAATTCTTCATTGAAAGACTGGATTCAATGAAAAAAAAATAAACATAGTGTAAGGTATAAACTACCCATGCTTTTAGGAATTCTAAGATTGGAGAAATTCTTTTAAGGATTTTCTCAACACACATTTATCAAGCATCTACCATAAACCAGGCATGATAATAAAATCTGAGAATATGAGAAAGGGTGAGAAATGATTTTTGCCTTTAGCAATTTCATATTCAATAAATAGAATAAATACTTTTGATATGATGTTGTAAGTACTGTCATAGAGGAGTACTTCATGTACTCTGGTAAAATGACTGAAGGAGAGATTTCTCTTGGCTATGTTGTGGTGGATACAGAATGTCTCATAAATGAAGGGTTATTAAGAAGATGTTCCCCAGATAGAAGAGAAATCCTAGGCAGAGAGGCGAGGGAACATAAACACTAGGTTTGTGAAACACTTTACGTTGGAAAAAAAAAAAACCAAAACAAAACAGCTGTGAGTGGTTGGTAGGGGAGTAAGGTAAGAAAAGGAGAGGGTGGGGTTCACTTGACATGAGGCTGACCCCTGCAGCTGTAGCCCAGAGCAAATGCTGGCCCTTCTGCATAGAACAGCTCCTTGGATAAAGGGCATCAGGCATACCCAGCGTGGTAGACTACCTAGAAGGTAAAACAAGATTTTACCACCTCTTACTATTCTAACTGCAAGGCTTGGACCAGCCCCTGATCTTTCTAGAGAAGGCCCTGGTACTTCCTTTTCATATGGTGATGCATCCCAAACCCAGGGGTCGGGATCCCTCTCCCTCTCCGAAGGTCCTTTTAAGTTCCTTTGTGCTGCTTCAGAGCCACAGGCAATGAGAGGACTGAACTCCTTACTAGGTATCCTCCACTAAATTTGTTCCAGGTGTGGCAAATGTAACACTATCTGTTTATGTGGTCTGAAATGATCAACAGCTGATGAAGCTAGAAGGGCAGGTTGGTCATTTAGTGAATGGCATTAACTATAGTACCAAGACTATATAGACTGATGCTCTCCCCAACCCCCACCCAATCCGTATGTTGAAGCCCTAGTCCTTAATTTGGCTGCACTGGAAGGGTCTTTGGGAGATAATTAAGGTTAAATGAGGTCATAAGGGTGGGGCCCTAATCCAACAGGACTGCAGCCATATAAAAGGAAGAGGTAGGTCTTTCCAAGAGCTGGTAACTGTTTGCAAGGGAAACAGCTCTCACCAGATCCCGACCACGCTGGTACTCCAATCCTGGATTTCAAGCCCTCAGAACTGTAAGAAAATGAATTTCTGTTGTTTTAGCTACCCAGTTGTGGTTATTATGGGAGTCTGAGGAGACTAAGGCAACCAAGGATTAGAAATGTAGTTTGGAGGCACAGACACAATCACGGGAGTGAAAAGTACATGTATCTAGAATTGTAAGGCAGCAGGCGCTGTTAAAGGAACACAACTTTCTAATGCATATCCCTATCCCTTTCTGAGGTATTTATTCCTTTACTTAGGATAGCCCACAGAATTAAGCTTCCAACAGAAGAATGTGTTTTGAAAGGGAAAAAAATTTTCTCTAAAGGTTTGAATGAATTATGTCTGCCACAACTATTTCACAAGTAAAAGATATAAAAATTAAAGTCAATGCTACACAAAAAGGAAAGACTGATCTTGAAATTTTAATCATTAGCCAGAGACTTTTTTTGGGAAGAGGAATTTCAAATTCCTGAAAATACTCAAAATACATAATATTAAAACTAAAATAAACAACCTCGCTCCTACATCCCTCTATCTTGTTTAGAAAACCTGAATGGAGGATGTGGGTCTTTAGAGAAAAGAACCTTCCTTCTGTTTAGTGGGAAAGGAACTCTTGCTTTTGCTTAAGGATCATTAGTTTCTTTTGCAAAAATCCCTTCTCCCAAAGAACAGTGTTCAAGTGGTTGTGCCTTTTTTATCCCTAACTCTGACACTTTCTTCCTAAGTTTTACCCATCTTAAAACAACCGTGATGTGATAAATCAACCTATTCCCCAGATCTTACTACTCTGCATTCACAGCAAGGTTACTTTAAAAATTCATTTTCGGTTTTCTATCTTCACTTGCTATCTTCTTAATATACACTGTTATCTGATTTCTGCCCTGAAAAATCCACTACACTTTCTCTACTTCAAGCCCTCCTCACCTACTGGGAACCAAATCCAGAAGACATTGCATTACTTGCCCAATATAAAAATTTTAAACTTTAAAGCATTTCATCCTTTTGGATAATATTTTCTATCTAGACTTCGTGCCTTTCCATGTTTTGCATCTTTGCTCTGTTCCTGGGGAACTTGTCTACCATAAAGTGTTTGTGGTATTTTCTTCTCACTCTACACATAACAGCTGGGTGAACACTTCTACTCTGACGTCAGCTACAAAGTTAACAAGTTCTACACTTCTATGTCTGGGTGAACAGCTCTCTTTGGAGCTTTAACTGTGCATATCCAATGGTTTACTGGCCATGTAAGAATTTAATTTATCCTTGGAAAGATTACTTAGTTTCTTTAAATTCCTTTACTTATAACATGGAGTAATAATAATAGTAATAATCTCAAAGCATTTTTGTGAGGAAAAAATGAGTCATGTCTGTTATCTACATTATTAATTTTATTTCAGCACCCATAGTTTACTTTGACTCATTTGTTTTTACCACCCTATCCAAAGAAAACTTTTAGTTCTTTAAGTCTCTATCTCTGAGGAGCGGTATCATCTACACAGTTTTTCAAGGCAATGGCTAGGGAATCATTCTGAATTTTCCACTCTCCATTACCTTCCCCATCTTGTTTGCCACCAGTCTAGATGACATTTCTGGAACCCAGCCTGTGTCTGCTTTCATAGCCATTCCTTTAATTCAATCACTCATCATTTCTCTCTGGGGAAGGAATGCATCTTAGTTACTTCTAAACTAAGTTAAATCTTTAGTCTTAATTTGATTGAGTCTATTCTCCACATCGCTTCCAGAATTCTTTTTCCAAAATACAATGGTGTTTATTTTCTTTCTTCTTTTTAAATGTTTCTTTAACTCATTGTAATGTTCTGAATATATTCCAGGCTTGGTAAGTCACACAAGACCCTCCAGAACCTAAATATAGTCAATATTTCTTACCTTATCTCCTATAAAACACCAATTCTTATTTCTTTTCATACAATTATTCCTCTTTCTAAAATGGCAATCGACCATTCTCTGCCTGGTAAATACTATTTTTCTTCACACATCCCTTTGACATTCTGAGCCGGGAACATCACCTATACGTCCCCAGTACACACTTTTTCAACTATTATAACACTGATCACTTTGTGATGTCCTGGAAATTCACAGTAGTGAAACAATATGAAAAATAGCACAGGATTCACATGGCCAGACCGTGTTCCAGGGACAATGGGGAAGCAACATTTATAGGTGGGGAAGGCTGGTGATATTGGGGAGTTGTGTCTTTGGTTACATGGCTGGGTCGATCTGTAAGTTCTGTGGAATCTGGGACAGATCCTCAGTTTTTTAATATTGATAAAATTCTTTCCAGATAGAGTCCCTAGCTACTCAGAACATCATACATCAGGCAGAGAATATTAAAGAAGATTTATATATAATTCTTTTCTTTTGACAAGGGAAAAATATGTTAAAGTGACTGTCATATTATTTACAATATGACATCTGGAACAAGAATATTTAATTTTTTAATCTAAAATATCCCTTGGAAATATATTATGGCCTCTTGCAAGTTTTGAATAATTCATGGTGGTAGACATCAAAATTGTTTGCGAGAATATTAATTAATCCCCTTTTTCTAGTTTTCTCTCATCTGGATAATATAAAGCACTTAACATACGTTTGCTTATTGTGAAATAGATTTTGCTTTAAAATTAAAATGTGATATTTGCTACTAATTGAGATTTTTGGCAGCCTTTAAGGCTTAAATTTTAAAAGTTACTGTGGAGCTTTATCACAGGTCCTTTTATATAACTGATGTTGAGAACATGGAGACTGGATTCCTTTTCCTTTCACCTAATGTTATCTCTTTATAGGACAAGAACCGGGGTAATGGAGGGCTTTAAACCACTGATAGTACACTGTTCTTGTTTATTTTCCCATAAGGATGCAGGTACAACTTTCTTCCTTGAGTGGTACAGTCATCCATGGTTGGCCTTCTCCAAGTCTTCATATGGAAATAAGTTAAAAGGACATGCAGGATCTGTGAGTCAGGCACATGTGGAGGAGGGGGAGTTATCCCTGTGCCAACATGACAAGAATTTCAGGAACCAGGTCTTGAGAAGCAGGCTTTGTGATAATGGTTTCCTGAGTAGAAAAGATGATGATGCTCTGTGCTGAATACAAAGCCACAAGCTCACCGTTCTGTGAGTCTCTGCCCTGAGGACTTCTCTCTCTGTTGAGGCATTTGAGAGCTCTGAACTTGAGACATGATAAAGAGGAATACAAGGAGGCAATGGAAAGCTGTGTCCATCCTTGTGCTTTTTTTATCCAGTGTAGATGTTTTCTAAAACACGTTAGTTGCTCTGGGAGTAAACCATAGTAAATGCAACCTTGAACTGAGCCCATCTTTTGAACTGGGACCAGAGTTTGTGATCTGTCAATCAAGAGTAACCAAATCCACAGTGTTTAGAACACTCAATTTAAAGAATCTTAGCTATAAAAGCTATCATTTTTCAGACCTTTTTCTACTTTACATCACCCTACCTCAGAGGAAACATGATCCTGGGAACTTCTCTCATATGTTTCTTAGTCATGTTCATTATACATATGTAGAAAAAGAGAAAGTTAGTTTCAAACAGCATTTCCATAAAAGAAAAATATTGAAAAATGATTGAGACAAAAATTTTGGAGCAAAATACCATAAACCTCCCCCACCCCCGCCAAAAAAAATCAGGCTGTAATTAGCTTTCTTTGGAAACTAGAAATAATCTCTAATTTTGATTTAGAATAATGGCTAAGTAACCTTTCCTTAATGCTTTTAGAGAATATTTCTTAAAGTTATGTGGCCCCCTTCTACTCTCCAAAAGAAAGAACAAATATATATTTTGAAGGTTAAGGTTCTGGATCAATGACATTTATGAGTATTTTTCTATTTGTTCAAATGTTTTTAATTGGAAAGTAGTAATTAGCTCAGTGGCACTCATAGTAAATGCTCATTATTAAGTCTCTTAATGGTCTTGGTATGACCACCCTCTCTGGTGGTTTCTTAGAGAAATTACTATAATTTATTTTTGTACATTGTCCAATGTGTGTGTATATATATGTGGCTAAATAGTGGAGATTGTGTCTATGGATGGTTTTCCCTTAGAAAACCCAACTCTCACACAATTAACCTGAGAAAATGAGTATGATCAGCTCAGCTCTGTGTGAACCAGTTCTTACTGTTGCTACACATGTGAGAGATAGAAGAATTTCTAGCTCTCTGTAAGCATCATTCAGGCCTGAGACAATTTATTGCAAGAAACCTGATCATTCCATTTCTTTTTATTGAATAAATACAGGACGGGATTAGACTCCCATGAGGAGAAAGGGAGGGGGCTTGTGATGCATATTATTTCTAAATTAAATATTATGTTGGCTTTTGTTTCTACTTAGGCAGAAATCTTAACCTCATAATCAAAATGCCACAGTAATGCAAAGTCGGGGAAATATATATTTATCTTTGTCAATCATATCAAATGCCCATGTAAGCTTTGCAGGGCTGAGAGTGTGGGTGAGAAGCCAGATGAGGAAGAATTGAGCAGAAACAAAGCAGCAGGTTATAGAGGGGACAAAGCAGGAGGCAAGGTAATGGTCAAGATACTTAAAATTTTTCTAGCTCAAAAACTCATGTTAACTTTGCTGGTATTAGTTTCTTCACCTGTATAATCCGAATCATTTTGAAGCTCATTCCAGATTTAATCATTTTAAGAAATCCTTTATATTCATATGTACTTCAGTTTTTTTATTTGTGATCAAATGGTTTATATAATGGTATTCATTTTGGAGCTCATAGTAAATCGATACAAATTAAGAGATTTATTCAAAAAGTATATATTGAAGGGTTACTGTATGCTAAATGGTACATAAGACATAAGGTGTCATCAATGAATCACACCTTCCCAGTCCATAAAACATACTCAGAAGAGCCAGAGAGACATAGTTATCACTGTGAAAAGTAACGTCTTGGAGACATACAAATAGTGCTAAGGAGAAAAGATGAGATTGGGGTGAAGACACATAGGTACACAGAGAATGACATTGAAGTTGAGTGCTGAAGGAGAAAATTAGGACAATTCAGGGTATTAGAAGGATATTGAAGTAGTGTGAACAAACATGAGACTAATCCATGTATTACCAAAAAATCACAAAATCTTTGTTGCTTTCATTTTCATTTGAAAAGTGGTCATCACTTGCCTTCCATATGCTAGGTAGTATAGTTAGCCCTGCAGAACGAAAAACATGCAAAGTATAGGCACTAGCCTCTGAGAGCCATAGTCCACTGGGGAGAGGAAGAAATGGATCATTCCAGTTACAGGTGTCAAATATTAGGAGTATGGAATGTTATAAGAGCACAGATAGGATGGAACATCTTTCCCAAATCTAGAGGAAGCAACACCTGAGCTTTGCCATATAAGGTGGGTAAAAGTTTGTCAAAGGTGGAGTGTTTATTTCAGGCAAATGAGACCAGAAGGAGGTAGGTAAGAAACAGAGGTTAGAAGAGGACTACTAGGAGTTTATTATTGTTATATCATCAAGTTAAAAATAGAGACTATGGGATATGAGACTGAAGAAGGAAGAGGAGGGTTTAGAAGCTTCATATTCATTAATGCCATATTTGGCCTTGACTCTGTAGGTGACAATGAAGTTATCGGGAGCTTTTAAACTGAAGAATGACTTAGATCTTTATTTTAGGACTGTAGAGGATGAAAACGAGAGACACAGACCCAAGCTCAACAATCAGGAGCCTCCTGTAATCATCCCTGCAAGAGGTTAAGGAAGGCTGGAAATACAAAGTGAAGGCAGAGGGAGAGAAGTGGGGATTAACTAGAATAAATTTTGAAGAGTAATTCTGAAGAATTTTTCATCCCATTATTTGTAGCCTTGTGAGAAAAAGAATCCACCTCCATCCTCCTCCCCACACCCTGCCAAAATCTCTCTCTCCAAGTTTAGAAACAAATGTTTTGATGATTTCATCAAATCTCTTATCTCATGTCTTTAGATATTCCCAATTTGGTACTGTCCAATAGTACATTTCTGAGATGACAGAATGTCTAATATTTGGATTGCTTAATATGATAGCCACTGGCCCATGTGCCACTAGCCACACTGAGCGCTTGAAATGAGCCTAGTGGGACTCTTTTTTTTTTTTTTTAACCTTTTTTTCTTAATGTAAATTTAGCCACATGTACCTGATGACTACCATATTGGGCAGCAAAAATGACAACCCCTAAATTTCTGTCTTCAACTTGGATTTTTCCTCTTCACAAAAGACTGCATCCAACTTTCTACTTAGTATCCCCACTTAGATTTCTAGGAGGACATTAGATGTACCTGTTTACAATCTAACTTCTGGACTTTTCCCTCAACCTGCTTCTCCTAATGTCTTAACTATCTCAATAAATGGCAACTTAACTTGAGTCCTCCTTGAGTTCTCTTTCTTTAACACTGTATATCTTATCTGTAAAGGAATCAAATAAAAATTTGTCTAGAATCTAACAGGTTCTTCCCACCTGCACAACCACTGCCACAAAGTCCACAAATAATCTTGCTTCTCATGAGGATTATTGCAGTAGCTTCACGACTGGCCTCTCAGCTTTGATCTTTGTGCTTTGTGGAAATCTAGGCCCTATGACATTATCCTTATTCTCAAAATCCTTGCTCTGTGTTAAACCTATATCCTTACAATGTCCTATACAATCTACCCTATGTTTCCTGTATCATTTCATCTTCTACTCTTCCCTCATGCTCGCTCAGTCCTGGTGACACTGCATCCCCTTGCTGTTCCTGGAATATTCCAGACCTACTCCCACTGCAGAGCTCTGCATATACACTTTCCTGTCTGGAATGCTCTTCCATTGGACATCTCCATGGCTTGCTTCTTCATCTTCCTCATGGCCTTGTTCAAACAGTTTGGCAGTAAGGTGTCCCCTAACAACCTTATTTAAAATTCTTTCCTGCCAACTGACACTCTTAATTCACCTCCTATCCACTTCCCCAATTTACTGTTCTCCATAGTACGTAGATCCATCTGGCCAGCAAATATTTTATTCATTTTGTTTATTAACTGTGCTCCCCCTAGCTACACTATAAGTCTCATGCAGCTGGGTTCTTTAATCCATTTTTTTCATAATCACATTTCCAGCACTTAGAACATTGCTTGAAACATGATAGGTGCTCAATAAATGTATCAATTACATGACTAAGTGATTTTCAGATTTCTAATTCATGTTGAGTGGTCATATCACTAGAACAGATATGGGAAAAACAAGTATGGTGTGTGGTAGTTGTTCTAAATATTTGTTGAGTGAGATTTTTGAATTAATAGAAGTAGCATGCTAAATTTAATCTTGTGTGGCAAAAACATAGAATAAATGGACTGGAGATCATTCAGAGGATGGTTGGTTAGTGAGCAGAAGATAAGGCTGTGATATCAACAAGGTTGAATTTTATTCTTTAGAAGGGGGAACCACTGGAGATGATTTTAAGTTGTGGAATGATACTTGTGGATTCTGGCAAAGCAATAAACTGTGTTTGTATTACCTCTTTTGACATTCAAACTAATCTCCTCCATCACCAGCCTGGTTCAGGTCCTCATCGTTTCTTACCCAGCAGTAATCTCCCAAATGATCGCTGCGTCTCCAATTCTTATTCCCCAAATCCATCCTTCATCTTGCCACATATTGATTTTGTAAAATATATATTGGTTCCTATACTGTTGACTTTCTGTCCCACTGACATTCCTTATGTTTATATATATACCTGCAGCCTGTTGGCTCTGATTCTTCAGTGGTAACTAACAGGATATACTGAGGAAGGTTGTTATTATGGGATCAGGGCTAGAGCTTCCTATAGAGTCAGGGATTTCTCTGTACTTATCAATATATACTTAAAATAGGCATTTATTTGTAAAGTTCACTCTCTCCAAAAATATGCTACCCTAATTTGGTATTCCCTAAAAGTTCTTCAAGTGTAGGCACTTGTCAAAAGTCACCCGTATTCTCTAATGATTTCACTTCATGATGACAAATCCTTGGCATTTTGTAGCTGGGCTTTGGGGGATAGGTAAAAGGTGTACCATTAGTGCATGCATAATGGGTACCTTCAACAGCCCCAGTATCAAGGTGTTCATGACACAGCCCTGTAATTAATGGGAATGCACTTTCTGCGCTGTATGTCAGTAATCTGGCAATGACAGATACCTATGTCCTGTTTGATGAACCTGAAAGTGAGAGGAGGTAGGAGAAAACTTGCTAGAAAGCTTATCTCAGTTGACAGTCTAGCCTGGGTGACATTAATGAGGCTTTAAGCATGTTGATATAAATCAAGATGTAGTCAGAAGCAAGGCCAAAGCTGCTTGAAGAAACTGAAATTGGCCGTGTTAGTGTCTCTGGAGCCGATGAAGCAATGATGTTGCTTTCAAAGTAGGGAAAATTTACCAACCCTCTTAGTCAATGAAAGGGAGAAACATCCAACATTCACTTTCAGAACCTTAACACCATACCCTCAGCCCACCACAGCC
>CM053606.1:78106524-78117530 GCA_028646535.1 Procyon lotor | reverse complement strand
CCCCCCAAACTCCCTCCTTGCCTCTCAAATTCTTCATATCAGAGAGATCATACCAACCTCTGTTCTTATCCCATGAATTGTACTGCCATTTTGATAAATTCTGTTTCTCCAGTTTCTACCTTCTTCATTCTGTTACCTCATTCATTGGATCCCTCTTTGCCTGTCTATTCCTATTTGTCCTATTTATGGCATTGTTTATATTGAACTGTGGCCTCAGTTTTGTTTTTTTCTTCCATGATTTTCTTCTTTGTTTGCTTCTGGTCTTGCTGTTTGTTGGCCAAAAGAAAACTCTGCATTTGGTGTTCACTAGTTTATTTCTGAGTGACAATATTTTGTCATACTAATGTACTGGGACAGACTTTTGCTTAGCAAAAATTAGTTATGGTTTAAAAGTCCTTGATCTTGGGGTTCCTGGTGGCTCAGTCATTTGGGTGTCTGACCAATGATTTCAGCTCAGGTTATGATCTCAGAGTCCTGTGATTGCGCCCTGCCTGGGTCTCTGGACTCCATACTCAGCCTACCTGAGGTTCCCTCTCTCCCTCTGCCCCTCCCCCTGCTCATGCTCTCTCTTTTAATAAATAAAATCTTAAAAAAAAATCCTTGGCCTTTGTTAGTCCCTTTTAATTATAAGTTATATATACCAAGAAAAATTCAATATACATCTAATAGGAATCTATTAGGAAGCTGTACTAAGCCTTCTGGATAGATGGGGTATTTATTCATTTCCTCAACAAAAATGTATTAAACACCTACCATGTCATGTGCTTTGCTAGATTCAGGGAGTTCTGTGAAGAAATAAAAATAGCCGTTTCTTTCATGGAACTTACATATGAGTGGAAAAAACAAATTGATTATCTGAATAAGAATCTGATAAGCGTGGGGTGCCTGGGTGGCTCTATCGGTTGAGTGACCAACTCTTGATTTCAGCACAGGTCATGATCTCAGGGTAGTGAGATGGAGTCCCTTGTCCCTGCAGTGGGCTGCATGCTCAGTGGGCAGTCTGAGATTATTTTTCTCTTTTCTCTCTTTGCCAAGGGTTACAGGGAATGAGTCACTCCCCTCCAGCATCACTCTCCTTACTCTAAAAAGGAAGAAACTAGCCTAAGCCCTTTTTCTGGCTTATAGAAACAGGCAAATAACATAAATTCACTTCTATATATGCCTTTAAGATCTTATAACATCTCATAGGTGTCTATAATTACTACAAATATAATTTTAAAAATTATATAATTTAATAATGGCTATCTCTCCCAAAACATAAATCCCAAGACTGTAGGAACTGTGTCGATCATATTCAATTCTGACTCTCCAGGGTCTAACAATAATGCCTGCACTGAGTAGTATATGATAAATGTTTGTTGATGAAGTGAATGAGCCATATTTAGTATCTAAAATAATCCTGTGAAACGTGACCTCAAAGTGAACCTTTACCCTCCCGCTTCTTCAGGCACACAGTTTTGTCTACTGGACACAATGATTCCTAATGCTATAGCTGAATCTGGGAGGCAGAGTATTAAAGGATTCAATTTATTTGTTAAGCAGGAATTATTTACTGATGCACAAAGCAGATCCTAGAATCCACAGTAAACACAAAATAAATGTAAAACAAAGGATTCTTAAAGTTCTAGTTCCTAGGCATTGGCTGATTAAACTTTCTGCTCCCCCCCCTCCAGTGGGTTTTTAGAAATTGAAAAAACACTGATATTGGCTTAGAAGAAGAGTTCTCAAATCTTCAGTCTCAAGATTCCTGTACACTGTTAAAAATTCTTGAATATCAGTGTTTTTCTGTGGGTTATATTTACACATAACTTCTGTATCAGCGGCTAAACCCGAGACTCAACAAACAACAATGAAGTATTGAATGTGTGGGTTTAGACTAAAAATTTTAGACAAAATATCATTTAAATTTATAAGGTTAATCATTGTTAAGCATTCTATGGTCTTTGTATTAATATGTTAAGAAAGATAAAATATACTGGCTAACTTTAGACTTTGAGAGTAAATATCAAAATAGCTAGAAAAACCTGACTATAGAGAGTATAATTCCAAAAATGTAAGGGAAAAGTTGGAAAAACTAAAAAAAAACCCCAATTATTATAAAAGAAAAATTGCACACATGACGTTCAAAAGATGTTGGTAGAAGAAAATTAATATCATAAACCTCCAAAAAATATCTCAGGAAAAACGAATTAAACTGGAAAATGAAGATTTTAATTTGTTAAAAAATAACAGCAATAACCTTATTACATGTTAACATAAACAGCATATTTTTATTAACAACTACTTTTTCCAAAACAAAGTAGAAGCGGTGGCATTGTTCTACATGTTTGTTGATCTCTTTCATATCTCACTTGGTACAGGAGACAACTGAATACACACAGAGGAAGAAGGATAAAATGAAATCTCGTAGTTAAAATTAATTTAGAAATGGATTTTGATTAGCTCTTGAGTTCTGTTACGTAGTGATGCGGAATCTTCAAACAAAAAATTGCTGAGGTCACTAGATGACTAAATGAAGGAGGTGTGAGGGGAGAAACTTACAGGCCTTAACATCATAGAAATCCAACTTCAGGTCTCAGCTTTATGAACATACTATGTGTACTGGTTTCTTCCTTTGTAAGAGGGGCAGCAATGCTTCCATTAAGTGAAAGAATATATATGAAATGGCAGGCACGCAGTTTGCTCCATGTAGACGTTAGCTCCTTTTTCCTTCTCCAATCCCCAAATCCTTGAATAATCTATAACTGAAGCATAAGTTATTAAATTAGCAAGCTCAGTTAAGACCTAAGTACATTAGCCATTATTTCTATTATGCATGCTATTTCATCAACTTTTGTATTTAATTTCATCATTTAAATATCATCAACCAGTGTCTTCGAATCTCAGTGCAACATCAAGGATACTACAGTATTGTACTTGTTCCCAAGTTCCTGATGTTGAGTTGAGCAGGCAAGACATAGCGTGGAAAGCTCAAGCACTTATACACAAGTGGGAGTTAGTATAGTACAAAGATTATGAAGAAAGGTGATTTTAAACCTACCTTATAGAGGAAGATAGACCTCCAGAGATCATGGTGGGAATGATCTGAGTATATTAAATATACATGTCCAATCCAAATGTATATGTGTAGGGGTATCAGCAATCTGAATACAGCAGAACATCACATAATGAAAACACACTCATTGGAATGTAACTGAGTCTTTTACACAGAGTAGTGGAAAAGAACATGGCTTTTAAAATTGGAAACATCTGGTTTCAATTTCTGGTGCTGCCCTTAGGAACTATGTGAACTTCAGTAATTAATTAAATGTTCAGAGCCTCATTTACTTACATGATGGGATTGTAGTAAAGGTTATCACTATCTGCAAAATAATAATAACACCTATCCGTCAGGTTATCAAGAGGGTGACATTATAATGAATGAAAGAACTCAGTTCTGTTGTTCAGACATAGCAAACACTCAATAAGTATTAACCACCATTACTATTATTGTTAATATATATCTATCTGGGTGAACATATTCAATTGTGTTTTTTGAATCATTCAGGACAATCTTAATTCAGTTTTTTAAAACTTTTATCAGAGTGCACCTGGGTGGCTCAGTCAGTTAAGCATCTGCCTTCAGCTCAGGTCATGATCCCAGAGTCCTGAGATAGAATCCTGCATTGGGCTCCCTGCCTGTGGGGTGTCTGCTTCTCCCGCTACCCTTCCCGCTGCTCAATTATCTCTCTCTCTAATAAAATCTTTAAAAAAAAAACAACCCAAAACTTATTAGATGGCATTCCAGATATCCTAGTTTTTAATTAAAACCGCTATTACAATGAGATATCCAAGAAAAATTTCATATACAGTATTGGAGCCACCTTATGAATATATATTTTTTATTATCCAAGGAGTTCTATTTTCTCAGTCTGCTTCAGTGAAGGGCTTCCTTCTTCTGTTGCTCCCAGCTCCTCCTCCATTTGCTAGGTAACTCCCCCAACCATGCAGGGCATTTGGCCCATTATGTATGGGTAACTAGGTGAGGATTTTAGCCTGGTGATAACTGTTCCAACATCTGGCCTCCATCATCCTGTATTTCCTGCTCTGAAACAAGGTCTAACTTCTACACTAGTTTTCCTAGTGATCCTGTCTTCTTGGATTCTGTATATAGCCTTCCACCCAAATATGGATTTAAGTCTAATATTCACTCTATTTGAAAAACACTGATCAAATGTTCACAACTGACCATTTTTTAAATAAAGATTTTATTTTTCAGAGAGAGCACAAGCAGGGGGAGAAGCAAGCTCCCTGCTGAGCAAGGAGCCCAAGCAACTGGATCCCAGGATCCTGTCATGACCTGTGCTGAAGGCAGATGCTTAACCAACTAAGCCACCTACGTGTCCCACAACTGACCATTTCTTAACCTTCTATTTTGTCTTGACCAAACTTTAGTCAAGCTTCTTTCCTTCTTACAGGCTCCTGAACTCTGCTCCCAAGTCAGAACAGTACTAACAAGTAGAATGTGTTTCTTGTCGGTCTCTCTTGAGAATCAGCAAGACACTCTCTCTGCCATATTCAACTGGTCATTTCTCTTTCTTGTCCAACTTCCCTTTAAAAGAGTCTGCTTATCTGTTTTTACTCCCCTTTATCCTCTACAAGAAAAGCCTTTCTGTTGATTTTAAGATGACTGCAGATTTCTGACATCAGAGTTTTGTCCCTAATGCAAAAGTTTTTCTTCTGAACAAAATCTCTTCTAATCTAAGTCTGAGCTGTTTTTGACAACATCTTGGTTCTAATCCCCTAGGAAATTCACCATTTTCCCTGGTTGTTGCTGGACTCCATCTCTTTTCCTCGATATCCTGATCTCCTGGCCAATTCTTAGCAAAAATATCCAGCAACATTTTCCCATATATTCCTGTCCTCTGGGCCCTGAGTGGCTGAGTCTAAACCATTAGATACAGCATTGATGTTAAATTTAAAACATACTTTCAGACTAATGAAAATCACCATCTTATATTGAGCAAAAGTCTAAGTATCTAAGTTTTAGGGAAAATATAAAAATTTACTTGCTATGTATCAGGTGGCATGGACGAACAAAAAGAAAATGAGAACAATTTATTTTGTCAACTCTTCATTTACTCTGCTCGATTGTGTCAATTAGTGTTTTGTAGATGAATTTCCATATTGTATCTAATTAATATGTTGGTTCATGTGCTTATTATATAGGAATCCCTGCTTTGTTTTTATATCTCCATTGAGGTTATTAACATGTCCCAATTTAGTATTATCTGAAAATAACACAAATGGCTTTCTCCTCTTACAAAGAACAAACAAGAAGGCTAAATCACTCCTATTGCACCCTGCCCCCACTGTATCTTCACTGCTGCTTTTCTCATCTCAATTCCATTTAATTATTACCTTTCCATAGCTTCTTACCATGTGCAAGTCACCCTATGTATGAGACTAAAAAAGGAGTTCCTGAATTATCATTTAGATCTCGGAATTTTCTCATTGAGAAGCTTACAATTTTCTTTTGAGCCATGTTATAACAAAGTCCTCTACCTCTTGCCTCTTCATTCCCTAGCCCTTGGTCTCCAGCTAATGGCCAAGCTGGAGATGTATATGTCAACCTTGACATAATATACATGCATCTCAACTTAACTCTTAGAACATATCCATAGGACTCTGCCTTTCATTCATCCAGTGCCTTGAATTCTTCCAAACCTCTTTGGTATGTTTGGATTTGTTTCCTTCCTGGGATTATACACTTGTATCACAGGTATATATTTTTAAATAATTTAAGACTGTTTGAATGCTTTTAAATTCCAGGTAAACTTCTTAGATTTTTAGAAAGATTTCTTTAGTCCTTCTTCCCCAACAGACAAATTCATTAATTATCCTAAAGTCCAAAATGACCACTGTTTTTGAATTATTTTCTTTTTCTTCTTATATGTCTTTGTTCACATTCCCCCATATAGTTTATCTGTCATGATCTCCAATTAGAGAGATTGGAGATCTCTCTAGTCAATTAGAAAATAACTGCTACTACTAAAAAACCACTAGGAAACAATATTTTCTAAATATTCTTTTATTATCACAACTTCTGAGACAGGAATTCTAAGTAACGTGATGTAGGACCCCTAATCTCTCTCCATACAATAATTCCTCTGTAATTTGAAATGAGCATGAACAAGATTGCTTTGGGAATATTGTATAAACATATAAATGCAAGTATTCCTACTTGAGAATTCATGAGAGCTACCCTAGTCATATTGCTTCCCTTGCTAAGTTTGGTCAGGTTAGTGTAGATTTACACCTGCCCTGTTCTGACACATATTAGAATCCACCTTTGGTGCCCTGCATGTCCTGTTAGGATTGGAGCCATCTGAGCTACCTGATGCTGGAGCTGGACATGTTCTTGCTGACCAAACCTCACCTCAGGATGCTGCACCTGCACAAAAGGGCAGTAGACCAGGGAGCCAACATTAAGAACAATAACACTAAATAACAAGAATTAGAACAGCTGATAATCAGTAATCAGTTCTGCCAAGTGCCGTGTTGAGTGCTTTATACAGTCATTTTAACTCATCCTGATAATCCATATGAGGAAAACACAATTGTGTCTACAAATTTAAGAAGTTTATCTCATAATTTGAAATTCATAAGCATTTCAAATATGTTAAGAATATCTTTACTTCAGCCTCTGAACTTCTCTTACATACTTGAGAATCTCAGGTTCTCGGCTCATGCTTACATTGGCAGAGAAAAAAACAAATAGAAGTATATTGCATATTTTTACTGTTATGTAGTCTAATGCACATATTTGCTATAATAAAAGTATATTGCAGTTTGTGGTAGGGGTGCATAAATATGACCATATAATTTATCATCTAAACATGGACACTTTTAAGGCTGAAAGGGGATGTTAAGAATCTAACAGGTGTCAACTTATACGTATAGATGTAACTAGGACTGTACCCAGGAGAGTAAGAAATGTGGTCACCTTATGTCTAAACCATTATCAGCTAGCTGTATCATATTGAAATTTTTCTGGATGCTGATTGATTAGATGAGCATGTTATCTACCTATTATATGAAATACATGCAGTGAAAAGTTAAAATGTTTCAAAATCACAAATTATGCATTTTACTCTCTAATTATAAGGAAATAATTGATAGTCAAGCTTTTTACTCCAATTCTATAAGACTGCCCAAAAAATTACAGTATCATTTAATATTTGTGAGTTAGATAAAAAAAATCATTGTCTATATCTTTACCTCATTACATGATTAAAGTGAAGGACAAAATAAAAGTTTTAGAAATAGAATACCAATTATAACAATATGATTTTCATATTATATCATTGCTTATCAGTACTTAGACCTCATAGTGCATTAAGATGCTCTTTGGATTATGTCAACTTTCTTCTTAGAGCCTTTCAAATTTTTCTTTATAACCTCCAGAAAATACGGTCTTCTTACACTGATATCAGAGGGCCTTCTGCAAACTTGTCTCTTTTGTGCTATCCAATATAGTAGACCACACAGGTGGCCTTTTAAATTTAAAATTAATTAGAATGAGTAAAAGTAAAAATTTAGTTCCTCCAGTACACTAGGCACATTTTAAGTGCTCAATAGACTAGGGGACTAGTGCCTACTATAATAGACAATGCAAAATAGAAAATATTCCTCATCACTAAAAGCTCTTATCTGATAATAAATATTCTTATCTATTGCTTTGCTCTAGAAAATTGCTGCTTTTGCCAAATGAGACTTGTTCCCATTTAATAGATTACACCTTGATTTTTTCAGCCATTTTGCTCAGTTTAACTCTATACCTTGGAAAACCTCTACTACTTGAAGAATTCATATGTTTATCCATACGAACAAATAGTTCTTTTTGGTGATACCAGGAAGTTGTGTTAGGGGTTAGAAAAAGACAAGAAAGATAGTCCTTGCCCTGCAATATCACAGTCTAATGGGTGAAAGTGACAAGTAGACAAGTGGGTACAGATGATAGCAACTAAGAGAGGTAGGAAGCAAGTTTTGCAGGAGCAAATGAATACTCCTATCAGAAACTGGAAATTTACAGCAAATGCTCCTGTGAAAGATGGTGCATGATCTGAACCTAGAAGCATAGTAGGAGTTTGGAAAATGAAATAAAGGAGAATGGAGATAAGAAAACTGAGAGAATATGGACCAATTGGACTTAGAACATCACTATGGCTAGATTTCAGCATGCAGGAAATTCACTGCAATACCAGATCATGACACCTGGATGTAAGAGTTCAGATGCCATGTTGAGAATGTTGGCTTTATTTGCAAACCTAAAAGGCCACTGACAGGGATGCAGGGCCTAAATGCAGGGATGTGACAAGGTCAAATTTGTGTTTTTGCACAGAAGGCCTTACAACAAAGAGGAGAGGTATTGGAAAAGAAAGACATTTAGAAGACCTATTTATTCACAATCTAGGTGACAAATAAGGGCCTAAATTAAGGTTGTGGCTGTTGGGTAGGAGGGAAGATTCTGAGAGGTTACAATGCATAATTGATAATAATTGCTAGGTATTGGCCATTTCAGATACCATCTTCAGGTTGAAGCCTTTCACATTTGGGAATCTCTGTGTGTAAATTATTATGGCACTTATTTGCTAATGCTAATTTCTACTACCGATCCTTGATACCAAAGACTATGGTGTATACTTCACATTATCCCTTATAATGAGCAACCCAGGTCTTTGCTTTAATGAGTACTTAATATATATTTGATCACTGATAGTCTTCAGATCAAAATTAATATTGTTGAGCAAATGTCTAAATGAACTCTAGTAACAAAGGACATATGAGAGAAATAATGAAAAGAAAGTTATGGGTGGTAAGGTTGGTGCTTTCGTATCACATTAAGTTCCTTGATTGTATTTTTCACAATGTTAATGAAATAACAAAAAGTATAATTGCTGAGCCTTTATCTTCCCCACTAGGATATATACATCTTATTACTGTAAGAATCATGGCTGTCCTGATTATTGTTGAATTCTAACTCCTAGAATGGTGTCTAAATCATAGATGATGCTTAATAAATATTTAGGAAATGAATCAATCTGAACTTCACAGATAAGAGAGAAATTACCATTTATGGACCACATGTTATTCTCTGGACATTAGCCTAAGTTTATAGTTCTATAAATGTTGTCTCTTATATATCAACATATTGTAAGTATTAGTATACCACGAAAATAAGTAGCCCCTTTTTTCCAATTGAAGAAACTCTGGTTCAGGGGCCCTAGATGACTTACAGGATAATCAATGAATAGTAGTCCTGGAACTTGAAGGCAATTTCTTCTGGGTCCAAAGTCCATAGTTTTGTTTTGTTTGCTATGCTAACTTGCCCTTTATCTTCTAAGTATGGAAATTCCATTTGGGAGAGGACATTTGTAATGCAGAAGTATCATTGAGCATTAGATCTCCTTAGTGGGCTATTGTTTAGATTGGCAACCACCTACTCAGTGCTTTTAAAGTACCAGCCCTGGCTTGGGACAACAAAAATGAATAATAAATGGTCACTGTCCTAAAGGACCCCACACTACTGGTGGAGACAAATGCTCACACAGATAATTTTAGGGGTAAGGAATGAGTGGGTAAGTGGTGGAGAGAAATTCCTCAGCCCCAAACAATATGGGCATGCAACAAAAACTAGTCCAGCAGTTTAATATTCCTCATCCCTGATAAATATTAGAATAAGAAATGAGATGAAATGAAGAAAGTTGATTAGACTTTCTGTCCCAAATTACAATGCTTGAACTTAATCATGTAGACCCTGAGAAATAGCCATTTTATGCAAGGTATTAAAATAGTTGTATCTGGTTGACTCTGGTTTCCATTTAAAAAAGGGATTTAAATGATGGAAGATTGGAGAGGTTTTATCTAGATAAGTGTCCTAACTCAAACAACAGTAACAGAGATGGAGAGGCGGAGCTAGAATAAAGAAACAGGAGGTAAATCTGTTTAAATTGGTGGATTATGAATGAGACACAAAGGAGTGGAGAGAAGTTCTCATATTCCAGTCTTGATGGGTGAAATTGATAGTTGTGCCTTAACAGAGTTGGAACAAATATGAGGCAGTTCTGTCAGTCTTAAAACTAAAACAAACACAACAAAACAGAAAGCACAAATCCTCTTGCCCTCATTTCTTCTAGTTATCACTTCATTTCTCTGCTACCCTAATTGCAAAACTTCTTGAAAGTGTAACCTAGAGTTGCTGACTCCATTTTTTCTCCCCTGTCTTCTGAACTCCTCTAGTAGGCTCTCTGCCCTCACCGTTTCACTGAGACCATTCCTGAGTAGTGCACAAATGACTTTCATTTTGTCAAAACTGGATATTTTCATCATCTTTCTTATTTGAATCAAAACAGCATTAAGCCAGATATTCATTCTCTCCTCCTTAAAACACAGTTGTCTCTTAATCTGTAATACTCTGGTTATTTCCTTTCTTAAACTCAATAGCTAACTCATTCTCTTATGATTCTCAAACCTTGGAGTGAACCAGTGTTACATTGTCTCCTCCCTGTATAGCAACATAATCCACGTTGTAAACCTATCTTGTCTCCCAGCTTTAAATACAAGACATATGCAATAACTTCTAAATTGATATCATCTGCTTTATACTTTCCTTTGAATTCCAAGCTGGACTTTTCCAAATTCCTAATACCTCCATTGGCATATCAATCATAATCTCATACATGTCAAGACATGGTTGTTTTTGTTTTGTTTTTTGAGAGAGAGCAAGTGCGCATGAGTTGGGCAGAGGAAAAGGGAGACAGAGAATCCTAACCAGACCTTATACTCAGCTTGGAGCTCAACATGGGGCTTGGTCTTACAACCGCCGGAGATCATGACCTGAGTGAAATCAAGAGTTGGAAGCTTAACCAACTGAGCCACCCAGGCGCCCTAAAACATGCTTTTGGTACCTGTTTCTCTACTATCACTACCACTCACACACCCATGATTTTAATGAATTTTATCAA
>CM053606.1:78071697-78106424 GCA_028646535.1 Procyon lotor | reverse complement strand
TTACAGTCTAAATAAGCCAGCTAAATGGTCTTCTTGTTGCCACTCCTCCTTGGTAGCAACTCATTTCCCACAAGCAGAGGGATCTTATAGAGGTATAAATTCTATCATATTGCTCCACTGTTTCCTATTAAATCCTCCTTATATTGGCTTTAAAACTTGTACTGATCTAACACATTCTCCAACACATACACTGTCTGATTATCCATTAGACTTGTAACCCAGTAGACCTCTCCGTCCTCCTCAAACATGCTCAGCTCACTGGCAACAGTGAACTAGCCATTCTTTCTGCTTGAACTACTCTTCCACACAACTTCACGTGGCTGACTTCATCTTGTCATTCAATCTCCGCTCCGATGCCTCCTCTTCAATGAAACTTCTTTAGACCCCCAGTGACTCTCTCTCACATCCAGTTGATTCTCTGCATAGCATGTATCATAATCTGTTGTTTTCTATTTATTTTGGTATAGATTGTCTGCCTGTGACCTCACCACACACAAACTAGGAAAACTACATAAGAGTAGGGATATTGTGTTGCTCACTGCTGTATCCCTAAGTCCTACAATAGGCAACATGACAAGTCTAAAGCAAAAGCTAAACTGAAAGACAATGGCAAACACATGATATAGGCTAACATGGTCTATGGTTAGGTGAACTATTATGAGGTAATATATGTTACAGAAGCCAAAGTATTCAAGAGGGAATCAGTGCAAAACTTTATCAAAAGTGGTACAGACCTGTAAAATAGTGATTGCTAAGATCTAAGTGTTCAACGGATTTTGTAAAATACATGGTCTGGTCTCTCATCACTTTGGTCACAGTAATTTCAGAGAGGTGGAGACAGCTGAAGGCAGAATATAGGAGTGGCTAGAGAGATAAATGGAAGGAAGGCAAAAGGAAAAGGGAGGATAACACTTTTTCAATAAGCTTGACTGAGAAAAAAGAGATGAAGTGCATTCTGGTTGGAGTAATGGCATGATGTGCTGAGAGATAGTTGAGGGAAAAGAAATAATAGAGAAAGAACTTAAGGAAAGTTCTTTTACTTAAGGAAAGAGGTGAAATGCACCCAAGTCCCAGAGGTGGCAAACAGGAATAGAGATGGGCCTCAAGAGAAACAAGAAGAATGAAAGGCAGATGCTTCTAGTTTGAGATAGTTCATGTTGGTATTTTAAATTTTCTTAAGTGGCAACTCAGCCTTCTGAAAAAAAGTTCGGCATTGGGTAGAATTCTTGCAGATGATGGTGAATGTCTAGAATTTTTTTGGGAAGTAAGTGAGAGGCACATCTGACACAAGAATGGTAAGAACATTTTACTATGGTGAGATTGAGACCCACTGAATTTGAAAAGCATGCACACAGTTGTATAATATTAAAGAGAGCTCAGTATGTTGGGTATAGGATTGGATGAGAGGAATTTGGAAATTGATTAAAAACCAGAGAATTCTTGGGGCACCTGAGTGGCTCTGGGTTAAACCCTCTGCTTTCGCCTCAGGTCCTGATCTTTGGATCCTGGGATAGAGCCCTACATCGGGCTCTCTGCTCAGCGGGGAGTCTGCTTCCCCTCTCTCTCTGTCTGCCTCTCTGCCTACTTGTGATCTCTCTCTCTCCCTGTCAAGTAATTTTTTTTTTTTTTTTTTAGAGAGAGAGATCACAAGTAGGCAGAGAGGCAGGCAGAGAGAGAGGGGAAAGCAGGCTCCCTGCTGAGCAGAAAGCCTGATGTGGGGCTCCATGCCAGGACCCTGAGATCATGACCCGAGCTGAAGGCAGAGGCTTTAAGCCACTGAGCCACCCAGGTGCCTCTCAAATAATCTTAAAAAAAGAAAAAACAAAACAAACCACCAGAGAATTCTAGGGAGGTTCTGGCATAAAAGCAGAATTGAGTAGATTGGTGGGAAATAGTTTAAGTGATCAATCAAGTATTCTAATCAAGTATTCTAAACTGGCAAGGTCATGGGGCTCAGTGGGTTAAAGCCTCTGCCTTCGGCTCAGATCATGATCTCAGGGTCCTGGGATCAAGCCCCACATTGGGCTCTCTGCTGGTGGGGAGCCTGCTTCCCTCCCTCTCTGTCTGCCTCTCTGCCTACTTGTGATCTCTGTCTCTCTCAAATAAATAAAATCTTAAAAAAAAATAACTGGTGAGGCCAATAAATATTCTATTAGTGTGGATTAGAATCAGAGTTAAACTACAAACTAAATCATGGGTGGGGTAGGAAAACTTCATAAGGGTATGCTTTTAAAAATAAAAGGAGTATTTTTCTTTTCTAATATATTTAAGTTTAACACCATGCCAAGGGAGGTGCCACAGACACTGGCAATTTATGTATCCATGTAGGTATCTGGTTCTAAGGGCCAAAGGAAACTAACATCTAGCCCACAGAGACTGCTCCCTCTGGGCATGGGGAGGGGGAAGAGCATATTTAATTCATACAGGCACAGGTCCAATAAATCACTGTACTTTAGTGAACATCTTCTACTCAACGGCATAGGCAAATTTATGTAAACAGCATCACACTGGGCAGACTATTTTGTAAGCTTTCCCCAAACCTGAAAACTAAATCTGTTTCCTCTCCCTGTCAATGGGTATATCTGTGAAGCTTAATTTTGGCAGTGCTGCATGGTCCCATTATCTCTCTCTCTATTACCTATTTAGTTTCAAATGTAGAATTTAGTGACTCATCAGTTGGATATAACATCCCATTACATCAAGTGCCCTCCTTAATGCCCATGACCCAATTATCCTTCCGTTTTCTCCTCTCCAGAAGTCCTCAGTTTGTTTCCTTAGTTCATCGTCTCTTATGGTTTGCCTCCTCTCAATTTTCATCTTATTTTTTCCTTCCCTTGCTCTATGTCCGTTTCTTTTGTTTCTTAAATTCCACATCTGAATGAAATCATATGGCATTTGTCTTGCTCTGACTTATTTTACTTCACATAATATCCTCTAGTTCCATCCCATGTCATTGCAAATGGCAAGATTTTATTCTTTTTGATGGCTGAGTAATATTCCATTGTATATCTATACCACATCTTCTTTATCCCTTTGTCGATGAACATCTGGGCTCTTGACATAGTTTGATTATTGGGGACATTGCTCTTATAAACATTGGGGTGCAGGTGAATCACTATTTTTTTTAAGCCTTAGGTAAATATACCTAGTAGTACAATTGTTGGGTCATAAAGCAGCTCTATTTTTTTGAGTTTGTGGGGAATCTCCATACTGTTTTCTAAAGTGGCCACACCAGTTTGCATTCCCACCAGCAGTGTAAGAGGGTTTCTCTTTCTCTGCATTCTTGCCAAAATCTGTTGTTTCCTGAGTTGTTGAGTTTAGCCATACTGACCAGTGTGAGGTGGTATCTAATTGTGGCTTTGATTTGTATTTCCCTGATGCTGAGTGATGTTGAACATTTTTTCATGTCTGTTGGTCACTTATATGTCTCTTTGCAGAAATGTCTGTCGATGTCTTCTGCACATTTATTCACTGAATTTTGTTTTTTGGGGGTGTTGAGTTTGATTAAGTCCTTTATAGATTTTGGATACTAGCCTTTTATCTGATAATACATTTGAAAATATATTCTCCCAGTCTGTAGGATGCCTTTTAGTTTTGTTGACTATTCCCCTTTGCTGTGCAAAAGCTTTTTATCTTGATGAAGTCCCCGTAGTTCATTTTTGCTTTTGTTTCTCTTGCCTCTGGAGATGTGTCTAGTAGGAAGTTACTCTGGCTAAGGTCAAAGAGATTGCTGCCTATATTTTCTTCTAGGATTTTGATGGATTCCTTTCTCATGTTTAGGTCTTACATCCATTTTGAGTTTATTTTTGTGTATAATGGGAGAAAAATCAAGGAATCGATCCCATTTACAACTGCACCATTATTTAATGGATAATATAATATTTAGGTTCTCAAGAAATATACTCCTTTAGTAGCATATATTAGTGTCCAATTTCTTTATCATCTGAATTAGCTTTTAAAAAATTCTGAATATCTCAATATTATTTTCTATTCACCACTAAGAATCAGTAAAGTATGGAGATGAAACTCAGATTCTCAAATCAGTGTATCCATGTTGGAAAACTAACTATATAACGTTGAACACATTAGTTAGCCCTTCTACATAATTAGGTTTTTCTGAGGATATAGATAAGTTAATATAAATAAAATGCTTAGAAAATTCTCTACAGATAGTAAATGCTATTTTAGTAACTATTGTTATTCAAATCACTTAATCTTTTTTCTTTTCTGAGTATAGCATTATAGTTAAGTATGTGGGTTCTAAGCGTCTGCCTTCGGCTCAGGTCATGATCCCAGGGTCCTGGGATCGAGCCCCGCATCGGGCTCATTGCTCTGCAGGAAGCCTGCTTCTCCCGCTACCATTCCCTCTGCTTGTGTTCCCTCTCTCGCTGTGTTTCTCTGTCAAATAAATAAAATCTTAAAAAAAAAAAAAAAGAACGTGGGTTCTGCAATCAGATGGGATATGATCATTGACTCTCCAATTACTGGCCTTATGGCTGAGCAGGTGACTTCATCCCTTTGAGCTTTAGTTTACTTACCTTGGAATCTTCTTAGTATAGTTAGTATAGTTATGAGAATTAATGGGTTAATTCTTGGAATACATTTTGCAAAGTAAGTGGCGTAAATATGAAATAGCTACTATTAATATTGCAGTGATTTCTTTATGGTGTATATTATAAACAGTGATCTTTGTCTCTTATATACATTTAATTTCTTTCCTAGTGCATCAGGGTCCTAATAGAAAACACCTAGCCCAATCAAAATAGGATAATTTGAGAAAGATACATTTATACATGTTTTAAAAGGTATGGTGAAGGGAAGAAACCCCAGGGGATTATGCAGTAACCTAGAGCGGACACCTCTAGAGTGAAAGGATAAAGGGAGGAAGAGATTTCTGGAAATTGAGAATAACAGTGGACATTGACTGAGCAACACAAGTTCTAAGTGATCATCAAGGCCACTGGGGCTTCCCATGGTAAAGTCCAAGGGAAACCAAAGAACCCCTAGGAGCCACTGATGCACACAAATTCAATTTCTCGAGGCCTGGAGGTTTATTCAGTCACAAGGATAGAGAGTAGACTTAAAAAAAAGGATGGAATTAGGGGCGCCTGGGTGGCTCAGTCGTTAAGCAGCTGCCTTCGGCTCAGGTCATGATCCCAGGGTCCTGGGATCGAGCCCCGCATCGGGCTCTCTGCTCTGCAGGAAGCCTGCTTCTCCCGCTACCACTCCCTCTGCTTGTGTTCCCTCTCTCGCTGTGTTTCTCTCTGTCAAATAAATAAAAAAAAAAATCTTTAAAAAAAAAAAAAAAGGATGGAATTAGATCTCAAGGGGCAAAGCTAGAGTCATTTTTATTTTTGTTCATGTTCCCTTTTGCCAAATATTCACATCTAATTTTTTAAATCAAATTTGTTAAATTTCTTCATAGTGTCTGGTATTGAGGTCACATTTTGGCTATCCCTGTTCCAAGGTTATAAAAAATAGTCATAATTTTTCTATATCTATATAGTTTTCTCTTATATTTAAATATAAATCTACCTGGAATGTATTCCACATTCTTTTTATGTCTCAAATGTCTAGCTATTTGAATGCAATTTATTAAATTATTCATTTGCTGGAGCTATGCTTTGACTGGATATTTTATTGTGATGGTGTGAGAACTCAAAGATTAGGGGCTAGAGGTAGGTGTTAATTTTCTAAATTGTGTTGGGGCTAAATGAGAAAGAGATGCTAATAGAAGAGTAGAGGATCTGCGTAGGTAAAAGGTATTACAAAATTAAGGTGAAATCAGTAATATTTTAGGCTTTCATAAATATTATTTCCATTGCCTAAAATGCATTTCTCATCTCACCTACCATATCCTGAGTCTTTTTCTGCTGACAGAGCTTGTCTTGTCTATGGCCCCATCTCCTCTCCAGTCCATCTGTTCTTTGCTCCCAGGTACTCTGCATATATTTTTTTTTTTTCATTTTCACATATAACATTGTAATGATTACATGGATGTTGCTTCCTAGCTAAATTATGAGATCCTCCAAGGCATAGCTACTCATTGTGAGTGTTGATTTCCCAGTTTCTGGATCATGTCCTAGAATGGGCACAGATAATGCCATAAGTAATGTGTATCACACAGTGAATAAAACTGACATAGGGCTAACAAATGATGGAAATTCTCTAGGGCTGAGGGCAAGGGTCATGTAGAGAGCTATGTTTCATGCTGAGATAATTCATAAAATAGAAGTCAAGTGGGAAAGGGAGAGTCGACTGAGGAAAGTATCTGCCAAGTTCACCAGCAGGCTTGGCATTAGTAGTAGGCCTGGGGTCAGAGATGGAGAACTAGGTGTGTGGAAGAGTGAAGGTCAGCAGCAGGCAGTTGGCTGAGGTGTGATGGTCCAACTATTCTGTGACTCATGCAAAAGAGGGGTTGTATAAGGTCAGTAAGGAAACAGCATTCTGAAGGAGGAAAAAAAGGGTCTATCTTCCTTTCTCAGATCTTTTTACTATTTCACGTAAGGGCTGTACACATTTTGAAGGTTTAGAATATCTTCTGGGTGCTATTTCACTTGTAATAGACACTTAATTACAATGCATGAGTGGTTGGGCAGGATTGCTGCACAGGGAGGATGGCTAGGCCTGAATGGAAGATTCCAGAATTCATGTCACGACTGGTTAGGCATTTAAATATGTCCATTGACTCCTTTACTAAATATGTTTGATCTTTATATGTTTGATCATTAAAATCAAAATAATGGTGGCACAAGCTCTCATGTGTTAGAAAGCAGTACCCATATTATTTTCCGGCTGGTTCTGAGAATTTCCCTGGACGGTGCCACTTGCCCTGGGGACAGATTTCCACTGATCGAGAGGCACATTACCCCACTCTGATTTGGGGAGATAACTTTATTTTCCACTTGTCTGCTTCTCCCTAATCAGCGGAAATGTTCTTATTCCCCACAACACGTAGGATCCCAGATGATAACGTTAATATTTTAAGGAGAGTTTAGAGAAAAATCACAGGAAGAACCTCCATAAATGAACTTTTCACCACTGCAGGTAGCCCAACCCCTCCTTAGATTTCCTCTCAGGTTGTGCTCCTTGTTCATTCCTGTCCCACCTCCCTGGGGCCTTGAGAAACTCTGCCCATCAAGAGTTGGTCAGGCTGCCTCCTAGACTTCTGAAATTGGGTCATTTTGGTTGGCCTCAGTTCATGGCTTTCCTGCACATTACTTTTATAAGACATTTTCAGAGTACAGATATTCAGATTAGACATTTTAATATTTGCTAAATAGGAAGAGTTGTTCTTGTCATTTTATTCTCATTTATTTTTAACACTAGAAATGAACATGTAACTCCAAGTTTTAGGACTTAGTTCCAAGTCTTAACCACTTACCATTTATGTGGCCTTTGGCAAGTTCTTTGAACTGAGTCTGTTTCATTGAATATCAAATAATGCAAAACTTTCACATTATATTTTAATGATACGCTCCAAGAAAATACAACATAAAGCCAAATGCTTATAAGAAGAATTGTTTCCATAAAAATCAAGAGAGATTCCCAGATACTCATTATCCAAGACATGTTATGCCCCCTGCTTCATCCTGCCACTACTCTTCCTACCTACCTCCCTGCAAATGCTTAAATTGCACAGCTTCTCACCCTAATGAACATTTAAGATCATCCATTCAAACTCCTACCATGGCCAGTAAGATCTCTTACCGTGTGGCTTCTACTTACCCTCTTTCACTTGACTTCTTATTACTCAAATATTTGCTCATTCTGCTCTAATCACATAAGCTTTTGTTCTGTTCTCTGAATACGCCAAGTTTATTCCTCCTGCCTTACAGCTTTTGCAAGAAGCTCTTCTTTCTGCCTGAACTATTCTTCTCCAAGTCTTCCTATATAGATAGCTCTTGCTTGCAATTAAATTTTAGCTCAAATAAGACATTGTCAGAAAGGCCCTGACCATCTACCCCATCCTAACACTAAGAATCACAGTAGCCTGTTTTTCCTTCTTCATAGCGCTTACTACTATCTGAAGTTATTTTATTTGCTGCTGTGCATTGTCTGTCTCCTATAATGAAAGCGTATGCTCCTTGTGCATATGGACCATGTCTGCCATTTTCACGGTCGTACCCCAATGTGTAGAATACAGCCTCACACATAGTAAACCTTCAATAAATAATCTGGTTAATAGTGTTAAGTTAGGAATAATAATTTTTGACTTTGGGTTTGATGGAAGAATTATGCAAACACATGAAACTGGGCCCCAAAGGAAATGACTATAGTAATCAATTCCTAAAATGGAGTGAGTTAAATAGAGGGGGTGGGTTCTTGCAAAGGTCTATCGACCTCCATTGTCATCACTCTTTATTTACTTTGAAGAGTAGAATTAGAGGCAGGGCTCAAAGAGTTTGAGGAAGACCTAAAATCTCTGTACCTTGTTTTCTTTCTTGAAGAGTCAACAAACAAATGAAGTATAGATTGATTTTGAATTTCATCATAATGGGTCTTTTGTTTATTCCTAGCCAATGTACTTGTATGACTTACGCCAATAATGTCAGTGCAAAATTCGAATAGTGATAACCAGGATGTGTGTGAGAAGAGTTAATTATAAAAGAAGCTGTAGCCAGACCTCTTTCACTTGATGCATATTGAAACCTCATATCGAGAAATTCTGACATAAGAAGACCAGGTGGGCCCTGGCCATTGGTAATTTTGCTAAGCTCTCCAGGCTCTTAAAATGAGTTGCCATTATTGAGAATGACTGATCTAGACCAGCCCCTTCCTAGTTTAAAACATAATTCAGAAATCCATATGATGTTTTTACATTGGAATTTTTTAACAATTAAAAAACTACAGTTATGCCCAATTATAGAAACCTGATAGTAAAAATTAGACCGACATGCTTTTAAAGCTTGATTGTTATAAAGTTCTAACTTTGCATTTAATCGATAATGGGCCTAGTAAGAAATGTCATGAGTTTCTTAATATTCTTTTGAGAATATAATATAAAGAGCATTTTCATAGAATCATAAAGAATTATTAGATGAAAGCAAAATATTTTTAAAGTCTAGAGTCATAAATATAGAATTTTTCTATTTTTATACAAGCCTACTAAAAGCTGGCTTTTTAAAGTATCAAATAATTTTTAGTTATTTCATAGAAATTAATGGATAAAAATACATTTTCCTTAAATGACATTTTAAGTATCATTCCCCAGGAATTCAGGCAGTATTCTCAAAGCAATTGAAGACTTTGAATTAATGTAAATATTATTATTTATGCCCAGTATGGGGGTTCACTGGGTATTTAAAGTATACATACATCCTTTTTATCTCGATATCACTTGATTTTTTTCCTTGTGCTCTATGTACTTAGCAACGGACTGCTTGTCTTCTTTAATGAATATTTATCACCTATCAATGCTGGGAGATTAGTCACTGGGCCAGCCTAGGATTCCTGTTTTCTTGACCCTTACAGTTCGGTCCAATCTTTGTCAAACTTTATTGTGTATACAAGTCCCCTGCATCTTGCTGAAATCCAATCTCTGATACAGATTTGGTGCATGGCCTAGAGTTTGCATTCTCACAAGCTCCCAGTCTTGCTGCTGGTCTGTGGATCACATTTAAAGTAGAAGACTTCATCTTTCCTTGGTGGTTTTAAGCTTCAGTGGCTCCTATTATTTAATCAGTCCTAACCTCTAGTTTTCTTATGAAGTGTACTATTAAAATCTTATTCAGTACATTCATTTTTTATCTTGTAGTTTTGTTCTCTTATTCAATTATAACTTGTCTGAAGGCAAGAACCGAGTTTTATATTTATCTCTCTTAACGCCTGGTATGCCTGGGATCAGAGAAACTACTCAGTGAATACTTAACTGGGTGATACTCCATGATTTAGGTTTAACTCTCCATAAAAGCTGAAGGGGGCATCAGAAGATTTCTCAAAAACCCCAATGTAACCAGACTGAAGATCAAATGGATTTGGAGATAGTAATCTTTCCACTGAAAGGAATTCTGGCCTTCTCAACACACCCTAACAGTCCATCTCTTTTTTGTTTTTGGCATGTGATTCAAGTAGAGGGCATGCAGCAAGTTAGCACTACCCGTCCCCGCACCGCCGCCCCCCTTCCCCCCCCTCCCCCGCCATCAGGCAACAGGAAGCAGCTCTCTCAGATTCCACAGATTAAAAAGGTTTGTGGAGAGAAAGCAGTGGTGTGCCTAATCTGCAGGAAAGGTTTGCGGGGAAAAATACCAGTTCTGATTATTCCCACAGTGCCTCTTCTGAACAGAAATGGGAATTGTGGGCTTCAGTTTATTATTTTAATTAGCCTTCTGCGGTGCATAACAGCCACCAACGTGGTCAGAAAGCCACAGTACATCCCCATGTATATTTCATAGGTCTCTACACTGTGGCTTTCATATTTCAAATAATTTCGTCCCTAGGCTTTGGCCAATTGTTGCAATAATGCAAGTGTGCATGAGCACATGCAGTGTTATTTATTACATAAATGCCCACCAAATGCTACCTAGCATCCCCATTTTTACTTTCTTCTTTTCCCTGGGAAATGCCTTCCCTCAATCTGACCTTACAGAAACATGTTTCTGTGTGTTAAACTGCCTTCTCAGAGCTCTGATTCTTACATGCATATAGTGAGATTTCTGTCCTATTGCAAAGGGGCCATTTTCCTCCGTGACACAAGCCTTTTTCAACTGCTTCACACCTGCAGCTTCCTGCTGCTTTGGGCCCGTTAGTGTTGCCCAGGGAGTGCTGCATTTTATTCCTCTAGTATGAGAGACTCAATGTGATAATGACAATTAGTTCTCAATCCTGAATGAACTATAGAGAAAGCACAGACAGCCAAAATCCAAGAAGCAATGTCCTGTTTGAAGGATAGTGAACCTTATTCTAAAGCCAATGTTTGTTTTCAGTCACTGATGAATAAAACCAACAGCATCGTCTCATACACATGGCCTGCAAGAGAGTGGGTCTTGAGAGTTGAGTCAATGGTGAACACTTTATTTAGATTGCAAATTATCTAGCTACCTCAGCAGACTGCGAAATCAACTGGAAGCTTTTCAGCATTTAATTAAGCAGGACAAAAGAAAGTCCCAATAATAACAGTGTGAAACTGCCGGAGAAAAATTATGAATACAAAGGGAGAAATCATCAGTAATTAACCCCAATCTGAGACTACAGAGGAGACTCCAAAACAAGAAGGGAGCGCATGCAAATAATACGAAATTTGCTTGTCTTGAATGATTTCGCTTTTAATTTAACTACAAATTCACAAGAACAGTGGTCCAATTGCTAGGGGGAAAAATGTTCCCCGTAGCAATTTCCCAAACCTTCATGGGGAAGATGAGTTTCACATCTAATGTGTGCTTTTCCTTTTGTTTCATGGTTGGATTTTTACAGTATTACGTTATCATCCCCGGCCGAGATACTGTTCAGGGTGAGGGGGAAGGAATAATGGTTATGGGGTTTGGGGGTTAAGGAAGGGAGGGAATTCTGCCCATAAATCTGCAGTGATCCTTTAGCATCTGAGAAAATGGTGTCTTTGCTCACTGCTAGTCACCTTGGAGAATTCTTTTTAAAATTCTGGCTTGTATATTATCTTATTTAATGACACCTTCCATGACCCCCAGGGTTTCTGTGCTCTTACTATTTTAAGGTACCTCTATTAATTAGCAAGTTTCACCATTACCCTATGACTATTTAGTCTCCATTATGACACTTTTCTTTGGCTCCTTTAGGGTATAACCTGGATCTGAAGGTGTTCATTCTCATTTTCCGGCTCCTAGGACAGTGCCTGACTACATGTTAGCTTCTTAATAAAAATTTCTGAATTTTCGGGGCTGAGCTCCTTACCCCTGTTATTTTATATGCTACAGAGGCAAAATGTTTGGACTCGTGGAATAAAGTGACATTGAGTAAACATTAGGATCAGCTGATTTTCAAAAATTTTAGGGAAAATACAAATCATGTAGAGAAATTGGCTTTTGTTTATATGCCTCAACTTGAATAATACATAAGTAGCCCTTTATATTTATCTGACCATAAAATAGCAACAGTAATTTTCCTTTAAATTAGCTTACAGTTTATAATCTCAATGCCAGGATTGCTTCCTTAGTTATTTTGAACTTGACTTTTTTTCCTGAAGTGCCAATTTACTGCCGTAATGTTATCTGTTGTTCGATAATGGTACTTGTAATTTAAATAGATGGCACACTGTCAGGTGTCAAAGTATATTTTTTAAATAGGGGTGTTATTTTGAAAATAACTTCATAAGCCATTGTTAAACTGTTATTTTGAGAATTAAAGAGAATTTGGCCTAATGATTGTTTAAACAAAGTCCTGTGCTAATAGCATTCTACCATTGTAAATATCAGCTCTGAATGACATTACATATTTCAGTAAAAGTAACCCCCTGGTAATTGATTCTTGACTCATATTCTTTAACTTATTATGAATTGGGATTAGTCTCGGTTGTTTAATTTTCCTGTCTCTGTGCATTTCCTCAAACTGTTCTCTCCACCTGGAATACCATTCCTTCTTATCTCTGTCTATTTAAATCCCAACTATTTTTAAGTTTCAAGTCAATTATCATTCATAGAATGTATGCCAGGAAGTGCCTTACCTTTGTAGCTATTCACAAAGCATCCATTGGCTTTCTCCCTTCCAGGAAGATTTATAGTCCAGTCCATAATTATTTCTCTTTCTAGTCTGCAATTCCAGTAATTGCATTAAACATGTACTCAATAATACAAATTCAACTGGATATGCATGGATTGGGATTGGGGAGAGTAAGAGCAATTGCGCATGTGCCAGAGAGAGAGAGAGATTTTAAATAGAAGTTGATTTTAAAGCCCCTAACTATATCCCACTCCATTCAAAACAAATGTCCTAAATGAGCATGAGTTCCTACATGGGTTCCCTTAGCTGTTCTCAAATTACCTGTATCTCAGAAGGTAAGGTCTCATCGCTATGCTTGGTTCATTCAATGTAACCCCAAACAGGCTTAGGCTTGACTTGATAATTGAAAGATAAAACAATTATTTGTTCCAATACTGAAGGGGAGCCTGACTGAATAGGATTTGATGAACAACTCAATCTTCAATAAGTTGTCTTCCTAAAGAGTTTTCTGGGAAATTATAAACCTATATATTATAATTTTCTTCTGACTCACTGATTTTATAGTCTAACCTTCACTTTAAATGTGACTTCTTTGTATCATATGATAAATACTTCTGTGGGTATCTATTTTCTGTTAGATGATTATGGTAGATTGGATCCCTGCTCTCATTTCTCATTCTCTTTCTCTCATTAACATTATACTTCCACATTGTCAGGGCAACCAGATTTTACTTCTTCACCTTTATCTGTTGATCTTGATGGTGATGAGACACAGCAGACTTTAAATGTGCTGTTGAATATGGCTTTTTCTCTAGTGTTCTTACGGTTCACCATGAGAAGTACAAGGTGGTACCCAGTAGCAACTTTTTCAAGAATAAACACTTGTACCAGTTGGGAGTGGTATCTGATTCCACCCAACACCATCAAGATCTACATCCAATCAATGGTGGTATGCCCTTGTTCTTTATCTGTTCCCGTGATAGTAGCATACTATCCGTAGCATAAGGTCTCTGCCTGTATTAAAGGAGTCACTATGTATCTTAGAACAGTATCTGACACAAGGGAAGTGCTCAGTAAGTGTGAATAATTATTACCATTAAAAAGATATTTTTTGAAGTAGGTTCCATGCCCAACATGGGGCTTGAATTCACAACCTCATGATCAAGTCACTTGTCCTACTGACTGAGCTAACTAGCGCCCCATCATTACCATTTTTAGGCATAGTTTAATCACCTTAAATAGAGTATCTCAATACTAAAACTTTATCGTTGTTTCCATTTAGCATACGAAAAACTCCAGAACAGAGTTAAACATGTTACCCAAGGTCACACAACTTTTAAATAGCAAAGTGAGACTCAGAATGAGAACTTGTTAACTCTGGAGTTCACTTCTAACCACCAAGCTGTCTCCTTTATATTACTTTTGCTACTTACCACATACATAACCCAAGGCAATATGGAACTGAACCAGCTAACTGCTAACATGGAAGGGAACCAAAGAGGAAATAATACAGAACAGGAGAAGAATAGTATCTCAGAATATTATCTCACCACACTAAGACTGTTGAGTAACCATAATGATTTTCACTTTGTTTCTAAGGGAGAACATAGCAACCCCTAGAAAGTGTTTTTACAAATCTTTTTTTCTAATGTAGTTTTCAGGAACCAGCACAAAACACACTTAGAAAAGAAGGAAAGCAAAGAGGATAGCCTCTTTGCAAACCAGACTTATTAAAAATATTCACTTATTTGTATATATGGATTTTTCACAGTATCTTAAGACAAGTGAAGGGTCTTTTGTTGAAATGCTTTATTTTAAATCTTAATGCTTATTGCCCAGGAGTGGTAAGGACATTGAATTTTCTTATGGAATTGAAGTTTCTGATTTAGGTAACCTAGTCCTTTATCTGATGTCAAGGAAAATACACTAACATTCAGTTGATAGCTGTTTTCTAAAGCTATCTTATTTCCCCACAGGCATTAGTAGTGAGTGTGGAAAGAAGAAAAGCCCATGTCATCTACTAGGATTATACATATTTCCACAGAAAAGCATTTCTCGTTAAATTTCAAAGTTATGCTGGGATCCCAACATGGTCTCACCAACAGTGGGATCCACAAAGCCTTTGGGTAGGTAAGATTGGTAGCATTCCCCCTTGGTGAAGGGAGAACACCCAGTTATGCAGGGAGAAGTTTTGACATGGCTAGTGCACTAAAATGTTGTTGGTAAGGCTCTTTTCTAGAAAAGAGTTCCCTAAATTTTTAAAGGACATAATCCAATATTTATGACCTCTTACCCAAGGTTTGAAATAGAGGTCACCTAAGGCCAGACCAGGATTTTAGCTCACATACATAAGAGAGTGGTGGCCAGGACTTTCTAGTCTGCCCATAGGTGAAAGTCTTCAGCTGCCTGTTCAGTAGTGGAGAGATTTGTCTGACACTCATTAACATTATCTCTACCCTACATATTTGGATTTGTGGAGCTTTAGAAGGAATCTGGAAAGAGGACACCCTACCCTAAATATCAATGACCCCACTGTGAGGCCATAGAGAGTAAATCTCACAGAAGAGTCATTTAGAGATCTGGAAAGAACAATGTCTTGAAGTTTTTGCCAGTTGGAGAAGGCAGGATTGGAAACTGAAGAATTAGGAGAATGTGCCACCCCAAAATATGACTATAGGACTTTGGTACATGCTTTGGACTACTGGTTATTTTGAGTTATAGGCACCTAAAACCAAATACAGGAGGAGGTTTAGGTAAGTGCTCTGATCTGTCTAAAGACAGATCCTTAAAAAAAAGAACCTACTTGTCACAAATATCCTCTTCCATGGGATTTTCATCAACAGAGAAGACAGACTCTTATCACAGGAGAGAGACTAGAAGTTGACACCACGCTCAAACTTTACCATGAAAGGTCATACTTCCCATCTGTTCTTGTAAGGGCCCATCTATCTTCCCTAAACACCATTTACTCTCTCCTAAAAGGCCTCCATCCCCTTTATCCTTTCAGTATTAAGATGGTATTTCAATCCAAATTCTATGCTACTTTGGGGAGTTAACCATTTTTTCCCAGGTATCTCCCTGGGGGAGTTATATGTGTTAATAGACTTGGTTTTTTTTCCCTTTTATTACAGGGGTCTCAGCTAAGAATTCAGAAGGATAGAGGGAAAATCATTCCTCTCCCTTACAAAGGCATAGTCTACTCCTTATCATTAGCAACCCCCCCACCCCAACCCAGTAAGAGAAATAAAGGTAGCATTAGGTCAGATCCAACATAGGAGAAACCCAAGGCTCTGCATCTCCTTTGGCTGCCAAAATGGAATTTCAATTTTGTTTGGAATGCATTTTTTTTTCTCTGCTACTAGTTTGGGGAATGATATTTCTCAATTTGATAAGCTGAAACACATTCTTACAAAGCCCCAGAAAAACCAATGCAACCCCACCACAGCACATATTATAGTATCGCTTTGGCACTGAGATTTCTCAGCAGCATTTTTCATTCCTTTCCATTGTGGGGGAAAAATTTACTACACAGAAGTTTTTCTTTTGGTGAATATGTTATAATTCTGCTAAAGCTTTCAGTATGTTGGCTTTTGACCTAAAATCATATCACAAGAGAAAACATCCACACAATCTAGTCAAAGCATAAAAATGTAGAGAAGAGAAATAAGCCTATTATTGAAGAGAAGACATTTTGAGCAAGATTTCTAAAACCTGATGAAATCACAGGCTCTTATTACAAGGTTCTCCATGAGGAAGGGTGGGGCAGGAGTGAAATTTACAATTAAAATATGTAAGTTTGTAACAAAAGAAGAAATTCTTAGTAATCTCCCTTATTGGAGAAGCATTCTAACTACTAAATGCTAAGAGGTTGTGGTTCTTACCAATTGCCTTCAACTCTCCATTATAATAGAAGTATGAATTGGTTTGTTCTGGCTGGATTCCCCTGGCCCCAAAAGAGGCCATCCTTGGGATAGTTTGCACATTTCCTCATTTTACCTCTTTGGTAAATATAGTGTACCCAGGTAAGGCTCTGAAGAAGCAATGTGAGATACTGTGATCAAACAGCCCACCCAGCTCAGTGTATACCCTGCCAGACGATATTGATTAATGTGCTTCCAGATAACTATAGAAGGAAGACTTACTCCCCAGAATAAATCCTTGGAGGTTGCTAGAGGTTTGCCTCTGACGGCCATTGGCCTGCTGGTTTTTTTTAAATCTGGTTTTGAGAATCCAAACCAGCCTCTGCTAGGAAAATAGAAGTTTTAGGTGAGCCCTCGAACCTCCAGCCTTTTCTACCAGCACATTTTGTCAATCATTTCTTTCATTTTCATCAGATCCAGGGAATCAGGGCTACTGCATAGAGAAGTGAAAGGCGGACCCATTTTCTGCTTGGTTCCATTGGGGAACCAATGATTCTCCAGATCACTTGGAGGAATTGCTGACACACAGACTGCCGGGCTGTAATCCCAGAGTTTTTGATTCACTGGGTCCTAGATGAAGCCTGCAGTTTTTTCCAGGTGTTCCTGATGGTGCTAGTCTGGGGACCACATTTTAAGAACCACTGTAATAGGAGTGCCTGGGTGGCTCATTTGGTTAAGCATCTGTCTTTGGCTTAGGTCATGATCCCAGTGTCCCAGGATTGAGCCCTGCATCAAGCTCCCTGCTCAGTGGGAAGTCTGCTTCTCCCTCTCTTGATGCTGCTCCCCCTGCTTGTGCTCTCTCTGTCTCTGTCAAATAAATAAAATCTTAAAAAATCACTATAATAGGTCAGATAGAAGTGTTAGTGTTCAAGCAAGAACACTTGCAGGTGTGATGTTCAGACTTTGCACTTCAGTGGCCTGGAATGGAGAGGAAGGCTCAAAGACCAAGGCTGAAATGTATGTGTAGTTGGGGAGTTAGAGGCACCCAAGCCTCTTAAGGCTGGTCATTCAGATAGAATCATTTGCAGCAATTTGCCTACATTATGAATCTACACTTAGTATCAGTCTTAAGTATTCTGTATCATTTTTATAGATGACTGAGAAGCCATTTTAGCCTTGAAATAATTTGGAGAATAAAAGGGAAAAATGGTCTGTTTTGAACCGTGAGCATTTCAGGCCAGGGGACTCTAGGCAGCTCTAGTACAAGGTTGAAGGTCAACCAGAAACATTTTCAACATTTGCACTAGTCATATACTTGCCTTTTCCTAATTTTCCTTTGTTTCTTTCCTCCTAATACATAAAATCACAAGCAAAATAAGCATGGCATTTTTAGGAAGTAAATGGCATATACTTAAAATACATAGAAAAAAATATCACCATCTTTAAGGTGTGCATCTGCCAAATTTCAATCATGTAAGAAAGTAAGCTAAAAAAGTAAACACTTGATCTTCTGACTCTGAAAGATTTGCTCCTTTTAGCATTCCACTGGGAGTACATCCAAAAAAAGAAAAAATTCTCTTCCCCTTCTAAATAGGTAACCAACCATTTAGCTTCTGATGTGAAATAGCTAATAACTATCTCTTCCTTTTTAAAAGATGGAAATCACTGTTGAGGGCATGGTTAATTTTTAACGTGCTCTATCCAAAAGTTAGGCTAACTTTTAAAAAAAACAAGTCAGAAACTAAAACGGATGTTATCCCATGGATGGATGACATCAATTGAAATGTATTTTTTTTTCTTTCCAGGTGATTGATGTAATTTTCTATTAAAGTGACCTTTGCTAGAAATGTTTTCCCTGTAATGATTTCCTGTCCTTTGGACTCAACGACCAGAACAGAAAAACTAGCTTAAGCCTTTCAGCTACTTGATGTTGAAGTGGGAAGAGAAGTTGAATCTAAAGAGAGCACAGCGGAGGTGCCACGTGAGTGCCAATCCCTAACCAGCCTTCCAGCTCCAACATCACAGCCCACTGCGGTCATCTCATAGTGATCCCGGCAACTTTAATAGAGTCCTACTTCCCTTTTTATTATGAAGCATCTTTGGCCACACTCAGAATTCCAGTTGAATATGGTAACATAATGTATATCAGGTGTAGAAACAAATGTGTACGGTGGGGAGGTGCTCTACTCTCAAGAACTGGGCAAGGGGAAGGCAGATAGATGGGAAAGAGCAGTGTAGGGGGGAGGGAGTGGGGGTTATACACATACAACTTGCAATAGCGTGCTATTCTAGGATCCCCGGTTGAGGAATCAGGGGCTGAGTGTATGTGTGTAAAAACCAGCACTTTCTGATATGTCATTCTCTATTATTTATTAGGTCTTTTCCTATCTAGTTTCTGTTTCCTGGGCCTTTTCCTGTGTATCCTATTCTATCACCTCCTGTATGAAGTTCGGCACTAGCTCTAGTACAAAAATCTAATAATACAATATATTACTGATTGCATCTTAGAATGTGTGACTTTTCTGATCCACGTACTTAGTACTACTGGGAATGTGAAAAAAAACAACCAGTATGTCTTTGGATTTCAGAGTGTTTACAATTTTAATTGTGAAAGAGGATTGTTTTCCTGCAGCATGGAACCCTATGTTTATTATTGTCTGACACAGAGGCAGGATCATATCTGTGTTAGCCTCATCTAAAAGGAAGTGGCTTTTAGACTCCCTAAGACATGGGAGTCTTGGGCATCTGTGCTTCTCTAGGAAGAGGACTAGAGGAGGTAAGCAGGAGTAGGTAAAAAGTTTTTAAGTAATGATCTGTGGTAGTCGTCATTATGGTTTATAAGTTAAAATATATTCCACTCCTTATAGAAGAAGCATACCATCAATTTATTTCAAAGAAATGGAACAAATAATCCTAAAATTTATATGGAAGCAGAAAAGACCCTGAATAGCCAGAGGAGTGTTGAAAAAAGAAGACCAAAGCTGGTGGCATCACAATTCTGAACTTTAAGCTCTATTACAGAGCTGTAATCGTCAAGACAGTATGGTAATGGCACAAAAATAGACACATAGATCAATGGAACAGGATATAGAGCTCAGAAATGAACCCTCAACTCTATGGTCAACTAATTTTTTGAAAAAATAGGAAAGAATGTCCAATGGAAACAAGATAGTCTCTTCAACAAATGGTGTTGGGAAAATTGGAGAGCCACATGCAGAAAAATGAAACTGGACCATTTCCTTACACCACACACACAAATGGACTCAAAATGGATGAAAGACCTCAGTGTGAGAGGTATCCATCAAAATCCTTGAGGAGAACACAGGCAGCAACTTCTTCCTAGAAACATCACCAAAGGCAAGAAAAGCAAGGGCAAGAATGAACTATTGGGACTTCATCAAGATCAAAAGCTTTTGCACAGCAAAAGAAACAGTCAACAAAACCAAAAGGCAAATGACATATCAGATAAAGGGCTAGTATCCAAAATCTATAAAGAACTTCTCAAACTCAACACCCAAAGAACAAATACTCCAAGAAATGGGCAGAAGACAGGAACAGACATTTCTCCAAAGATGACGTCCAAATGGCCAATAGACACATAAAAAGTATGCAGCATCACTCAGCATCAGGGAAATACAAATCAAAACCACAGTGAGATACCACTTCACACCAGACAGAATGGCTAAAATTAGCAAGTCAGGAAACGACAGATGTTGGTGAGGATGTGGACAAAGGGGAACCCTCCTACACTGTTGGTGGGAATGCAAGCTGGTACAGCCACTCTGGAAAACAGTATGGAGGCTTCTCAAAAAGTTAAAAATAGATCTACCCTATAACCCAGCAATTGCACTATTGGGTATTTACCCCAAAGACACAAATGTGATCTGAAGGAGCACATGCTCCTCAACATTTATAGCAGCCAAACAGTGGAAAGAGCCTAGATGTCCATCAACAGATGAATGGTTAAAGAAGATGTGGTATTTATAGACAATGGAATATTATGCAGCCATCAAAAACCCCAAATCTTGCCATTTGCAATGATGTGCATGGAACTAGAGGATATTATGCTAAGTGAAATAAATCAATCAGAGAGGATCAACTATCATATGATCTCACTGATTTGAGGAATTTGAGAAACAAGACAGAGGATCATAGGAGAAGGGAGGGGAAAATGAAAAGATGAAACCAGAGAGGGAGACAAACCATGAGACAATCTCAGGAAACAAACTGAGGGTTGCTGGAGTGGAGAGGAGTGGGAAGGAGGGGGTGGCAAGGTAATGGACATTGGAGAGGGTATGTGCTATGGTAAGTGCTGTGAATTGTGTAAGACTGATGAATCACAGACCTGTACCTCTGAAACAAGTAATACATGATATGTTAATAAAAAAGAAAAAGCATCTGCAGAGATATGAATGAGTATTGATATTCTTCTCTCTTACTATGCTTCATGCTGGATCAACTAAATCCACCCTGCCTTTGAATACACACACATACACACACAGTCTTGTTACTACATTTTCTTAGGGATAAGAAATACCAATAATAAATACAAAACAATGTATGATTCTTGTCATTTGAATCCATACTTGAATTTGTTGAAACCCCCCCACCAGCTTAAACATTATGAACTTTGCTCAGCATACCAGCTAGTCTCCTTGTAAATATTTATCCTTAATATTTAAATACAGATCCTACCTGAATTTGAATGTATTAAGGTACAGAGAAATGGGATGAAGACATAAAATAAGCTTCTGTCTAGTGCTTGTATCTGAGGTGATTGAAAGATATACTATATCCTTGTATTAGAGATACTTAATCCACAAATCTTAGACATAATCCAGATTGATTTAGGTCAAATGAATTAATTTCAATAGCCTAAAAAGAAATAAAACCACCAATTTTGTTGTAGGAGGATCTGGAATTCAACAAATGCATGTATATATATGAATTCAGCCCCCAAAAGCCTGGATAATGCAAGAAGAATTAAAAAAAAGGGGGGGGGAATGTCTTAGTCTTTCAGTATGCTTTACTAGTATATCATAGGTTGGATGGTTTATGAACAGTCATCTTTCATGGTTTCAGAGGCTGGCAATCTGAAAACAGGATGCCAGTTTGGCTGAGTTCTACTGAGAGCCCCCTCCCTACAGCCAGACTGTGGACTTCTCCTAGTAGCCTCATGTGTGGAGAACAGATTGGACACAATCCTGCTCATGATTTCTACAAGGACACTAATTCCATTCATGTAGGCTCCACACTTACAACATCATCTAAATCTAATTATCTCCCAAAGGCTCTACCTCCTAATACAGTCACATTGTGGGGGTGAGGGGGAGGGCAATGTTTCAACTTTTGATCTGGGGGCAGACATATTCCACATCAGGGAGAAATGGTGAAAAAGAACATAAAGGTGAATTAAATTTCTCCTGGGTTCCCCAAATATTTCCAGGAACATATCTAACCTACTTTCACACATCATGACCCTGGGTTGCCATCCTTCCATCTGTGACAAACCACCAAGCTTAGCACTCTGGATATCATCAAGTGGGGACACATTTCTCCAGTAAGTCCAAGCTCTGTCCCCGGTAGAGGACAGAGAAGTTGCTACGACTCTGTCTTTGATTTGTAGGTGAACTATGTTCAACAGACACTAGAGATACCTGTTTGAAAATGAGGATGCCTTTCTATCTAGAAGATATGATTCTCATGCATTAACTAAAAAGCTGAAATTGAAACCCTTAACATAAAATTACAAATCAGATATACACAGGTGAATTTTTATAAATATTTCATAGATCTATAGTTTTTTTTTCTGTCATACTTTTAAATCTTCTTTGATTTTACTTTGGTACTTTCTGCCTTCTATTCTGATTATTTTACTGCATGATCCACTGAAAATCACAGATTCTGTATATCAAACTATTTTTCACAAATAATTTTAGAACTCAAACTGGTAAGTACACTTGGGTGTTCTATGGGAATAAGTTTGGTAAAAGAAAGCATTTAAGTATTATACATTTAGAAATCACATCTTTTGGAAATTGTACTATCAAGATAAACTAAGATTCTCCTACACAGTATTTTTCCTGAATATTTCACAACTTGGTTGCATAGCTTAGTGTGCAGACTTGCTGTTTACTAATCTGAAAATTATCTTCCTCACATGGCATTGTTTCATGTTTGGACCTGTGGGGGGGAAAGTTCTTTATTTGCAACTCGAAGATTATCTTTACTTTTCCACATACAGCTCTGTTAAGGCCAGCCATATTACCAAGGCACCACAGTTGCAAGTGGAGAACATGCTAGGCTATCTTATTCATGCTGATGTATGATCTAATTTCAAGTTTTTCACTTTGTAAAAGTTCTTGTTTCAAGGAAAGCAATTCTCCCTGCCTACATCCTATTCTTGTCAGTGAAGTGAATAAAAAAAAAAATGCAAGCTACCTTTTGGAATGGAATTTTTCTTTTATCATTAAGCGCTGATTCTGCCCTTCCTTAAACTACAAATGCACATCATCACTTATCAATAAATCAATCATTCCAATGGCTTCCATCATCTCTCCCAGGCCAGAAAGTCACACTTCCTCTGGTCTGACAAACCTCTTAGGTTACTTCTTCTTTAATGTATGTCAAATGTATCTACACAAATGACATTTCAAGAGTATTTCAGGCCTTAAAGTAGAGTGGCATTCTAAGACAGATTCTATTTTGCTTTTAAGAGGTAAAAAAATACAAGTTTAGGTGACAATATTTTTACCCTTGAGGTATTTTTATATTTACCTCCCTACCCTACCAGATCATGAGCTTGAATGAGTTAGGTCTCTGTCTTCATTAACTTTTTCACACCCTCCCTTGGTAGAGTGCTTTGATTACAACATATAATCAATAAATTTTGAGTAAAACTAAAATTTCTAGCAATACTTGTTTTGTCTATTTCCCACCCCATCTGTATCCCAAAGAATGTGGACAAAGAGAGAAGCAAAGGGATAGGATATTTCACTGACAGCATTAATGAATTTGAGGAAATCGATTCGTTTCCTTTAGCTCTATTCTCCCCGTCACACACACATACAACACAGTACTACTTGGTCCATCTTCACGTATAATCCAATATTAATTGATATTTCTGTGTTTCACTTACCTACTTTAAACTCAATACTAGTGGGAATTTGATTTAGTGAATTGTCTTATATCATGAGCAGAATTGGACATAGTGTCTAGATGCCCATTTTTATTCTCAAGGGTGAGGTATCTCTCTTCTTCCTGTTATTCTCAAATACAACTCCTCTTGCCCCTTCTGACCTTTCTCTATTATTTTGCGCTATCACTTTCTTTGCAAACATCTCCATTCTACTATTTTTTTTCCCTATATGTCCTTTGGGCATCTCATCCTAAATTTGCCTCTCTTGACCTTGTACTTCCTTATGGCTACAGCCTGATTACCCTCTTCTCCAGGAAGAGGTAATCTACACTCATTGTCCCCACTTCCTCATTTCTCATTTACAATGCAACTCACAGGGATTAGCTTTTGTGCTAAGCAAAAAAATTGCTCTGGCAAGGGTCAACAACCAAGGAACATGTTTCAACTTTTATATTCTTGGAATAAAGGCTAGAATAAAAACACTAACTTTTATTGGATGGATGTATAAGTTCTTTGACTTTCTTGAAATTCCTAGTTGCCGTCTGTGGGACCAGTTATCCTCTTACCCTCTCTGACCTCTACTTCTAAGTTTCTCCAATGAGTACCTCTTTTGCATACCACTTAAACTGTGGTGATTTCTTGTATTCCATTCTCAAGGTCACGATTCTGCTCACTTTAAATCTTAGCCTCTTTGGATACCATCTTCTTTTTTAGATGAAACCTTTGCCCATATATGTACCAGAAAGGCAAATAGCTCCAATTTGCCTGAGGCCATCTAACTCCTTTTTGCACATTTCTACCCAAACATTGCAGAAATACTTGCTACTTAACAGGTCACTTTTGAAAGAATTTGTGATTTTGATTTCCAGATTTTCTTTTCTCCCCCTGCATTGCATAGCTTTGTAAAAAGCATCACTATCCACCTGGAATTACCAATGAATCCTGTTTCTTATCCATCACATCCAACAGACTGCCAAATCCTTTTGATCTCATCTCTTAAACTGTTCTGAAATCTATTTCTTACTTTATACTACAAGCATCTGAGACCAAGTCCAAGCAGGCTCTCACTTTCATTAGCATGAAATAGTGAGAGAGCCAATTAACAGAATTCTTCATCTTCAGTGTACCCTTTTCTTCCCACCTCACCAGACAATCAATCCATCCCCATCTTGCAGCCAGAGAGATCATTCAGGAAAAAAAAAAAAAAAGAGAGAGAGAAAGAAAAAGTAACCAAATTACTCTCCTTTCTAAGCTTTTCAGTGGTTCCTCACCATCTACAGGATGAAATCCAATTTCTCTGGTTTGGTATTAAAGATTTGTATAAACTATATTGTTTATATTTCCCTACATTTTGTTGTTTGGGATCTCTTTAAGGTTGATTTTTGGACCTGCTCATTCTACAGAACATTTATTAAAAGTTTTGCCTTTCTTAATTGTGTTCATTCTTTTTTTTTTCTCTAAAGATTTTATTTATTTGACAGAGAGAGAGAGAGAGAGAGAGCACAAGTAGGCAGAGAGGCAGGCAGAGAGAGAGGGGGAAGAAGGCTCCCCGCTGAGCAGAGAGCCTGATGCGGGCTCCATCCCAGGACCCTGAGATCATGACCTGAGCTGAAGGCAGAGGTTTTAACCCACTGAGCCACCCAGGTGCCCCAATTGTGTTTATTAAGTTTCAGTTTGTTTTTCATCTCCAGGAAGTCTATAGTTTATCGTAACTCTCTCTCTTGTCATCTTGCATCATCTTATGTATAGCTCTCTCCAATAGCCTTACTACCTTGTATTAAAATAACTTTCTCCCCACTAGGTGATAAGCTCCTCAAGGCCATAGATTATGTCTGATCTGTCTTTGCAGATCTATGTGTCATCACATACTTAACACAGTAGGTACATCTTAATATATGCACTCAAAGTGAAGCCAGTATTTGTTATTACCCATATTCTTCAGTGCTTCAGAGACTTTTTGTTAATTCTTCCTACAACATGCAACTAGGGTAGTGATTAATAAAATAGGCAAAACTGTTTTAATCAAAACTCTGTGGGGGAGATAGTAGTATTCCCAGGTTGGAAGTGAGAAAACGGATTTGCAGAAATTCCAAGTAACATGCCCAAAGTCACACATCTAGTAAGAAGCAGAGACCAGATTTCTATCCAGGGAGACCACCTGTCCCATAACTAGATCTATACCAAGAAGTCACCAGGTTTTTCACATACTTTCTATATCTTAGGGAAATGAAGTCTTATTTTATGCCCTATTCATTTCCATAGATACTCCTTTGATGCAAAATAGGGATGGGTTTACTCTCTTTCTTTTGGGGATATCAAAACTGAATTTCAAGTAAAACGAAATTACATTATAAAAATGTTTAAGAATAACAAGTCAAAATTCTCACAACCCAATCTCCATAAGACTCAACGTTATGCCCAGAACATATTACAAAATGTAGGTGGTCATATTTTGATTTCAATGAATAACATAATTCACTGAAAAAAACAAGACTTTCTCCATTATCTATGCCCTCAGTAGTATAGGCACAGTAATTTAAAAAAATAAAAGAGGTATAACTTCACTCAGTAGGAATATTCAGAAATAGTTTTGAAAAGTTACATTCCTTCACTTGTATTCATTCAAACACCTACTCAGTCCATCTCCACAGGTCTCTCTGCAACCCCCCAGTATCTAAAATAGGGACAGTGACATAGGTCTTTCTGTTTTATTACGATGTTTATGTGAGATAACTTATGTAAAGTTTCTGGCCCCAGAGGGAGAGCAAGTGCTCAATAAGTAAACATTTCTCACACTTTCTTTTTCCCTTCCTTTTTTTCTGTTCCTATTCCTGTAGTCTTCTACAGTATTCACTAGATGACTGCCACATGGTCTTCAGTGGTTTCTCATTCTCTAACTTTTTTGTAATCCATCTTCCACTGTACTATCTGGGCATAAAGTGAGCTACTTACAAGGCTGCTGGAAAGGTCGGGCTGCTAATCTTCAAAAATGTTTATTGATAATGAAATCTAACATGAGATTTAATTTACATCTTGAATGTTGGAAAAAGAAGGCATTTGTGAGCTTTTAGTCCAAGCCACTTGTGTGTCATTTTAAACCATGCACAGTGGTTCATCCAGCCTAATTCATGCCCAAAGCTTTCTTTTTAACAACACAATCTAAGAACGTTCCCCTACATGTTAGACAAGAATTTGCATGGACATTTTCCCTCTCTTTGCTGAGGGAGGAGAAATCGTGAAAGTTCTTCCCAGTTAAGCGTTTCCTCTAACTTAAAACCAGTTCATTCAAAGGAGTGTGAACCTATTACCATATATAATTTAGAGCTGTCCAAAGCAAGTTCTTAAATGATTATAAAATATTGTAATCCTGTACAATTTTCAAAGGGCTGTTGTTCGTGCAGCAAAAACACCTTCAAACAGGGCACTGGCCCAGTTGATGAGATTATCTTCTGCCTTGCCCCTTGCAGAGTTCCCTCCCTCCAAAGAAGCCCTTGTTTCCATGGGCAACAGAGCTGCCCCTGGCACACGGATTCTGAGGCACTGGATTGACTCTCATGCCCTGAGGTAAACAGTTGCCTGCTGCACTACATAAACACTGAAAGCAAAACTCTCTTGGTAAAAGACCTGACCAGCATGAATAGAGGGCTAACTACAGGCTGCTCCAAAAAGCCCACCTCCAACTGTTCCCTGATAAAGGTTCCCAGGGAGAGTGCTATATGCCCTGTGGTTTCAATAATTTCTGCCATTTAGGGATGGGCATCTTTTTGTCAGAGGTCTGCAGCTTTTATATCCATTTGACATACAACAGAATGTCATTAATGTTATCATTGCCCTTCATATTCCAGGGAGGACAAAATTTCTGGCCAATTTGTTTGTTTCTAGATCAAGGTGAATTGAAGGAATTTTCATCTCACTTTGAAACCTACAGTTCTGGGCATGCACATATAACCACACAGTTTTGGCTATGAACAAAAGTGGGAGTAATTATTTTAAGGTAAGCTTTCATAGTGAATCCCTTTCTGATCTGCAGGTTCATATGTGTCCCACATATGATATTAGGCTATTTCTAAATAATATTTAATAATAATTACAAAATTCAGATGATCCTAGCAATGTTGTTTTTATAATGTAGACTATCTGAATAAGAGTTAGGCAAAACATCCAGGTTGACCAATTTTTTTTTTTTCTTTTAAAATCTCATGAGAGGGGCGCCTGGGTGGCTCAGTGGGTTTCCTCTGTCTTCGGCTTGGGTCATGATCTCGGGGTCATGGGATCAAGCCCCACATCGGGCTCTCTGCTCAGCAGGGAGCCTGCTTCCTTCTCTATCTCTGCCTGCCTCTCTGCCTACTTGTGATCTCTCTCTGTCAAATAAATAAATAAAATCTTTAAAAAAAAAATTCTCAAGAGAATGTGCAAGCAAAATAGAAAAAATAGTGCTGGGAGGGAGAAATTTCTAGAGTCTGGCTTTAAATGACTACTCTTCAACTACAATGCAGCTTCTTCATTTTCCAAACACTTTACCTCCACTGAAAAACATTGAATAGGAAAGAGTGACTTTGCCATATTTTGATGGTGTATTTATTCTGTAAGGATAAGGGATAAGACATTTAGTCCACCATTGTATTCCCATCCTCTGGCATTACTTGCACTTAATTATGGATCTTAGTAATACTTCCCTAAAGACTGACACGTAGGTTAACAAAAGCATTTGCAGGGACACTAAAATTTTAAACCACATTTTCTGTACTGGAGAAAAGAGACAAATAAGCCAATACCTATAAGGTGTAAATGTTGTGATAAAAATAGAAATTCATCTGGGAATCTGCCGTTGATATCCATAAGAGCATCAAAATGGCAAAATGATGTTCACAATAAGATTAACTTATATTTGTAGGACTGTTTATGAAGCACTTCCTCTTTTTTGATCCTCACAGCTAAACTATGACTTAGGGGAATGTAAATGAAAGTTGAGAGAACTTCAATTAATTCCCTAAGGTCACAGGGCAATTATTCAGGTCCTTAGAATCCTTTCTCAGTACTCTTTCTGGTTTACCCCCACCTTCTCAAATTCTCAGTGGGAAAAACTGGGGTGAGGGCTCCAGAATGCAGAGATGAGTCAAAAGAATCATTTAGTTACAGTTTACAGATAAAATCCAAAATTTTCAGAATACTCTTCTATGCATAGAACTGCAGATTTATTGACAGAATTTGGGCCATGTTGCCAAAGGGCTAAAAGAATATTCTAATGGAAACATGATTTTAGGAAATACATGCTAACATATTAACTGCCGACATTTGAAGATGCTTCAAACTGGGTTACACTACCGGTTACTCCTATGAACAAGTTTTTTTTTTTTTTTTTTTTTTTTAACAAGTTCTTTTCATGCCTAAGCTAATTGGTAAAACATCCTAAAGGCCTTGGCAGTATTGCCAATGTGGTGTGTAGCCGCAGATAAATCCCCACCTGGGGCCATTCAATTTCTGACAGCTCCATGTACACTACCTATACAGTAGCCTTCTACGGTTAGTTCTTCAATTCTATCAGGGACAGGGCACAACTAGGTGCATTGATTAGTTTAAATCTATCCCACAAAATGAAAGTGTTCATTCCACACTTATTGGATATTTTTTTATATACTAGGTACTGTGGTAGATCCTGGCTTTATTTTATCCAATGTAAAAGACACTGTCTGTGTTCTCATCTAGGTTATCAACCATACAATAGTTTCTTCACCTTTCTATATAAAGAAGATAACGTAAAGTTACAACACTTAGAAAACATCTTATGCAAAATTTCTGAAGAATGATTTTGCTGGATGAAGTCATAGTGGTTGATGTTATTGTTAGATTGTTTATCACCTAAAATATTTGTCACAAGAATTCAAATTTAGTGTGTAGGTGTCAAGAATATTTAAAGTTAGAGCTTACTGTGTTGATTTTTTTTTTGGTAAACATTTGGGCAGCTTTTTTTTTTCCACTGGTAAAAATAATTTCTTTTGGTTTTTTAGGAGTGTCTATAACTGCAGGATGGAGGTCATTGTTAGGTTCTAGGATTTGCTCCTCAAAGAGATGATCTGGTTTCAGGTTATTCAGTAGCCTCCTCTTTTTCAACTGTTGGCAAATTGATTTTGTGACATTTATCCTGGTACTATTTTAAGGATATATGTTAACATCTCAAGTCCCATTTTAAAAATGTACTGGAAGCATAATGATGTAAAGAAAGGGAAAAGGGAGGAGGAGGAACAAGATGGTGAAGAAGTAGATGACCTTATTTCAACCAGTCCCCTGAAGTGAGCTAAATATCCACCAGAACACTCTGAACACCCATGAAATTAGCCTGAGATGAAATATTATACACTTCTGGATCTCTACAGGGGCAGAAGAACATCAGTGGAGAGGTAAAGCAGAGTGGGAGTGCTTGGACTGATATTGGAGGATAAACAGAAGGGAGAGGGAGACATCAGAAGCGATCCACTGGAAAGTAATACCCCAATGCGTAAGTGCCCCATGCTTGGGGACCAGCATTAACTTGGAGTCTGATTAAAAGCACTCAAAAAGAACAAAGGGTCTTAAGGGGCAACTGGTGGAATTGGGTGGCCACGGGTACAGCCGTAAGCCCACGGTCCCAGGACTGTCACAGCCGGTGCCCACTTGTGCCTGAGAGAATCCAGCAGGGCCTCCAGTCTGTGGTCTCTGAGGGCGCATCTTTCTGCTGCTTGTACCACCACTTGGGTTGGACACACCCCTGCCCAGGCCTGAAAGAGCTTGGCGAGGCTCCTGCTGGAGGTCCCTGGCAACCTTCCTCCACCTGCACAGCTGCCACTGGGTCTGAGTGCACCTAGTGTGGACCTGGTCTCCAGATAGCAGTTCTGGCAAAGGCAGCCACCAGAATCAGGCTCTCCGGACCAATATCACTCATGGTTGTAGTGGCACAGGTGTGCCAGACAAGTGGGGGCCTCAGGCGAACACTGAGACAGTGGCTGGGGGTGTAGACCACCTGTGGGTGGTTACAGTGTGCAGTGGAGTTTGCAGAGAGGGAGTGTGTGTGTTCTGGACCATCCAGAGGGGAGCAGAGTGAGGCTTCTCTCTGAGGTGGAGGACTGGGTGGTGATAGTTTACTTTGCACTAACCCTCTGAAAAGCCGCAAAAAGACACCAAAGAACAAAAACCTCCAGAGAACAAAATCCTGAAAATCCCGTTTCCAGAGCCCAGACCCTTGAGAGGGGACAGGGAGCTCAGCCCAAGCAAGATTGACTGAAAAACAACACAGCAGGTCCCTCCCCCAGAAGACAAGTCAAAAGAACATGAGGACAACAGCCAGAGGGTCCCCATGAAGTTGTAAAACCCCAACATCAAGGGAAAACAATATATTAAGCCCCAAGTATTGCCCCCAAACAATATCTTGTTAAAAGATACAACTTTTAACTTTAATTCATTCTCATGATTTTGTTTTTTTAAACTACTTACCACTCCAAATAGACGTTTAATACAACATACCACATAATAGTTTTTAACAAGAGCTTTTTTCATACATATACCTGTTTCTTTTTCTTTTTTTATTAATAGATAGATATAAAATTCAACGTAATCGTTTTTCCCTATTCAATACTACCCCTATACAGGGGCACCTGGGTGGCTCAGTGGGTTAAAGACTCTGCCTTCAGCTCAGGTTGTGATCCCAGGATTCTGGGATCAAGCCCTGCATTGGGCTCTCTGCTTGGCAGGGAGCCTGCTTCCCCCTCTCTCTCTGCCTGCCTCTCTGCCTACTTGTGATCTCTCTCTGTCAAATAAATAAATAAAGCCTTAAAAAAATATTACCCCTATACATAAACCAGTTTTAATTTTCCTGTATCTCTGGAAAATCAAGTCCTCTAACAAAGATAACAAGATACACCCAAGAAGAACCAAAATAACCTTCCTTGCCCACATTGAGAGTTTATAACCACCTTCCCATCTTATTCTTCTGTTAGTGTTTCTGTACTATATAAATCTTATTCCTGGGGTTCATTTCGGCTGGGTTTTTTTTTTAATCTAGTCCTTTACTTTTGACGGTCTTCTTGTTTGTTCATTTTTATTTATATACCTTATAAATCTTACTTTTGGGGCTCATTTTGGCTGGGCTTTTTTTCCCCCCTCTTTTTCTCTTTTTTCTTTCTTTTTGAAGGGGACTTCCAAATTGCTCTGAAACTTTCTGGAGTTCACCTTGCCTGGATCGTGGTTGATATATTCAGCTATATATGCCCTCAACCACCTCTCACCAAAATGAGTAGGAAGAGGGACGCCCAACAGGGGAAAAATTCAGGGACTGTGACCTTTGCCACAGAATTATTGGATAAGGACATAAACAATATATCAGAAAGGGAACTCAGGGTAACAATTATCTAGGCAATGGCTAGGTTGGAGAAGACAAGTGGCAACATAAAATCTCTAAGGGCAGAAGTGAGGGATGATTTGGCAGTACTAAAACAGGCTATCATTGAGATCCAAACAGCTAGGGTAACTAAGGTAGAATATCCAATTAATGATCTAGAAGACAAATTGGGATAGAAAGGAAGGATCAGGAGGAGTCTGGGAACAAACAGCTTAGAAGCCATGAAAAAAGAATTAGGGAAATAAATAATGCCATGAAATATTCCAATGTCAGAATTGTTGCGATACCTGAGGGGGTGGAGAAAGAGAAGACTAGAAGATATAGTTGAACAAATCCCAGATGAAAATTTCAAATGGAACAAGTGTTCACATCCTAGAAGCAGAAAGGACACCCCTAAGATCAAGGAGTCTAGAAAGACCTCCAGACACTTAATTGTGAAATTCATGAATCATAATTTCAAACAGGAGGTCTTAGGGGTAGCTAGGGGGAAGAGATTCCTTATGTACAGAATAAGGACCATCAGAATAACATCAGATCTGTCCACTGAAACCTGGCAAGCCAGAAAGGACTGGCAAGACTTATTCAGGGCACTAAATGAGAAGAACATGCAGCCAAGAACACTTTATCCAGTAAGGCTGACATTCAAATTGGATGGAGAGATAAAGAGCTTCCAAGACCAACAAGGTTTAAAAGAGTATGTGACCACCAAGCCAGCACTACCAGAAATATTAAGGGAGGGTTCTATAAAAGAAGAAAGAACCCAAGAGTGACATAGAACTGAAATTTACAGAGACAATCTATAGAAACAAGGACTTCACAGGCAATATGATGTCAATAAAAACTCATCTATCAATAATCACTCTCAATGTGAATGGCCCAAATGCTCCTATAAAACAGCACAGGGTCACAGACTGGATAAAACAACAGGACCTGTCCATATGCCATCCACAAGAGACATATTTGGAACCTAAAGATATATCCAGACTGAAACTGAAAGGATGGAGAACCATCTTTCATGCCAGCAGGCCTCAAAAGAAAGCTTTGGTAGCGATTCTTTTATCAGATAAGTTAGATTTTAAGCTAAAGACTGAGGTCAGAGATACAGAAGGACATTACATCTTTCTTAAAGGGTCTATCCACCAAGAAGATCTAACAATAATAAATATTTATGCTAATATAGGAGCAGCTAACTATATAAGCCAACTGTTAACCAAAAGAGTCATATTGATATGAATACATTAATTGTAGGGGATCTTAACACACCACTCTCAGTAACAGACAGATCATCCAAGCAGAAAATCAATAAAGAAACAAGAGCTTTGAATGACACATTGGACCAGATGGACCTCATAGATATATATAGAACATTCCCATCCTAAAACAACAGAATACTCATTCTTCTCGAGCACACACAGAACTTTCTCCAGAATAGACCACATATTGGGTCACATACTGGGTCACAAATTAGGACTCAACTGATACCAAAAATTGAGATGATTCCCTGCATATTCTCAGATCACAATGCTTTGAAACTGGAACTCAACCACAAGAAAAAGTTTGGAAGGAATTCAAACACTTGGAGGCTAAAGACGAACCTGCTCAAGAATGTTTGGATCAACCAGGAAATCAAAGAAGAACATAAATAATTCATGGAAACCAATTAGAGTGAAGACACATCAGTCCAAAAACCTATGAGACAAGGCAAAGGTGGTCCTAAGGGGGAAATGCATAGCCATCCGAGCCTCACTCAAAAAAATTGAAAAATCCCGATTACACCAACTCTCTTTACACTTTAAAGAACTGGAAAGTCAACAAATTAAGCCAACCCCACACACAAGAAGGGAAATAATGAAGATCAGAGCAGAGATCAATGAGTTAGAACTAGAGATACAGTAGAACACAATGAGGAAACTAGAAGCTGGTTCTTTGAAAGAATTAATAAGATCATACTTAAAGGGACTGTCCAACAAGAAGATCTAACAATTGTAAATATCTATGCCCTTAACATGGGAGCAGCCAATTATATAAACCAATTAATAACAAAGTCAAAGAAACACATCAACAATAATACAATAATAGTGGGAGACTTTAATACTCCCCCTCACCAAAATGGACAGATCATCTAAGCAAAAGATCAACAAGGAAATAAAGCTTCTAAATGACACATTAGACCAGATGGACATCACAGATATATTCAGAACATTCCATCCCAAAGCAACGGAATACACATTCTTCTCAAGCTCACATGGAACATTCTCCAGAATAGATCACATCCTGGGACACAAATCAGGTCTCAATCGGTACCAAAAGATTGGGATCATTCCCTGCATATTTTCAGACCACAATGCCATGAAACTAGAACTCAATCACAAGAGGAAAGTTGGAAAGAACTCAAATACGTGGAGGCTAAAGAGCATCCTACTACAGAACGAATGAGTTAACCAGGAAATTAAAGAAGAATTTAAATTCATGGAAACAAATGAAAATGAAAACACAACTGTCAAAAATCTTTGGGACACAGCAAAGGCAGTCCTGAGAGGAAAGTATATAGCAATACAAGCCTTTCTCAAGAAACAAGAAAGATCTCAAATACACAACCTAATGCTACACCTAAAAGAGCTGGAGAAAGACCAACAAAGAAAGCCCAAACCCAGCAGAAGAAGAGAAATAATAAAGATCAGAGCAGAAATCAATGAAATAGAAACCAGAAGAACAGTAGAACAAATTA
>CM053606.1:78035782-78071197 GCA_028646535.1 Procyon lotor | reverse complement strand
TCTGACATATTACTAATGTCCACATAGACTAGGTCTCTCGTCATCAGTACTGTCTCTTCTTTTTTTTGTGGTGAGTTTTTTCGCCTCGTCATTTTGTCAAGGTAGGAGTAGATGGGTGAGAGAGAAAGATTCTCTGGAGTTCCACAGTTTTCACTGATTGATTAACTAGGTCTTGGCTGGATATTCTCGCTGATCTTCTGGGGGAGGGGCCTGTAGCCTTGGTTCTCAAATGTCTTTGCCCGAGGCAGAATTGCACCGCCCTTGGCAGGGGATGGGCCAAGCACTTTGCTCAGGTTCGCTCTTGGAGTCTTTGTTCCCTGAATGCTTTCTGTACTGCCCTGGAGGCCAGGAATGAAAATGGAGGCCTCCTAGTCTCTGGCCCAGAGGACCCGAGGCCTGGGCGCCGCGATCCTCCACAGGCCCTCAGAGGAAAGCCGTTATCACTCCCGTCTCCCTTGTCAGCAGTCGGCGCTCTGTGCTCAGCTAGCCCGTGGCGGAGCGCTTCTATTTGTGGCACACAGCCCCGTCTGGGGTCCCCAAACCAGCAGATTCCTGCTATGCGCTTTCGCACCACTCCTCCCAGAGGAGGAAGAAGGGGGTGTCTCCGGAGCCGCCTCCCGTGGGGTCCCCACTTGAAGTGCAGCAGCCCTATATGAACTATATGTTTCAGTTCCTATAGTCCAAGGTAAGCCGATGCGGTGTTGCGAGGCTCCTTCTCTGCCGCTGGCTTCTCCGCCCCAATACCTGGGAGCTCTGCTGCCCTCGGGCTCCCCTGGTCCCTCGGTGACCCCATGGGTCCTGAAACCACACTGTTCCCACGAGGGCTGAACCCCCGGTTGGCCTCTGGAGTATGTCACTCAGCGGAGCAGACTAGAAGTTCCGGATATGTGTTCCGCGGCTCTGGGGCTGCTGGGAGCTGGCCCCTCCCCCCGGGGTCACTCTTCCTGTCGCTTTAAATTCGCTTTTTCCACACGTCCTACCTTCTGAAAGTGGTCGATTTTCTGCTCCTAGAATTGCTGTTCTTATTCTCTTCTCTCTCCTGTTGTGTTTGCCGGCTTTTAGAGTGGTTTTCAGCCTCTTTCTGTATCCCAGTGCTCTCCATGCCTCCTACACCTCCGCCATCTTGCCTTGGGTCTTAGTTTGCTCCTCTTGAATCCTCCAGAACACATAGACTCTGCCTCTGCAAGCGCCATTGAATACAGCAGTTTCCCACAGGTGGTGCACACCCCCAGGCACCAAAGTCAATGATCCTAGGCTGGGTGAGCCTAGCCCCAGCAGCTGTCATTCCTGCTGCCACTAACTTTTAAGAACATGCTGGGTCCCCTCAGCCCCAAAGTGCTGGAGGCAGTGGAGGCGGCTGTGGTGGCTGTGGCAGCCACCAGCCACAGGGACTGCTGACTTGAGTCCATGCCAGGTCCTCTCAGGCACAGGCAGGTGGCAGCTGCAGCAGTCCTGTGACTGTGGGTTTAGGTCAGTGCCTGGGTGGCCCAGTCCCAGCAATTGTCCCTTCAGTCCCTTTGTTCTGTTTGAGCGCTATCAGTCCTTTTGCGTCTTACTGTCACCAATCTCCAAGCTATTGTTGGTTCCCAGAAAGCACAGTTAACTTTCACATTGGGGTATTACTTTCTAATGGGTCACTTCTGGTGGCTCCCTCCCCCTTCTGTTTATCCTCTGATATCAGTCCACACAGTCCTAATTCTTCTGTACCTCTCTACTGATGATCTTCTGCCTCCCTTGAGATCCAGAAGTATGTAATCTTACATCTCAGGCAGATTTCATGGGTTCAGAGTGCTCTGGCAGATATCTAGCTCAATTCAGTGAACCAGTTGAAATAGGGTCTCTTACTCCTCCCCCATCTTGCCCCTCCTCTTAGTTTGATGTAGTCTTACTAATTTTTGCTTTTGTGCTTTGATGTCGTATCCAAAATAAAACAAAAACAAAACCCTGACAAGATTAATGTCAAGAATATTTTTTTCTATGCTTTCTTCAAGGAGATTTACAGTTTCAGGTCTTATTTATTAAGTCTTTAATCAGAGTTATGTTTTGTGAGTTGTATAAGATAGGGGTCCAATTCCATTCTTTTTCATTTAATTATCCACTTTTCCCAAAAACATTTATTTTTATTTATTTATTTATTTGTTTATTTATTTATATTTTTAAGATTTTATTTATTTGACACTGCGAGAGAGATCACATGTAGGCAGAGAGGCAGGCAGAGAGAGGGGGGAAGCAGGCTCCCTGCCAAGCAGAAAGCCCGATGTGGGGCTCAATCCCAAGACCCTGAGATCATGACCTGAGCCGAAGGCAGAAGCTTTAACCCACTGAGCCACCCAGGCACCCCCCCAAAAACATTTATTGAAGATAGCATGCTTTCTATGATGAGAAAGGCTCTTGGGTCCCTTGACAAAGAGTTTACTGTATATACAGGGGTTTATTTCTAGGATATTGATTCTGTAATGTTTATCTGTGTGGTTATTTTTATGCCAGTAACATAGTCTTTTGATTGCTGTTGTTTTGTAGTGTAGCTTCAAATCAGAAAGTGTGATACCACCGGTTTTGTTCTTTTTCAAGATTGCTTTGGCTATTCAGAGTCCTTTTTGGTTCCATACAATTTTGGATTTCTTTTTTCTACTTGTGAAAAATGCTGTTGAAATTTGATAGGGATTATGAATAATCTACAGATGATTGTGGGTAGAATTGACATTTAAAATATTTTAATCCTCTGATCCATGAGCACAGGATATCTATCCATTTGTGTGTTCTTCACTTCCTTTCATCAATGTTTTATGGTGTTCAGTAGACAATTCTTTACCTACCTGGTTAGATTTATTTCAAAATATTTCATTTTTATGCTATTGTGAGAGGGATTTTTTAAAAGTTTCTTTTCAGATATTTCATTGTTAGTGTATATAACAACTGATTTCTGTATGTTGATTTTCTATCCTGCAACTTTTCTGATTTCATTGATTAGTTCTAATAGTTTTTTGGTGGGATTTGTAAATTTTTTTATGTACTAAATCATCTGCAAAGAAAATTTTACTTCTTTTCCAATTTTAATGCATTTTATTTCTTTTTCTTGTTGATTTTTCTGTTTAGAATTTCTAGCACTGTGTTGGATAAAATTGGTGAGATTTGGACCATTGTCTTGTTCTGAATCTTAGAAGGAAAGCCTTCAATAAGTGCAATACCATTGAGTATTATTTCAGTTACATGCTGGTCATATATGGCCTTTATTATGTTGAGGTATATTTTTTCTATACCCAAGTTAATGAGTATTTTTAACATGAAATGATGTAGAATTTTCTTAAAAGAATTTTTTCTGCATCTATTTATTTCTTTGAGAGAGAGAGAGCATAGAGTGAGAGTAAAAGCTGGGAGGAGAGGCAGAGCGAGAGGGAGAAGCAGATTTCCTGCTGAACAGGAAGCCCAATGTGGGGCTCAGTCCCAGGACCCTGGGATCACGACCTGAGCCAAAGGCAGGAACTTAACCAACTGAGCCACCCAGGCACCAATTTTCTGCATCTATCTAAATGCTCATATAATTTCTATTTTTCATTGTATTAATGAGGTATATCATATTTATTGATTTGTATAAGTTGAACAATCTTGGTATCCCAGGGATAAATCCCATTTGACCATTGCGTATGATTGGTTAAATGTGCTTAAATTCTGTTTGATAATATTTTGTTGAGATTTTTGCCTTGATATTCATCATGGAAATTTATTTGTAAATTGTTTTTTGTTTTGTTTTGCTTGTTTTTGCTTTTGTTTTTGTTTTGTTTTGTTTTGTTTTCTTCCAGTGCCCTTAACTAGCTTTGATAATTAAGGTAATGCTAGCCTCAAAAATAGTTTGGGGTGTTCCCTCCTCTTCAGTTTTTTGGAAGAGATTGAGAAAGTTTGGCGGTAATTCTATAAGTGCTTTGTACAAGTCATCCCTGAAAGCTTCTGTCCCTTGACTTTTGGGGAGTTTTATTACTGATTTGATGTCCTTACTTGTTATTGCTCTGTTCAGACTTTTGATTTCTTCTTGAATCAATCTTAGAAAGTTCTATGTTTCTACGAATTTATCCATTTCTGTTTGGGTCTTTTTTTTTCCCCCATCTCTTTGTTGATCTTCTCATTTTGTTCTTGTATTATTTGACAGATATTGTTAAATGATGTGTTTGTTCTCTTGTAGCTCTCTTATCATCTTTAGGAAAAATATTTGAAGTCTATATCATTTGATTACTGGATCTCCATTTTTTTGAGGCCAGTTACTAAACTTAGTTTAGTGTATGTCTTTGTGACCTGCATAGCCTTGCATGGGTGTCTGCCTGTTTAAAGAAACAGTCACCTCTTACAGATTTTATAGATTGATTTTAGTAAGGAAAGACTTTAACCTAGATGTGGGGCATGCTGGAGTATACTGTTACCCTGTGTCTAATGGTGCAAGATACCTTGTATGAGGACATGTGATGGCTGGGATCTTGGGGGCGCATGATCTCTTTGGTTCAGGACAGTGGGTTCCAGAGCAGTGACAGCTCTGTGTTTTTTTTTTTTTTTCAAACACTGTGGAGGTGTGCAGTGGCATCTCCAGGTCCAGTGTCTGGGGACCAAGCCAACTATAGTGGTGGCTAGAACTTATGGGGTTCACATACTTGGTTCTGGGGTTCATCTTTAGGTATCTATGCAGTGGCAGTGCCACTTGCAGACACATAAATAATAATGGGAACCAAGGTTGGGAACAAGTGCTAGAGAGAGCAGCTGTGGACGTCTGGCTGTCAGCATGCACTACCATGACTGCTGGGTTTTGCCATGGGCACATGGCAGTAGAGGCCAATGATGGGGGTTGGGTTGGGAGCAAGCATGTAAACAACTGGAAGCTGTTGCTGATTGTAGTGGTGCAGGCCAGTGACAAAAGACAGAACTTGATGCAGCCCCACATGTAGCTGTGAGGGCCCTGGCTGTCATGGTGCCATCTTGTGGCTAAGCAATCTTTTATCTCCTTACCCCCTTTAATGCACACTGCCGTGGAGACTGGTGATGGGTGTCAGGCCAGACCAGCAGCATGCAAGTACACAGCTAGAGGGTTAGGATGGGCTAGCCTGAAGAACATGCATGGTGCTGAGTGTCAGCCTCAGGAGTCTAGGCTGGCATCTTGCACTTGTACAACCTCAGAGGCCTGGGCTGGCTTCCAGTGAACTTTCCAGGCTCCAGTGGGTAGGAGGGGAAGGAGTAAGGCAGGAGGGACTGAGGTAGCTGGTTTCACCAACTGCATATACCTGCAGTATGAGAGCTGGTGAAATCTGTAGTGGGCTATTTGGTAGCTTGATTAATCACAACTTGGAGGGAGGGTGTGTTGCAGCTAGTAAGTAGAGACTAAGAATTTTGCTAAACATCATACAGTGCATAGGGCAGTCTCCCCATCAAGTAATAATTCAGCTTTTAATGTCAATAGTGCCAATGCTGACAAAGCCTGAGCTGTCTTTTCTTCCTGTTTTTCCTTTACTACCTCTTCCTTGTCAAAACACAAATCTCTCTCATAAAGCTTTATCAGATATAAGTGTATGTATGTGTAAATGTTTGTTTATTTATATATTTATTTTAGAAATGAGAGCAGTTTTTTTTTTTTAAGATTTTATTTATTTAACAGAGAGACACAGAGAGAGAGAGAGCACAAGTTGGCAGAATGACAGGCTGAGGGAGAGGGAGAAACAGGCTCTTCACTGAGCAGGGAGCCTGATGTGGGGCTTGATTCCAAGACCCTGGGATCATGACCTGAGCTTAAGGCAGCCTTGGTTAAAATAATTTGAGCCACCCAGGCACCCCTGTCTATATGTTTAAAAGACAGAATGCACACATGCATTTTTATCAGTCTTCAAGGATATCTATTTTGAGAGGTTATTCTAGAAGAAAAACATTTAATCTAGTTTATTTCATTATTTGGTCATACATATTTTTGCAGAAAGAGACTAGCAACTGAAATGAGTTTATTTTATTGTTTAAATTTTAATTGTTCATGGAAAGTATATGTCATATCACCCTTTACCAGTGGTCACTAAAATAGCTGGCCATGGTCTCATCATTTTGCTCATTTATTTGTTCTGAATTTTGGCAGAGCTTTGTATCACACATTAACAATAAATATGTTGTTGTAAGTCAATGTTTTCATTCAAGCTAATGTAAAAAGAAAGACATCATTCTAGTGAGGAAGATTTAAAATGGAAGCTGTCATTTGCATTCTCATCCCAGGGTCAGATGCCTCTGTGTCAATTTAGTTACCTATGATTTTGACAAATAATTTTTCAGAAATGGTAGCTCCAAAGCTACCACATGTTGTCTATAGAAATGTTATTCATCCATTTGAAAACAATCACTTAGCTCTTAAATATGTCTTCATCAAAAAAAATGATTCTAAAATTACAATAACCTGTGTCAGTTGGGAAGTAAGACACAGAGTCATTTAATTATTCTATCAGCACCTCAACAAGTTAATTTTCCTAATTTTCCTCAGCTCTGCATTTAGTTAGATGTTGCAACTGGCAACCCCCAACCTCTAGCTCTTAGCTTACCCTTGGGATCCTGCCTCTTCCAAAGAACCAAATAACAGCACCTGGGTACTTGAAGAGCCAGTCTTTCTCTGTGCCCTGACCGAGAACTGTCAGTCTCCAATTCTGCCCAGCACCCATCCCCAGAGAAGGCCTGTATGCCTGCAGGCTTCCCTTTGGCATGCAAATCATGATGACATCAGAGAGAGGTAGACAGGGAATCTACTGAGAGCTTTTCATTTGGATTTTTTCCCCATGGAAGGAAAAAGTCTATGGTGCTGTTTTTATCTCAAGAAACTTCTAGGTTGAAAAATAAATGCAGGAGGGCAGATTTGGATTACAGACTATAAAGACTTATTCTACTCTCTCTTCCTGTATGGGAATAAAAATTGACCTTTCCTGAAGAGTTGTATATATTTATTTACAAGGAAGAGGCTGACTTGTCAATGACCAGGATACCATTCTCCCAGATTCTTTATCTGTGCCCAGAATGATATGTTGTATCAAATCCGCAACCAGAATTTATTGAGAGCTTTTCTAAGTACAAATATACTGACAAGGCTTCTGCCTTCATTGAGTTTGGAGTCTGGTAGTGAGAGAGCAGAACAAGGCCAACTTCATTTTGTGCTACACCTGTCATCTTGCATATAACCCCTACCCGATCTGCTCCTGAGAAAGGTCACAGAATGTCAGAACATTGCCTAGCCAGTCCTTGAACCAGTTTGAGTTAGCCGATAGGAATGCGGAATCCCTCCCCGCCACAGGATGTAAACCTAGCCTTTTGCCCGCCAAACTTGCGACTGGAGTAATAGGCTAGTTCAGTTACCTTACCCGCCAAACTTGCGTGTCAATTTAGACCAGAGTAATAGGCTAGTTCAAACGGTTACTATAGGGTAAATTGTGATTCAATTGGCCACCTGCGTGTGGACTGACATGACTATGCAACTTTCCGCGTGTGTTACAACCTCATTGGCCACCTGCGTGTGGACCGACATGACTACGCAACTTTCTGCGTGATCACTGGCCCCTATAAAACTGTTAAGCCCTTTGACCTAGGGGTCCAAGTCCTGACCCCGCTGTGTCGGATATACTTGGGCCCAAGCTCGAGCTTGCAAATAAATCCTCTTGCGTTTGCATCAGTATCGGCTCCTCAGTGGTCTCTCGGATTCAAAATCAGGGGCATTACAGTAGAGGATTCAAAACTAACAGCCATGAAACAATTAGCAGGCAACGCTAAGTGTATAATCAATCACTCACTTGAAAAGCAGAGCTTAAAAGGCTATAAGAAGTACAGAGAAGAATGACTAAAGAAAATACTAAATTTAATTTTTAAACCTTACATTTCCCTAAAATTGAGGAACTGATTGAAATTATGTTTTCTAATCTAAGAAAAGATGTGATGTTTATGTTTCTCCTAAATGTTGCCAATTTAAATGTTTCATTCAGGTGAAAAGGTAGAATAATTTTGTCTTTGGACAAGGGTCACAAACTTCTTTGTGTATAAGGTGCTAGGAATGTAGTGTACATAGTGAAATGAGCTGGCAAGAACCATTGGGAGGAATGATCCCTGTTGCAATCTATAAATCCCTTTGCCCATCCAAAGGAGGTACTAGAAATCAAACCTAATGTTGACAAACTGTGTCATATGTTTTTTTAAAGATTTATTTATTTATTGTAGAAAGAAAGCACAAGCAGGAGGGGCAGAGGGAGAAGAAGAGAGAATCTGAGGCAGATGCTGTGCTGATCCCAGAGCCTGATGTGGGGCTGGATCCCGCAACCCTGAGATCATGACCCCAGCCAAAAACCAAGAACTGGTGCCTAACAGGCTCTGTCACTCTCCTCAATGTGTCATATTTTAAGAAAATCTGAAAACCTAGATATTTTCAGTGTAAAATCTCCCAATTTGTAAGCATTAGCCACAAAGAAAAATATTTTTTTAAATGTACTATGGGCCATGTTAAACAAATCTACAAGGGTGCCTGGGTGGCTCAGTGGGTTAAAGCCTCTGTCTTCAGCTCAGGTCATGATCTCAGGGTCTAGGGATCGAGCCCCTGCATTGGGCTCTCTGCTCAGCAGGGAGCCTGCTTCCCCCTCTCTCTGCCTTCTTAAGATCTCTCTCTGTCAAATAAATAAATAAAATATTTAAAAAAAAAAGGAAGAAAACTTAGGGCTTTTAGGAAATTACAGCTAAAATAATTACAACAACACATAACACCATTTCCATCAGTATCAAGTGTTCAAAGTCTGCATCACTGAATGAATCAGGAACAGGATGAAGAGCTGTTACTGACTGCAGCATGGGATGTGAAAAACTTCTAAAAAACCTGGGTGAAGTCAGGGATATTTTAAAGTCACTAACTTCTTATAGTTACCCTCCAATTTGGAGGTTTATGCTGCAATAATTCAGATATGATTTTGAAAAGGATAAAATATTAAAAGTTGTGAGCCATGGCACATAATGGATTATAGATACAACCATGATTATTTCTTTTAAGATTTAGTATTTGGGGTACATCTGCATGGCTCAGTTGTTAAGTATCAGCCTTCAGCTCAGGTCATGATTCCGGGGTCCTGGAATTGAGCCCCATATCAGGCTCCCTGCTTGGCAGGAAACCTGCTTCTCCTTCTCCCACTCCCCCAGCTTGTGTTCCTGCTCTCACTGTCTCTCTCTCTCTGTGTCAAACAAGTAAGTAAAATCTTAAAGAAAAAAAAAGATTTAGTATTTGAGAACCTAGAATTAGTTTGTCAAAGGATAAGTATATTTTAATTCTTCCGTTAAATTCAGCCAGTGTCCAGATTGGCAGTACAAAATTTTAATTACTCTAATTTTCTTAAATTCTTATCAAAATTGGTTATTAGTATATGTAGCCAACTGTGTTTTTTTTAACTAACCACAAAATTTCTCTCATGCCCCAAGCTCTTCTTACAGTGTAACCTTGACGCTCTTCATCTCAAAAACTAAGGTTCCTTGATATTGGATGGAATTGTGACTGACAAAAGTGATGCAATGGGATTTCCAATGCCAGGTCATAAAAAAGAAAGTTTCAGTCTCACTTCTCTTGAAACACTTGCTTTTAGAAGTCAGCCACCATGTTGTGAAGAAGCCAAACTGTCACATAGAGAGTCCATGTGTAGATATTTGGTTGGCAGCTGAGTCTGAGATCAACTACCATACATGTGAATTGAGTCTTTTCCAACTGTGCATCCAGACACTGTGGAACAGAAACAAGTTGTCCTCATTGTGTCCATTCTGAATTCCTGATCCACAGAATCCACGAACATGATAAAATAATTGTTCTTTTACCCAGCTAAATTTGGGATGATTTCTTACAAAGCAATGGCTAACTAGAACATGGTGTTTGTTTAAATTCTTCAACAATTTAAAAGGTAAAAGGTAATCTCTTTATTGCTTAAATTGCATTTCCTTAATTGGCTATTAGGTTACTTTTCTTTCCTTCCTTCCTTCCTTCCTTCCTTCCTTCCTTCCTTCCTTCCTTCCATCCTTCCTTTCTTCCTTCCTTCCTTCCTTCACATTTGTGTTGCTTTTAAGAATTACTTCATCATTAAGAAATGAATTTTAAAAAGGATTATACTCTGCATCTCCACTGATTCACCAATGCCTAATATGCACTTCTAATAATAATATCATCAGTAGAATAATACATTACATAAGGGGGGGTGATATATATATACAACTCAAACAATTTAGATTTATCCTGGTACTCTCACTTTGCTCCACTAATAAAGATTTCAGGAAGTTTCCTTATGACTTCTACACTTCCTGAGTTTACCCAGAGAAGCCTTGGCTGAGAATACATTCTGTGTCACCAAGGAGTATCTCTTGTGAAGGACTGGAGGCTGGCATAAGAAAACAGACTGTGTTATCTCAGTTTGTGATAGTTATTATCACAGTATTCTGGGTGTTGGAATTTTCCCTTTGCAGTAGATTTTAATCTTAAAATGGATAGTGTGCTACCTCAACTTTACTGTTAGATAATCCAGAAAAAAAGAGAGAGAGAGAAGGTGAGAGATAATTTGAATCTCATTTATTTTTTTTAAGATTTTATTTATTTATTTATTTGAGAAAAGAGACAGTGAAAGAGTATAAGCAAGGGGAGGAACAGAGGGAGAAGGAGAAGCAGGCTCCTCACTGAGCAGAGAGCCCAATGTGGGGTTCAACCCCAGGATGCTGGGATCATGACCTGAGCTGAAAGCAGATGCTTAACCTATTGAGCCATTCAGGAACCCCTGAATCTCATTAATTAATTAATTAATGATTTTATTTATTTATTTGACAGATAGAGCACAAGAGAGGTGAGGAAGGAGCAGAGGGAGAAGGAGAATCAGATTCTCCTGTTGAGCAGGGAGCCTGATGCAAGGCTCCATCCCAGGATCTTGGGATCATGACCTGAGCAGAAAGCAGACACTTAACTGACTGAGCCACTCAGGCACACTGTCTCATTTATTTTTGAGTTATAGGAATAAAACTAAAATTTTGTATAGGATCTGATGTGTCTTCAATATAATACCATGAAACTACTACAACTACAAAAGTCTAAGAAATACTGAGAGGGAGCTTCGTGATGCAAAGGTATAAAGTTCACTGCATATCATCCTTCACTTAATCCATGCAAGATTTTGTGTTTACTACACTGATTCTCATAACAATGTGTGTGTATCTTTATTTGAACATTCTTTGATGTGGCTACTTGCTTATTATAGGGATAGTCATTTAAGAATGTTTTATCTTTTATTTTAATTAATTTCTTTGACAGAGAGAGAGAGAGAACACAAACAGGCAGAGATAGCCACAGGCCGAGGTAGAGGAAGAAGCAGACTCCCGGCTGAGCAGAGACCTGCTCTGGAGCTTGATCCCAGGAACGTGGGATCAGGACCTGAGCCAAAGGCAGATGCTTAACCAAATGAGCCACCCACGTGCCCCTTAAGACTGTTTACATAGGCTATGCATAAGAAACTTTGAGCCCATAGAGCCTGAACCCTGACCCTGATCCCCACATAAAGGATCTTTTTTGATTTTCTGTCTTTTTCTGTAGAACATTAGCTACAGGACAAAAGATACCTTCTCTGATTGTTCACTGATGTATAGCCAGAACCTGGAAGAATACCTGTAAATAATAGACACATAATAATTATATTTGAATGAATAAATATTATTCCAGACCATCCAAAAATGTAAGACCAATGTAGAACCTATTCAAACAGAAAAGTCAAGAAAAGATAATAATATTAGAGTCTTTTCTAAACAGTTTAACACTAAGATGGATTTGTTAAGTGTTTGCTATATAGACCATAAACCCATATACTTGGATCTCTTCTTACTCTTTATCTACCTACTATCTGGGTACCCTAAATTCCAGAAAGCTACCACAAGACATTATGACACAAGGTAGTAAGAATAAAACAATTAAGCAATTGTTTTTTGTATGCTTAAAAGACTCAACTTGAAAGAGTTTCTTCTAGATTCTTCCTGGGACTAGTCAAAGAAACTCCATTATCTCACTAAACAATATTTTGAAAGGAAAAGGATTAAGAGATCCAAAAATTAATGACTATCCTTAGTCATGTAGTATAAGAGATATGTGCATAAGTATGTGTCTATCTTCCCAGCAAACTTATTTTTTATAATTTTTACTTCAATATAGTTGATACACAATATTATAATAGTTTCAGGTATACAACGGTGATTCAACAAATTTCTAGGTTATGGTATGCTCACCATAAGTGTAGCTACCACCTGTCACCATACAATTATATTACAATTTCATTGACTAAATATTCCCTATGCTGTGCCTTTTATTCCTGTGACTTGTTCATTCCATAACTGGAAGTCTGTGTTTACCCCTCCCCTTCACTCATTTTGCCTATTCTCCTGGTCTGCTACCCTCTGACAACCATCAGTTTGTTCCCTGTTTTTATAGGTCTGATTCTGCTTTTTGTTTATTTGTTTCCTTTTTCTTTTTTGTAGATCCCACAAATGAATGAATGCATATGGTATTTGTCTTATAAGTCATCTCTTTGTACTTTGTTTAATATTACTACCACTTTGGAAGTTGTTATGCTAATTAAATGATTTAATGGATATAAAGTGCCTAAAACAGTGCCTAGCATAGACTAATTGTCACAAATTATTCTATTTGTTGTGCTAAACACTACATCTAATTGTCAAAGATATTAAAGTAGCCAATAGACTCTTCTAGAAAATGTTTTACATTTCACTATGAATGGAAAGTTTATGTAATATCTCAAAGGCCAACTTTCTCAAAAATAAAAGGAACACTGGATATAGTTTCTAGTGTGTATTACTTGACTTAAAAATATTTTATTCCTGGTCTTATAAAGACAGATGTTTAAAAAATTAAGGCAAGAAGTTGGAAAGAGATATAATGTCAACTACTCAAACAACCTGTTCTGGTACGATTATTTGGGCTTATGCCTTCCACTTTATTGATCATTTTCTTACTGGCACTGATAACTCAGCAAAGAAAAAGGCAAGAGGGTTAATTAATGATGCATCTTTAGGATAAAACTTGCAATAAATGTATCCAACATAAAAAAGTAAAACAAAAGTGTTGTTGAGATTTTTGCCAAGGGTCAGTCTCCTGAACTCCCATGTTCATAGACAGTATTTGATTTTTCCTCAAAATATCATTATTATAAGCACATAAAAAATGTAAATTTCAGTAGTAGATAAAAAAGTTAAGAAACCAGGAAAAAAATCCTCAAATTTCTATTCAAGACATGGGTCCTAAATGTCCAATCTAGATTTGACTCATTTCCTCACTATTAATGAAGGCCCTGAAGTTTTGTTTTCTTCCTTCTCTTTTTCCTTCCTTCCTTCCTTCCTTCTTTCCTTCCTTCCTTCCTTCCTTCCTTCCTTCCTTCCTTCCTTCCTTCCTTCCTTCCTTCCTTCCTTCTTCTTTCTTTCTCTCTCTCTCTCTCTCTCTCTTTTTCTCTCTCTTTTTCTTTCTCTCTTTCTTTTCTTTCTTTTTCTCTTTCTCTCTTTCTTTCTTCTAATACATTTCCTCAGGAGAGGGAAGGTTTAGGCATCAGGGCATCACTGAGAGGGTATACAGAAAAGATAAGGAAAAATCAAAGGGGAGTAGTGGGAGCTTTTGCTAGGGAAATTACTCCTATTACTTTTTGGAGAAAATAGTCAGAAAAGCAAATTTAAAAATTCAATGTTTGCTACACTTCATGCCTCATGAATTTTCCAAATGGCATGAAATTATTCAAGAGCAAGGATTCATATAGAGTAGCTCTGCATGTTTTCACATGTGTTTGTACTTTGAACTTTCACTATCCTGTATTTATTCAACAGATGGCGAGGCTTGTATAACAAACCTATCAGGATCAAACAGTCTCCTGACAAGAGAGGAGCTCATTTTGCACAGGGCAAGTAGCCCTCTCTGCTAGGAAACAAATGAATGGGCCAGTGTTGTTCCCAGGGGACTTGAACTGCAATAAACCACAGAAGGGAAAGAGTAGGATTATCAAAAGCAGTTGAACTCTAAAAGTCTTAATGACAGAAAAAGGTCAAATAAATTATGACTAAGAACTCAAAAATTATAATTAAAATTGCTTCATAAGCATGGGTATTTTTTTTTTAAAGATTTTATTTATTTGACAGAGAGAAACACAGCGAGAGAGGGAACACAAGCAGAGGGAATGGTAGCGGGACAAGCAGGCTTCCTGCCAAGCAGAGAGCCGGATGTGGGGCTCGATCCCAGGACCCTGGGATCATGACCTGAGCCGAAGGCAGACGCTTAACGACTGAGCCACCCAGGCGCCCCAAGCATGGGTATTTTTATTAAAGGGTACTTTGTATCTGAAACACAAGTTGATAAATCATAAATAAATATTTAATTATTTTAAAGTTACTATTATTATTATCATTATTATTATTATTTGGGTATAGCTGACACATAGTGTCTTTTAGTTGCAGGTGTACAACATAATGATTCAACAAGTTTATATGTTATGCTATGTTCACCACAAGTGTAGGTACCATCTGCCACCATACGACACTATTATTGTATCATTGACTAAATTCCTCATGTTGCACTTTTTATTCCCATGACTATTCATTTCATTACTGGAAGCTTGTAGTGGTTTTAAATTCTGACCAATATTGTACAAGGGTTTCCTTTTCTCCACATCTTTGCAAGCATTCCTTATCTCTTGTCTTTTTCATAATGGATATCTTAACAGGTGTAAGTTAATATCTTACTGTGTTTTGATTAACATTTCCCTGATAATTAGTGATGTGTTGAGCATTTTTTCATGTACTTGTTGGCCATTTGTCTTTGTTTTTGTTTTTTAAGATTTATTTATTTATTTCAGAGAAAGAGAATATGAGCAGGAGGGGCAGATAGAAAGGGAAGGAGAATCCAAAGCAGACTCCACACTGAGCACAGGGCTCGACTCGGGGTTCAATCTCATTACCATGAAATCACAGCCTGAGTCAAAATCAAGAGTTGGACACTTAATCAACTGTGTCACCCAGGTGCTCCTTCTGTTGGCCATTGGTCAGTCTTCCTTGAAAAAAAAATGTCTATGCAGGTCCTTTGTCTATTTTTAATTGAATTGTTTCTTTTGTTATTGAATTGTATGAGTTCCTTAAATATTTTGGATACTAGTCCCTTTTCCAGTATGTGGTTTGTAAATATTTTCTTACATTTTATAGGTTGCCTTTTCATTTTGTTGATAATTTCCTTTGCTGTTAAGGAGCTTTTTAGTATGATATAATCAAACTTATTTATTTTGGGGTTTTTTGCCTTTGCTACTGGTGTCAAATCTAATAATTCCTTGCCAAGACCAGTGTCAGTGAGACTGTTATAGGAATTTTACCATTTCAGGTCTTATGTTCAAATCTTTAATCCATTTTGAATAGATTTTTGTGAATGGTTAAGATAGGGGTCAGTTTTATTCTTTTGCAGGGACTATCCAATTTTCCCCAACACCATTGGTTCAAGAAACTATTCTTTCCTCATTCTATATTCTTCCTCTTTTGCCAAAACTATATATATATATATATATATATATATATATATATATATATATATATATATATACATGGATTGATTTCTAGGCTATTTTGTTCCATTGATCTTTATGTATGCTTCTATGCCAATACCATACTGTTTTGATTACTACAGATTTGTAGTATAGTTTGAAATCAAGAAGTGTGATGCCTCCAGCACTATTTTTTGTTTGTTTTTTCTCTCAAGACTGCTTTGGGGTGTGTGTGTGTGTGTGTGTGTGTGTGTGTGTGTGTGTGTGTGCGTGCGTGTGTGTGTGATTTCTAGGAATTTTAAGATTTTTTTCTATTTCTGTGAAAAATGTCATTGGATTTGTTTTATAGGGATTACATTGAATCTGTAGATCCCTTTGCACATTACTGACATATTAACATTAATTTTTCCAGCCCATGAATATGGAATATCTTTCTATTTATATGTGTCTTCTTCAATTGCTTTTGTCAATATTTTACTGTTTTTAGGGTACAGATCTTTCACATACTCAGTTCAATTTATTCTAAGTATTTTTTATATCATTTAAATGGGATTACATTCTTTATTATTTTTTTGATAGTTTGTTGTTAGACATGTTTTGTGTGTAGACATGCAACTGATTTTTGTAAATTGAGTTTATATCCCACAACTTTGCTGAATTCCTTAAGCTTTTTTTTTCCCATGAGGTTGAACTTCCCTTTCTATTTTATATTTTTCTGATTTCTCACCATAAGTTGTTCTTGCCCAAGGAAAGTAAACTCTCATCTCCCTGAATATAAAATTAGGAATGTAAATGCAGTAGATATAATTTCTTGCAAGTATATATTTATATATTTATGAGTGTGGGTGTATGAATGAATGTTTATCATGTGTTAGCACACATGTATCCTTTGTAGGATGAATTGAAACACCCTTTTCTTTCAGTCAGCAAAAAATTTGAGTTTGTTAGCCCAAATCCCTGGGTTAGCAGGTAGTCCTTCATGCTTAAGGAAGAACCAAATATCTGTAGGCACAATAATCCTAGGGCTGTCATTAGACAAGGAATTGAATCAAGTTATGTAAACAAAAGAATGTGCTTTCCTGTTAGAAGAGTAGATTGGGTTTTCTTCAGGAAAAATAATTCTGTGGAGTAAGGAGTGATGACAAGTAAAACGAGTGGTTGGCTTTCCCAACTTTATTCCAGAACTGTCAAAATATAAACAGAATAAACTTTAAATTAGCATAGGGCTTGGGCCTAAAAAGTCAGAAGTTACAAATTTCAGGAAGGATCCTAGACTCCTACCTCCTGTGATATACACTTTCTGTAGAAGATAGTGGGCCTATGAGAACCAGTTGGGATTAATACAAATGGAGGGAAAGATATCTATACAGAAAAATATGAACACATCCAAGTAGGGCCACCTGTAAAGGTCTAAGTGATATTTCACATTTTCATTTCCAAGTTAAACAAGTAGTCACATAAGTTACAACTATTGTGCTTTTATTCCATCCTGCTTCAGGATGTGTTCTTGATTTTTCAATGAAATATATGTTCATACCTCCACTGAAATCAACATGGCTTACCTCAGGTAGTATCATTCCAAGTTGCCTCCTTCCCATAGAAAAGAGAAGGTATCACTGCAACAAAGAGACATGCCCTCTCAGAGCCAGTAACTTCAGTTCTAGACTCCATTCCAGTTACCTGGGATGCCAGTCCATCCTTCCCAAATGCTCTTGAGTTCACTGATGGAAACTTCTATCTCATCTGTGGGACAGCTTTTTATCTATCTATTACCTGTCTATCTATCTATCTATCTATCTATCTATCTATCTATCTATCTATCATCTATCTATTATCTATCTATCTATCTATCTATCTATCTATCTATCTATCTATCATCTATCTATATCTATCTATTAAAGATTTTATTTATTTATTTGACAGAGAGGAGAGAGATCACAAGTAGCCAGAGAGGCAGGCAGAGAGAGGGGGAAGCAGGTTCCCCATCGAGCAGAGAGCCTGGTGTGGGGCTGGATCCCAGGACCCTGAGATCATGACCTGAGCAGAAAGCAGAGGTTTTAACCACTGAGCCACCCAGGTGCCCCATGCATCAGCTTTTTAAAAGCAAACTCTCTACTGATGTGGAGGTTCAAGAGGTTGGCCATGAAATAACAGTTTGATGGGGGCAAGGGAGATACTGTAACTCCAACTGGCAATGGGGTGCAGAAGAGAAGCAAAAATAAAAAAAAGATGGAGTGGGTGCCAGCTATAAGCCTGGCATGAATTGTAATTGCAAATGTTAGGATTATGCCTATACTCAAGAAGGAGAAAGCATCTTGTCCCTTTTCACTAGGCAAAGAATAGCAGATAAAAGTAGAGATAGAGGATTTGATAACTATGAGTTATCAAATAACTTCTTCATTCCATTCCTAGTACTGGATCAATTTGTTGGATCTTCCTATTATTGGGTGGGGAAAATTACACACACACACACACATACACACACACACACACACTCTGACACTCATTATACATGGTTTAGAAGGAAGAACTTTCCACAAAGAGGTAGGCTAAGAGAGGAGGAAGAAAAGATAAAGGAGAGATATATCTTAAAAAATTATTATTAAAAATAGCAGTCTGCAGTCTGTTTTGTAATTGTGTCATTGTATATCTCCAAAAGATGACTTTATGCTTAAAGACAATACTGTGAATCTCTCTTTATTCTTAAAGGGGTCAATTAAACCAGAGAATGAAGAGAAGTTAACAGGAGATCACTCATGAATGAAATTGACATTGTTAAAATTATGATGACTATGGGTATTTAACTTTCAAGGAATCCAAAAAATTCTGGAAGGGGCACTGGAATTTATAGATTCAAAAAAATGTTAACTCTTTTAAATTCTTTGTTCTATGGTCTATGTGATTACGGAAGTGTCAAGCCTTCTTTTGTTTAATATTAAAGAAAAGAGTGACTCCAGAAATCTGGAGTACTGGAGCACAAACTGAAGACACTCAGGTTATATTAACTATATATGTATGTATATATGCATACATATATATGTGTGTGTATATCTGTGTATATATGTGTGTGTGTATGTGAGTGTGTGTATGTGTGTAGTGGTTAAGAGCATGAACTCTGGAGGTCAACTGCCTGGATTCAAAATTAGAGTCTGTCTTGCTGTGTGGCTCAGGCAAATTCCCTAATCCCTCTTTTCCTGATTTTCCCATCTGTAATGATAATAGTATTGTGACTTTATTTTTTATATCTTTTATAGTATTGTGACATAATGAAATAAGATAATATATATAATATGCTTATAGCAGTGATTTAATAAGGTCTCAATAAGAACTAAAATACCTGCAGGTATTTTATTATCATTATTGCACTGCATTTTCTTTTTCTCATCTCTAAAATGAAGGGATTAAATTGACAATCATGTATTATATTGTTTCTAAGACTTTATTATATGATTTTATCACATAAACTTGTGTTTTATATTATTAGTGTTATGAATTACTCATTGGCAGAAATAATATTTCTTTTAAAGTTTTTCTTCATTTTTTGTGAAGGATTTTTCAATCACACCCTTTGCAGTTTAAATCTCGTGTACATGCTATTGCTTGCTTTTCCTTCTGAAAACCTTATTTTAGAGAAAGAAGCATCCATTTAGAATGATTCCCCATACTCATGCTTTTAACTGCAGGAACTCAGATTATGCTCTCATGTAAGGCAACATATATGACCCACACTGTTCTCTCTTAGCTCTCAGTAGCTTGAGAAAATCAGTGCAACTGAAATTATACTGTATTTTAAAGAGAAATATTTGTTCCTGAAATTAATGCAGTTTTTTTCAATTCAAAAAATGATGGATTTAATTCTGTACTAATAACAGAAAGACAGAATTTCAACTAGATGAAGTGTAATGGCAATGAGAGAATTTTAAACATGTTGGAGTATCTAAAGAGCCTACAAAGGGGCATTAACATTCAATATACGATGAATTCAAGCTTCAAGAGAAACCTCAATTAAAACAATGCCCCATAGAATAAGATAATTTGACACAAGTCCGGCAATTTTCAAAACAATTACATATCTAAATACTAAGGCACAACCATTCTAGTACCAGATTTTCAAATACCTAGCCTAAATAAGGCAGGTTACCAAAATTGCCTTTACTAGTTGAGAGTGTATTTAAGCTTGTGAAAAGCTATGAGTATATAATGCTCTTTTGCTCTGTAGATGCTCAATAAATGGTAGCCTGCTGACAGAGCATTCTGTTGTATGACCAATTAGTTCTGCAGGGGATTCAGAATAAACCATTGTTCATCTGTTTCTAATGCTATTCAATCCCCCAAGGCCTCAAAGAAGAGGCTTGGCCAGTCTAGTGGGCTGTTGGGTTGAGCACATCATTAGTGGCTCCCTCCTGTGTTACACATTGGCTCCATCGGAAAACAGATTTAAACTGATTAATTCATTACCGAGAAAAGATCTGCTCACCTTCTTCAGAAACAGTCAAAATAGCTGCTCATAACCAGACCCTAACTCCACAGCACAGATGACAAGATTTTCTTAATATGCCTTTGGATGGTAATATTTGTAACAGACTGAAAGATCCCAGCATGGTCTTTATGGACTATTCAAGCATTCCTACCTTCAAGTGGTATTTTCTAACCAAAGTGAAATGTGTATTTCAAATCCTGACAACTACAGGAATAGTTGGGCCTGGGGAATACAGTCAGGGCCTAGAGCCAGGAGACATGCATAAAGTTTGTTTCTCTGCCACAACACTACCAATTTATTGCATGACCTTGGGCATGTCAGTTAACCTTGACTGATATTTATTGAGCAAAACAGTGTTCTAAAAGATATGAAATGTTCATATTTTTGTTCATAAATGGGTTCCATGTATATGAACATAAATGTTCATAATGGGTTCCATGTATATGCCCATAAGGAATACAAAGGAAGGAACTGGGGCTTCTTGACTAAATTAAAGGCCAGGTTCTGTCAAGCCTCAAGTAAGGAAAATCTGCATCTTCTGGAATTAATATAGCTGTAAAGATATCTGTTAAAGGCTTAGATTTGACTTCGTCCCCCCTCTTAACTGCTCAATGAAAGGAAGATAGGAATTCTCTTTCAGAGGATTATCGTAAACTTATTTAGATAAATGAATGTTAAAGTCTCCAGGCTCTTGTCTGGAATATAGTGCACAATATTTGTTTACTATGAATCCTTCTCTCAGGAACACTATGTTAAGATGTCAATCAAATCCAAAGAGATATTCAAGCATAAGTGTAGCTCAAGAAAATCTATTCTTTTAAATTGAGTATGCTTCTCCTAATGTGAGTTACATTTCCTCCCCTAAATATAACAAAAGAAGCCCCATAAGGAAACAGTTGGTCAGAGTGAAGATGTTGGGCTTTAGAAAAGGAACACAAAGAGGTCAGTCCAGGCTCCACAACATATTATCCCTGAGACCTAGAGGATGCTAAATCATCTCTGAACATCAAGTTCATTACTGTTGTTGCTGATGTTTTTTTGTTTGTAAATGAAAATAAACATCCTACTTTGTTGAAGTGTAGAGACAATATTAAAAATTTGGGCAAAATGATATAAACCTAGCCAGAAATCAAAACTAAAAATACTTACATTATATAATCCAGTCCTCGGTTCTTTTCTTTATCTCTATGTATCTCTTGAGTGATGTAATACATTTTCAAGGCTTTAACTGAGAAAATCTATGTGCTGATGATGCCTGGATTTATATCTCCAGCCCAGACCTCTTCCTTGATCTCCAGTACCCTAACAACATCACTTGGATATCTAATATAAATGTGAGATTTAACATGCCCAAAGTTACCTGAATCAAGTACCCTGACACCATTTTGACTCTTCTTTCTTTTATTTATGTATTTAAAATTTTAAAAACTTTTTATTTAAATTACAGTTAGTTAACATACAGTGTAATACTAATTTCAGGTGTACAATATAGTGATTCAACACTTCTATACAACATCTGGTGCTCATCACAGCAAGTGTACTCCTTCATCCCCATCATCTGTGTCACCCATGTCCGCACCCCCTCCCCTCTGGTAACCATCAGTTTGTTCTCTATAGTTAAGAGTCTGTTTCTTGGCTTGCCCCTCTCTCTTTGACATTTCTTTCTTTCATAACCTCCATCTAATATGTCAGTACATCTGGTTATCTTGGTCATACAAAATATATCCAAAAATTTACCTGTCCTCATGCACTCTCCAATTCCTGCAGTTATATATGCCAACATTACATCTGTCTGAAATAATTTTAACAGCATGATAACTAGTGTTTTTCTTTCCTCCTTTGCTCACTACATGCCATATATAACATAGCTGCCCAAACCTCAGATACAACTCAAATCAGATATGTCACTCATGGGTGTAAAGATCCTTTGATAATTACCCTCTTCGCCCAGGCAAGGAAAAGTCCTTAAGATAGCCTATGAGCCTTGCCTAGTCAAAATTTTCACTTCTCAAAGCTCATCTCCTCCTATCCTGTCCCTCTCTTGCACAGTCCCAATCATGGTGATCTCCTTACTAAACTCTGTATATGCTCATATGTTTCAGCCTCAGGGCTGCTGCGGTTGCTATTCAATCTGAAATCCTCCTTGAAATCCTCATGTTTAGGCTCCCCTCTCACCTTCAAACATTTGATTCAATATTACCTTTTACTAAAGCCTTCTATGACTGAATATATAGATTATGTATATAATATATATGGTTACATACATTTACATATATTTACATATATACACCACACCCTACTTAACTTTCTAATTTGATAAAATTTTAAAAATTTATCCCAGGAAAAAAAATTTATTCCAGGATTTGTAAGAAAATATTAACTCATAAACTTGTTAGGAGTACAAATTGCAAGGGAAATATACAAAGATGTATACATTAAAGTGGTCAGTGAAGTATTGTTTGAAATGTCAATGAAACTTAAAATAACCTAAACTTCCATCATCAAAGAACTGACTATATAGGTTATATTATATTCAGTCAGTAGAGAACTATGATGCATATATTAAAAGGAATAAAGCAGATACACACACACACACATACATACATACTTGGAGATACATTAAGTAGGGAAAAAGCAAGTTGTTGTTGAACATACTTAATATGCTCATTTGTGATGTATATGATATTTCTGCATATATATGGGGGTGGGTTCATGCTTGTTCAGGCACATAGAATTTCTACTATGACAGTATATATGTCCGGTGAAGGAAACTGAGAGTAAAGGTTTTTAATTGTTACTTTTTTTTTTTTTTAAAGATTTTATTTATTTGACAGCAAGAAACACAGTGAGAGAGGGAACACAAGCAGAGGGAATGGTAGGGGGAGAAGCAGGCTTCCTGCGGAACAAGGAGCCCAATGCGGGGCTCGATCCCAGGACCCTGGGATCATGACCTGAGCCAAAGGCAGACGCTTAATGACTGAGCCACCCAGGCGCCCCTTTAATTTTTACTTTTATTTAATCTCATCTTCACTCTTCTAATATTTTTCACATACATGTATATTCATTTTATGACTAAAATTACTCTTTGTAAAATTAGCACACTTTGGTAATTAGACATGCCTTCAGCTTTAATTGAGTTTTCTTGCTGAATATGTGGCTTAGAGAAAGTAAGTAAAATATCTATATTTATAATTTTTCATCCATAAAATGAATCTCATAAGATTGTTGTGTGTATTAAATAAAACAATATATGTAGAATGTTAACCAGGCATGTATTATACATTTAATGATAGAAGCTAATATATGATTTTTATCAAAAGATGTAACACCATGAAAATGAAAAAAAATACATGCAAAACACCCGTTGCAATGGCTTGTATAGAGGATATATATAGTAATAAAAGATACTGTAATTATTATTATTAATATCATAATATTAATAAATACATGACAACAATAATGAAGGAAAGGACACCTTAGTTTTATGTTACCCAAAGTCATATGGTTAGTGACAGAATCAGAATTAAAACCAGGGTGAGAGTCATTGAGCATGATCAATTCAATAACTATATCATGAACGCCTAAGACCTTGGTCCCTCTATTACAAAATATTGTCCTCCAAGGGACTAGAAATATATATTACTCTAAAATAAGACAATTAGCAGTAAGTATAAAATTAATATAACCACGAACAAGTGGATGGACTTCCCAGAAGATGAGGGAATAGGAAGACCCTAAGCTTATCTACCTCATCCCATGGATACAGGTAGATAATACTCACTACAATATAAAAAATCCAGAAAGTGACCCAAAGACTGGCAGAACAATAGATAGATATCTATCTATTATCTACCTCATCCCATGGATACAGGTAGATAATACTCACTACAATATAAAAAATCCAGAAAATGACCCAAAGACTGGCAGAACAAACTCCATAAATTAAGGTATATAAGAAGCCACATTGAAAAGGGTAGGAAGGGAGACAGTAGTTGAGGATTAGGGCAAGATGGCAGAGAAGTAGGAGACCCTGTTAAAACCAGTCCCCCTAAGTGAGCTGGATATCTCCCAGAACACGCTGAACACTCATGAAATCAGCCTGAGAAGTAAGATTTTTCACTTCTGGATCGCTACAGGAGCAGAAGGCAGCAGTGGAGAGGTAAAGTGGAGTGGGAACACTTGAACCTATATCAGGATAAATAGAAAAAGGAGGGGGCCATCAAAAGTTACCCAAGGAATGTAATACCCCAAAGGAAAGTGCCCTGTGGTTGGGGACCATCATTAACATAGAGTCTGGTTAAAAACACTTAAAAAGAGCAAAAGATCTTAAGGAACAACTAGTGGAAGTAGGTAGTCATGGGCACAGGCCTAAGTTTACGTTCCAGGAAGGTCAACACCACAGGTGACCCTCTGAGTCAAAGAGAGACTGGTGGAGAGTCCAGTCCCTGGTTCATGAACCTGCAGCTTTCTGCTGTTGCACCATTTCATGGGCTGGGCACACTCCTGCAAGCATCTTAAAGAGCTTGGTGTGGTCCATGAGCCTGCAGCTTTCCTCTGTGTGCAACACTCCACTGACTGGGTGCAGTCCTTCAAGCCCCTAAGAGATTTGGTGGGATCCCTACCTGGCAGTTTCTAAGACCTCGGGACATCCACTGCCTGCCACAAGGTCTGAGCACTCACAGCCAGTGCCAGAGAGAACTTGGCTTATCACAGGCAGGAATCTGAACACACCCAGCTCCAATCAAGATCCCAGAGAGCAGTCCTGGCAATGGCAGCCACCAGAAACAAGTTTCCCAGACCAGTATCACTCATCACTCTCTGCTTTGGTGGCACGAGGGTGCAGAGGCTAGCAAGAGCCTCACAAGGCCACTGGGATGGTGGCTGGCGGGTGCACCACCTGTGGGAGGCTGTGGTGGGAGTTGAGTATGCAGAGGGGGAGTCTGTGTGTTGTAGAACACTCAGAGGAGAGCAGACTGAGGCTTCTCTCAGAGGCAGAGGTCTGGGAATGGGCAGATTCTTTGCTTGGGCCCTCTGAAAAGATGCAAAAAGCTGCAAAAGGACAAAAAAACTCCAGAGAGCAAAAGCCTGAAAAACCAGTTTCCACAGAGCCCAGACCTATAATAGCTGGCAGGGTGACTTAACCCAAACAAGATTGACTGGAAAACAATGTGGCAAGCCCCTCCACCAGAACACAAGGCCAAAACAAGAGGACAATAACCACAGGGTCCCATAAAACTGAAAAGCCACAAAACCAGGGGAAATCAATATATTAAGCTCCTGATAGTGCCCTAAAACCTGTATATTTCATTGGTACAAGTTTTTTATTTCTTTTTTTTTACTTGTTCTTACAATTCTTGTTTTTTTTTTTTTTTAATTTTTTAAACTGCTTAACATTACAACTAGAGGCTTAATACAACGATACACACAGGAAGACCCAAAATAAACTTCCTTGCCCACATTGAGGATCTATAACACCCTCCTATCTTATCCTTCTGTCAATGTTTGCTTTTGTTCTGATATTATATAAATCTTATTCTTAGGGTTCATTCTGACTAGGTTCTTTTATTTGTTGTCACTTATTTTTGTCGGTCTTTATGTTTGTTCATGTTTGTTTATATATCTTATAAATCTTATTTTGGGGGCTCATTTTGGCTGGGATTTCTTTTTTTCTATTTCTCTCTCTCTCTCTTTTTATCTTTATTATTTCTTTTTGATGGTGAATTCCAATTGCTCCAAAACCTTCCAGGGAGCACCTTGCCTGGATCACGGGTGATATATTCAGCTATATATCCTCTCATCCACTTCTAATCAAAATGGTGAGGAGGAGGAACACCAAACAGAGAAATAACCCAGAGACGGCACCCACTCCCTCAGAACTATTGGATATGGGCATAAACAGTATGTTGGAAAGGGAATTCAGGGTAATAATCATCCAGGCAATTGTTAGGATGGAGAAAAACATTTAACATAAAAACATTAATGACAATACAGAATCTCTAAGGGTGGAACTGAGAACAAGTACGGCAGATGCTAAAAATGCATCCAATCTAAACTAAATAGTCTGACAGCAAGGGTAGACAGAGAATAGAAGTAGCGATCTAGACGAAAAGGTGATTGATAAGAAAGGTAAGGAGGAGGGCTGGAACAAACTGCTTAGGAAGCATGAGAACAGACTTATGGAAATAAATGATGCCATAAACATTCCAACATCAGAATTAGAATCCCTGAGGGGGTGGAGAAAGACAGAAGACTAGAAGATATAGCTGAACAAATTTTGGATGAAAATTTCCCCAGTCTGGGGAATGGAACAAGTATTCATGTTGTAGAGACAGAAAGGACAGCCCCCAAGATCAATGAGTCTAGAAAAACATCTAGACACATTATTGTGAAATTTGCAAATTATAATTTTAGACAAGTGGTCCTGAGGGCAGCTAGGGGGAAGAGATAGATTCCTTACATATGGAGAAAAAAAATAGAAACAGAAGGAAAACTTCCAGACTCTTTCTATGAAGCCAGCAATATCCTGATCTCCAAACCAGACAAAGACCCCATCAAAAAGGAGAATTTTAGACCAATATCCCTGATGAATATGGATGCCAAGATTCTCAAAAAGATCCTAGCTAATAGGATCTAACAGTACATTATAAAGTTTACCCACCATGAGCAGGTGGTATTTCTCTCTGGGCTGCAAGGGCGGTTCAACATTCACAAATCAACCAGTGTGATAGAACAAATCAATAAGAAGAGAGGGAAGAACCACATGGTCCTCTCAACTGATGCAGAAAAAGCATTTGACAAAATTCAGTGTCCATTTCTGATTAAAACTCTTCAAAGTATAGGGATAGAAGGAACATTCTTCAACTTCACAAAATCTATGAAAAGCCCACAGTGAATATTATTCTCAATGGGGAAAAGCTGACAGCCTTCCCTTTGAGATCAGGAACACAACAAGGATGCCCACTCTCACCACTATTGTTCAACATAGTGCTAAAAGTCCTAGTGACAGCAATCAGACAACAAGAAGAAATAAAATGTATTCAAATTGGCAAAGAAGAAGTCAAACTCTCTCTCTTTGCAGATGACATGATGGAAAACCCAAAAAAACTCCACTCCCAAACTACTAGAACTCATACAACAATTCAATAATGTGGCAGGATACAAAATCAATGCACAGAAATGAGTTGCTTTCCTATACACTAACAATGAAAATATGGAAAGGGAAATTAGAGAATTGATTCCATTTACTGTAGCACCAAGAACTATAAGATACCTGGGAATAAACCCAACCAAAGAGGTAAAGGATATATACTTGAGGAACTACAGAACACTCATGAAAGAAATTGAAGAAGGGACAAAAAGGTGGAAAAGCATTCATGTTCATGGATCAGAAGAATAACCATTGTTAAAATGTCTATACTGTCCAGAGCATTCTATACTTTCAATGCCTTCCCTATCAAAATTCCACTAGTATTTTTCAAAGGGCTGGAACAAATAATCCTAAAATTTTTATGGAACCAGAAAAGACCCTGAACCACTAAGGAAATGTTGAAAAAGAAAAACAAAGCTGAGGGCATCACATTGCCTAATTTCAGGCTTTACTACAAAGCTATGATCACCAAGACAGCATGGTACTGGCACAAAAATGGACACATAGACCAGTGAAACAGAGTACAGAGCCCAGATATATACCTGCAGGTCTATGGTCAAATAATCCTTGACAAAGCAAGAAAAAATATCCAGTGGAAAATAGACAGTCTCTTCAATAAATGTTGCTGGGAAAATTGGACAGCTATATATACAAGAATGAAACTTGACCATTCTTTTACACTATACACAAAGATAAAGTAGATGGATAAAAGTAGATGGATAAAAGACATCAACGTGAGGTAGGAAAATACCAAAATCCTGGAAGAGAACATAGGCAATAACCTCTTCGACAACAGCCACAGCAACTCCTTTCAGGGTATGTCTCCAAAGGCAAAGGAAACAAAAGCAAAAATTAAGTTTTGGGACTTCATCAACATAAAAAAGCTGCAGAGCAAAGGAAACAGTCAACAAAATGAACAGGCAACCCACAGAATGGGAGAAGATATTTGCAAATGACACTGCAGACAAAGGTCTGATATCTAAGATCTATAAAGAACTCCTCAAACTTAACACTCAAAAAACAGATAATCATGTCAAAAAATGGGCAGAAGACATGAACAGACATGCCAAAGAAAGCATACATATGGCTAACAGACATGAAAAAATGTTCATCATCATTAGCCATCAGGGAGACTCAAATCATAACCACACTGAGATAGCACCTTACACCAGTTAGAATGGCCAAAATCAAGACAGTAACAACAAATGTTGGACAGGTTGTGGAGAAAGGGAACCCTCTTCCAGTGTTGTTAGGAATGCAAGTTGGTGCAGCCACTTTGGAAAACAGTGTGGAGATTCCTCATGAAATTAAAAGTAGAGCTACCCTATGACCCTGCCATTGCACTGCTGGGTATTTACCCCAAAGATGCAGATGCAGTACAAAGAAGAGCCACATGTACCCCAATGTTCATAGCAGCAATGGCCACAATTGCCAAACTGTGGAAAGAGCCAAGATGTCCTTCAACAGATGAATGGATAAAGAATATATTGTCCATATATACAATGGAATATTATGCCTCCATCAGGAAGGATGAATACCCAACTTTTGTATCAAAATGGACAGGACTGGAAGAGGTTATGCTGAGTGAAATAAGTCAAGCAGAGAGAGTTAATGATCATATGGTTTCACTTACATGTGGAGCATAAGGAAAAATATGGAGGACATTGTGAAAAGAATGGAAGGGTGAGTTGGGGGAAATTGGAGAGGGAGATGAACCATGACAGACTGTGGACTCTGAGCAACAAATTGAGGGTTTGGGATGGGAGGGCGGTGGGGAGTTGGGTGAGCCTGGTGGTAGGTATTGAGGAGGGCACACATTGCATGGAGCACTGGATATGGGACATGAACAATGAAATGAATCTTAGAACACTGAAAAAGTAAAACTAATTGAAAAAAAAAAGAGACAGTCGTTGCACATTAAAAGGATGATTGTTGAGAAACACTGGAAGGGTGGACTCAGCATTTCAGGCTGATTTCATATTGATGGTTGTTAAAATAGGTCTTTCACTTCTCAAAAGTTTTTTATGGAGTATTTAAAAATATGTGTGCCTTTGCTTATCTGATTGTTCATGACAATACTTAGAAATCTGCATAAATTAAACTTTGGGATTTAATGGGCTTTTGCATGTCACTGGATGATCTCCAGGGATGGCTGAGAAGACTTTCTGGCTGGCTGGGGAAGTTAAGAGGGAAAAGTTTGGAGGCTTGAGTCCCAAGGCTGTGGAGATGCTTATCAGACACAGGCGTGGAGTTGGAGATGGAGAGACTGGAAGTTGATAAGCAAAAAGATAGCTACTCTTGGATGGGCGCAGAGGGAAGGAGGCCTGGATGGAGAGAGGGAATTAGAACAGAGTGCAAAGACACACTGACAATGTTAGGCTGAAGAGACAGCCAATGGACGATTCCACTGAAGGATGCTCTATTGAAGGTGAAGAAGGGAAGACTTCTAGGTCCATGGCATGGGAATGGTCCATGGCAGAAATGTTGCCTATTTCAGGCAGCTGACCTACAGATGGTGCAGGGTATGGGATGGGAAGTGGGAGGTGTGCAGGCCCATGATGAGGTCATCTCAGAGCCAGGATCTTGGTGATCATTACTTCCTTTGCTGGATTTAGTCATATTAATTCTCTCTCTTTGGGTAGAACTTTCCTCTAACACCCTAAACATTTTCATTTTAGCTTTTTGGATGGAAATCCTTCCAAAGAATGTATTTTTTCTCCTTTGTCTCATCTTTTTAAAAATCAAGAATAATAAAGATTATTTGATCTTTTCTAAAAAAAAAAAAAAAAAAGGTAGGAAGAAAGGAAATGCTGTGGGGACCGAAATCGACAGCAGATCATCAGTGAGGGGGAGGGACCCACGGACTCAGAAAAGGGAGAGAAACAGACCATCACACTAGGAAGCCCACAAAGGGAAGATAAATCCCCATATATTTGGCTTTAAAAATTAAAGAGGCTAGATTTCATGAGTTCTTAATCCAGTGGGACTTAAAGCCATGAGTTTAAAATTCAGCAGACCCAGCTCTGAGACAGCCCTGAGGGCAATAGGAAGCCAACTTCCTGCCCTTAAAGAAACAACAAGAGAACAGACCTCTGCATCACAGTGGAGAAGCAGCAGCTTGAAAAATGCCTGAGGCATAACAGAGGCAGTTTATTTAGTAATCTTATGCCCTGGAGGGAGAGGGTTTGCTGGGGGACATCTTCGGGAACATTTCCTAGCCCCCAGCATAAACACAGGGCCACCTGGCAGAACCAGCGCTATGCTGAAATTGACTACCAAACATGTTTACACTACAGCACCTCCCTACACACCTCAGCAGATCCACCCTTTCTAGTCACATTTGCTTTAATCCCATCTTTGTTGGTTCCTTCTCCCAGAACACCATCAAAAACCTCACCAACACTATCTCTTCTGACTGACCCATGGACCTCAATCTGAGTGACAATGGTTGCAGTGGCAGTGCCAGCAGCAGGACAGCTGAGGACCAACATGAACCTTCTCAAAATTGCTCCCAACCCAACACAATTGCACTTTGCAGATCCACATAGGCCAGCCCCAGTTCCGGTGGTGGTAGCAGAAGTGATCACCTCCCAAGTAGACCAGTGAACACCTTATTAAAACTCAATTCTCCCCATGGCTGGTCTGGTCCTGGTGGTGGCACCACATCCTTTACCATTCACTCTTGGCCTGAACCCATTCAGACCAGAGCCACAAGTGTGGCAGTGTGTGAGCTGCCACAGTAGGAGCTAGCACCACTCCAAAGCAACTCCTGTCCTGGGGTGAAAGGAAGAAACTGCACCAATCAAATAGCAGCCCCAGCATGGGTTGGGGGCAGGCAGTTGGTTTGATTGCAGACAATCAAACCAATTGGTTTGATTTCTCACAATGAAAATTTCTCTGGGGACAACATAGGAAAATCATCCAGTAGTTTGGTGCTATTACATCTCTGGCAAATGCCTGGACTGACTCAACTCAAGCCCAAAGTGGCCCCAGAGTGGTTTACCAAAACCAAAGGAACCAAACATTTCCCACAATTGGCAAAGAGAGCCACTGCAGCTGACTGCCATTACCATCAAGAGCAGAAAACATAGCTGACTTTTCTAACACACAGAAACAAGCACATAGAGTTAGACAAAATGAAGAGACAGAGGAATATGTCCCAAATGAAAAAGACAAGGAAAGACCAAAGCAAATGACTTAAGTGAAATGGAGACAAATAATATGCTTGACAGAGTATTTAAAGTAATGATCTTAAAGATACTCACTGTTCTTGAAAAAGGAGTGGAGAACCTCAGCAAAACCCTTAAAAACAGATAAAAAGCAATCAATCAAAGATGAAGAATTCAATAAATGATATTAAAATACACTAGATGGAATAAATAGCAAGCTAGAGGAAACAGAAGAACAAATTAGCAAGCTAGAGGACAGAGTAATAGAAAGTTATCAAGCTGAGCAGGTGAGAGGAAAAAAATATGCAGAATAAGAAGATACTTAAGGAACTCCGTGACTCTATCAAGAATAACAACATTTGCATTAGAGGGATCCCAAAAGAATAGAGAGAAAGGGGGCAGAAATTTCACTTGAATAAATAATAGCTGAAAACTTCCCTAATCTGGGGAAGGAAACAGATATCCAGACCCGGAGGCACATATATTGCTGCAAAAAAATCATCCACGCCAAAACACATAGTATTTAAAATGGCAAAAATTAGTGATAAAGAGAAAATTGTAAAAGCAGCAAGAGAAAAGAAGACAGTTACATACAAGAGATACCACATAAGGTTATCAGTGGATTTTTTTCAGCGGAAACTTTGCAGGCCCAAAGAGAGTGGCATGATATATTCAAAATACTGAAAAGAAAAAAACTACAGCCAAGAAAACCCTAACCAGCAAGGATATCAGTCAGAATAGAAGGAGAAATAAAGAGTTTCTAAGACAAACAAAAACTAAAGGAGTACATAACCACTAAACAAGTGCTATAAGAAATGTAAAGGAGATTTTTTGAGTGGAAAGGCAAGACCATAAATGAGAGTATGAAAAGTAGGAAAGACAAAAGCAGGAAAAATAAGTATATTTGTAAAAATTTATCAAGGGACTCACAGAATTATGACACCAAGAATGGGTGGCAGAGAAGTAAAGAATGCGTTCAAACTTAAGCAACCATCAACTTAATATAGACTACTATATGCAGAAAATGTTATATACAAACCTAATGTACCATAAATCAAAACCAGAAATAGCAAAAAATAAAGACCATAAATCAAAACCAGAAATAGCAAAAAATGGCTATAGCAAACCATGAGAATGCCAGAAAACTTTGAGAAAGCAAGAGAATAGTGAGAGAACTACAAAAACAACAACAAAACAAGTAACAAAATGTCAATAAATACATATCTATCAATAATTTCTTTGAATGGAAATGGATTAAACACCCAGTCAAAAGAAAGAGGGTGATGAAATGGATGAACAACAAGACCCATCTATATGCTGCTTCCAAGAAACTCATTTCAGATATAACAATACATGCAGATTAAAAGTGAGGGGATGCAGACACATTTACTGTGCAAATGGATGTCAAAAGAAAGCTGGGGCAGCATTACTTAAATCAGACAAAACTGATATGAAAACAAAGACTATAACAAGAGACAAAGAAGAATACTGTATGATAAAAAGGACAACTCAACAAGACGATATAACAATTGTAAATATTTATGACCCCTACATGAGAGCACCCAGATATGTAAAACATTTAATTGGAAAAATTAAGGAAGTAATCAATAGTACTACAATAATAATAATAATAATAATAATAATAATAATAATAATAATATAATACAATAATAGTACTACAATAATAACAATTAATAGAACTACAATAATAATAATAATGGACACTTTAACACTCCACTTAAATCAATGGACAGATCATCTAAACAGGAAATCAACAAGGAAACAATGGCTTTGAATGACACTCTGGAACAGATGGATTTAACAAATGTATTTAGAATATTCCATCCTAAAACAGCAGACTATACTTTTTTTCAAGGGCACATAAAATATTCTCCCAAGTAGATCACAGACTGAGCCACAAAATAAGTCTCCACAAATTCAAAAAGATAAAAGTCATACCATCCATTGTTTCTGACCACAAAGTTTTGAAACCAGAAATTAACCACGCGAAAAAAATCTGGGTGGGCCTGGGTGACTCAGTCAGTTGAGTGTCTGACTCTTGATTTTGGCTCAGGTCATGATCTCAGTGTCAGGAAACCAAGTCCCATGTTGGGCTCTGTGCTCAGTGAAGAGTCTGCTTCTCTCTCCTTCTGGTCCTCTCCCCACTTGTATTCTCTCTCTTTCTCTAAAATTAATAAATCTCAAAAGAAAAAATCCAAAACCCCACAAATACATGGAGGTTAAATTAAACAATGAATGGCTTAATCAAGAAATCAAAGAAGAAATTTTAAAAATTACATAGAGACAAATAAAAATAAAACACAGACCAAAATTGTAGGCATGCAGCAAAAGCAGTTCCAAGAGGGGCATTTAGAGCAGCACAAGATTACCTCAAGGAGCAAGAAAAATTTTAAATAAACAACCTAACCTTATACCCAAAGGAGCTAGAAAAAGAAACACAAACAAAACCTAAACCCAGCAGAAGGTATGAAATAATACAGCTTAGAGCAGAAATAAATTATATAGAAACCAAAAAAACAATAGAACAGATCAATGAATGGATAAGTCTCTAGCCAGACTCATCAAACAAAAACAAAAAAGAGTGAGAGAGAGGAAACAAGCAGAATAAAAAAGAGGAGAAATAACTTACACCACAGAATAAGAAAAGATTGTAAGAGAATATTATAAAAAATTGTATCAACAAATTGGACAACCTAGAAGAACTGGATAAATTTCTAGGCACTTAAAACCTACCAAAACTAAAGCAGGAAGAAAAAGAAAATTTGAGCAGAACTATTATCAGCAAGGAAATTGAATCAGTAATCAAAACTTCCCAACAAACAAAAGTCTAGGACCAGATGACTTCATAGGTGAATTCTACCAAACATTTAAAGAAAACTTAAGACCTATTCTCTTCAAACTATTCCAAAATATAGAAGAAGGAAAACTTCCAAATTCATTCTATAAAGCCAGCATTACCCTGTTCCTAAAACCAGATAAAACACCACAAGTAAAGAGAATTACAAGGCAATATAAATGAAAAGCATAGATACAAAAATCCTCATCAAAATATTAGTAAATGAAATCCAACAATTCATTAAAAATAATTTACCATGATCAAATGGAAATTATTTCTGGGACGCAAGGGTGGTTCAGTATTTACAAATCAATCAATGTGATACATCACATCAATAAGAGAAAGGATAAAAAACACATGATCATTTCAATAGAGACAGAAAAAGCATTTGGCCAACTATTATATCTATTCATGATAAAAACCGTCAATGAAGCAGGTTTAGAGGGAATATACCTGAACATAATGAAAGCCTTGTATGAAAAACCCACAGGTAACATCATATTGATTAGGGAAAAACTGACAACTTTTCTCCTGAGGTCAGGAACAAGACAAGGATGTCCATTCTCACCACTTTTATTCAGCATAGTAGCAGAAGTCCTAACCACAGCAATCAGAAAAGAAAAAGAAATAAAAGGCATCCAGAGGTGCTTGGGTGGGTCATTTGGTTAAGTGTCCACTCTTGATTTAGGCTCAGGTCATGATCTTATGGTCGTTAGATGGAACCCCACATCAGGCTCTGTGCTAAGCATCCCACTTAAGTTGCATCACCTTGATCCCAAACCAGACAAAGACCCCATCAAAAAGGAGAATTACAGACCAATATCCTTGATGAACACACATGTAAAAATTCTCACCAAAATACTAGCCAATAGGATCCAACAGTATATCAAAAGGATTATTCATCACCATCAAGTGGGATTCATTCCTGGGATTCAAGGTTGGTTCAACATTGGCAAATCAATCCATGTGATTCAATACATTAATAAAAGAAAGAACAAGAACCATATGATACACTCAATTGATGCTGAAAAAGCATTTGACAAAGTACAGCATCCCTTCCTGATCAAAACTCTGCACAGCGTAGGCATAGAGGGTACATTCCTCAACATCATCAAGGTCATCTATGAAAAACCCACAGCGAATATCATTCTCAATGGGGAAAAGCTCTCAGCTTTCCCCCTGAGATCAGGAACACAGCAGGG
>CM053606.1:78023315-78035682 GCA_028646535.1 Procyon lotor | reverse complement strand
TCCTCAACATCATGAAGGCCATCTATGAAAAACCCACAGCGAATATCATTCTCAATGGGGAAAAGCTCTCAGCATTTCCCCTGAGATCAGGAACATGGCAGGGATGCCCACTATCTCCACTGCTATTCAACATAGTGCTAGAAGTCCTAGCCTCAGCAATCAGACAACAAAAAGAAATCAAAGGCATTCAGATTGGCAAAGAAGAAGTTAAACTCTCACTCTTTACAGATGATATGATACTTTATGTGGAAAACCCAAAAGATTCCACTCCAAGACTGCTAGAACTCATCCAGGAATTCAGTCAAGTGTCAGGATATAAAATTAACACACAGAAATCAGTTGCTTTTCTATACACCAACAGCAAGACAGAAGAGAAATTAAGGAGTCTATCCCATTTACCACTGCACCCAAAACCATAAGATACCTAGGAATAAACCTAACCAAAGAGGCAAAGCACCTGTACTCAGAAAACTACATAGTGCTCATGAAAGAAATTGAGGAAGACACCAAGAAATGGAAAAACGTTCCATGCTCATGGATTGGAAGAACAAATATTGTGAAAATGTCTATGCTACTTAAAACAATCTACACATTTAATGCACTCCCTATCAAAATACCATCAATTTATTTCAAAGAAATGGAACAAATAATCCTAAGATTTATATGTAATCAGAGAAGACCACGAATAGCCAGAGGAATGTTGAAAAAGAAAACCAAAGTTGGTGGCATCACAATTCCAGACTTCAAGCTCTATTACAAAGCTATAATCATCAAGATAGTGAGGTACTGGCATGAAAACAGACACATAGATCAATGGAACAGAATAGAGAACCCAGAAATGGACCCCCAACTCTATGGTCAACTAATTTTTGACAAGGCAGGAAAGGATATCCAGTGGAAAAAAGACAGTCTCTTCAACAAATGGTGTTGGGAAAACTGGACAGCCACATGCAGAAGAATGAAACTGGACCATTTCCTTACACCACACACACAAAAAGACTCAAAATTGATGAAAGACCTCAATGTGAGACAGGAATCCATCAAAATCCTTGAGGAGAACACAGAGAGCAACCTCTTCGACCTCAGTCGCAGCAACTTCTTAAAAACATCCCCAAAGGCAAGGGAAGCAAGGGCAAAAATGAACTATTGGAACTTCAAGATCAAAAGCTTTTGCATAGCAAAGGAAATAGTCAAAAAAACCAAAAGACAACTGATAGAATGGGAGAAAATATTTGCAAATGACATCAGATAAAGGGCTAGTATCCAAAATCTATAAAGAACTTCTCTAAATCAACACCGAAAGAATAAATAATCTAATCAAGAAATGGGCAGAAGACATAGACATTTCTGCAAAGACGATATCCAAATGGCCAACAGACACATAGAAAGTGCTCAACATCACTCGGCATCAGGGAAATACAAATCAAAACCACAGTGAGACACCACCTCACACAAGACAGAATGGCTAAAATTAGCAAGTCAGGAAATGACAGATGTTGGCGAGGATGCAGAGAAAGGGAAACCCTCCTACACTGTTAGTGGGAATGCAAACGGGTACAGCCACTCTGGAAAACAGTATGGAAGTTCCTCAAAAAGTTGAAAATAGAGCTACCCTACAACTCAGCAATTGCACTACTGGGTATTTACCCTAAAGATACAAATGTAGTGATCCGAAGGGGCATGTGCACCCGAATGTTTATAGCAGCAATGTCCACAATAGCCAAACTATGGAAAGAACCTAGATGACCATCAACAGAGGAATGGATAAAGAAGATGTGGTATATATATACAATGGAATACTATGCAGCCATCAAGAAAAAAATGAAATCTTGCCATTTGCAATGATGTGGATGGAACTAGAGGGTATTATGCTAAGTGAAATAAGTCAGAGAAAGAAAATTATCATATGATCTCTCTGATATAAAGAATTTGAGAGGCAGGGCGGGGGGTTGTCGGGGGTGGGGTGTGGGGGAGGGAAATGAAACAAGATGGGATCAGGAAGGAGACCAACCATAAGAGACTCCTAAACTCACGAAACAAACCAAGGATGGCTGGGGGGTATGGGGGGTAAGGATAGGGTGGTTGGGTTATGGACATTGGGAAGGGTATGTTGCTATGGTAAGTGCTGCGAAATAAGCCTGATGATTCACAGACATGTACCCTGGGGCACATAATACATTATATGTGAATACGAAAAAATTAAAAAAATATATATTTTTGGAAAGACCAATTATTAAGCTACCACCATGTATCAGGGTCTAAAATAAGTCTCCTAAAGGGGAACCCTCCCATACTGTTGATGGAAATGCAAGCTGGTACAGGCACTTTGGAAAACAGTATGGAGGTTCCTCAAAAAGTTGAAAATAGAGCTACCCTATGACCCAGCAATTACAGTACTGGGTATTTACCCTAAAGATACAAACGCCGTGATCTGAAGGGGTACGTGCACCCAAATGTTTATAGCAGCAATGTCCACAATAGCTAAACTATGGAAAGACCCTAGATGTCCATCAACAGAGGAATGGATAAAGAATATGTGGTGTATATATACAATGGAATACTATGCAGCCATCACAAGAAACGAAATCTGGCCATTTGCAATGACATGGATGGAACTGGAGGGTATTATGCTAAGCGAAATAAGTTAGAGAAAGACAAGTATCACATGATCTCTCTGATATGAAGAATTTGAGAGGCAAGGCGGAGGTTTGTGGAGGGGGGTGGGGGAGAGAAATGAAACAGGAAGGGATGGGGAGGGAGACAAACAATAAGAGACTCCTAGACTCATGAAACCAACTAAGGGTGGCTGGTGGACATTGGGGAGGGTATGTGCTATGGTGAGTGCTATGAAATGTGTAAGCCTGACGATTCACAGACATGTACCCTGGGGCAAATAATACATTATATGTTAATAAAAAATAAAATAATTCTCCTATAGCCATTGTTCCTTTAAATTTATTTAAAACACTTATCTTCCGAGGTGGTAGGATTTAACTCATTTTTATCCTACTTTACTGATACTTTAAAGCCAAGGATTGGTGGGTGAATAATTTTCTGAAGATCTTCACAGGATCTGCAGGTGGGAAAACACATACTTCAAGTCTGGCTATTTGATTCCAATATCTTCCTTGAAAACAATGACATTATTATTATATAAGAGGAATATAATAATTAGGACTAGGAACTAGAGTGTGCAAACAGTAACTGAATAAGAAAAGGGTTAAGTTGTGTTGCCACTGAAAACCAATAAAGGTTTTTTGTTATGTTTTTCATTAGTCTATTTTACTTTGAACCTTGAAGATGAAAATGTGGCTTTCACAGAAACTATTGACCTACACATAATTGCACATACACAAACACATACAAACACACCCCTGAGGTTTTCTTAGCAACTTTACATCAATTGTTTAACCTAAGAAAACCCTTGAGTAAGATCTGAAGTAGATGGTACAGCAGGAGCTCAAAAGAAAGGCAAATCATACACACACACACAAATTTATGAGTTGTAGGAATTGGCCTGCACAGGACGGGCTGCTGAAATACTTTCTTGATGGTGACTATCAAAAAGATTCTTCCAGGGGCGCCTGGATGGCTCAGTCGTGGCTCAGGTCATGATCCCAGGGTCCTGGGATCGAGCCCCGCATTGGGCTCCTTGCTCGGCAGGAAGCCTGCTTCCCCCACTACCACTCCCTCTGCTTGTGTTCCCTCTCTCGCTGTGTTTCTCTCTGTCAAATAAATAAAATCTTTAAAAAAAAAAAAAAAAGGTTCTTCCAGTTCTCCTTGTTTTTTGTTTTTTTTTTAAAGATTTAATGTATTTAGTTGACAGAGAACAAACAAGTAGGCAGAGCAGCAGGCAGATGGAGAGAGAGAACCAGGCTCTCCACTGAGAAGGGAGCCCAATGCCGGCCTCTATCCCAGGACTCTGGGATCATGACCTGAGCTGAAGGCAGTCGCTGTTCTCCTTGATTTTAAGCACATGTGGATACATATTAACCTGATTCAAATTATTGTTTAATAAAAAATATTTTTATCAATTATAAAAAAGAGAAGACATAACTAAATCATCAATTTCTAAGATTGGAATCTCTTGGTCCAGGGATCACAGACTGATTCATCTTAAATAGGACAAATTTTAGTTTGATTTATGGTGAAATTGATAGATTGGGGCTTCCTTAATGACACTTTTAGAAGGCAGGAATGTGTCTAGTAATGCTTCTGTATAAGTCTCCCATTTGGGCTTCTTTACTTATTACCAAGCATAATTTTGAAGAACTTGTTTGAGACAGCTGTGGTAGAATCCATTCTATTGCCAGCGATAACTATTTTAGTGATTACCCTTAGAGGACAGAGATTCCATACCTCTAAGTCTATGCTGCCAAAAGAGAACTAGATTCAAATAAAATTTGTGGTAGAGCTAACCTTGTTTCAACTTTGATTCTTCCCCTGTTATTAGAATGTCTCATACAGAATTCTCTGTACTAAAAGGATATGACTTTTGATTTCAAAGACCTTAACTTTCTAGTGACTTTTTGCCATGGCAGAAATAAGAAAACACAGAAGATATCTCTTGTTAAGGCGGCAAGAATGTTTAAAACGTCAAACCAGAGTGTATTTATTAAGTACCATGAAATGGTGTCCCGGGAAAAATTTTATGAATCCTACAACCACAATATTTAAAAACTGGCATGACCGATTACTTAATATCATGCATAGAATTTCTACTTCATATAAAAGTATGTATTTGTCAAGTGGCTTAGGAAAAACAGAACAGAGGTTGGGGAAACTAAATACAGAGATCTAAAATGTATACCATGTGCCATAATGCTACTAGTGACTATAAAGCACTTTTTGCTGAGGGTAGGAAATATGAATGTTGACGAAAGGTACACAGGGAAGGTAGGTAACTTTAGGAAAAGTGCTGCTGATTTTGTTAGACAGGTGTAGAAACTCAACATTCCTAAATTAAATGCAGTAACATGAAGTACTCAACACAGTGACTGAAGCAGCAAGTACTTCATTATAAGTATCTGGAAGGCTGAATATGAGGAGACTCTCCTGTTACAGACTGATTACATTTGATATATTTAAAAGGCAAGTGGACAGTTCTTTCTTATCAGTCAGGAATATATATAGTATGATATAATTTTCATGTGGTGAGGGAAGGCTTATAGACTCCAGAAGCAGACAAGTTACATTTGAAGGGCCAGGAACTCATACCTACAAGCTATGTGACCTGGACAATAAAGCTGGGAAGAGCTTTATAAAGGGACTATTCATAAAGAGGTGGATAGACTTCAGGAATCCCAACAAGTGATAGTGTAGTACTCAGGCCCCCAACAGGTAGGAGTCATTACCTTCTGTCTGAAGGGATAGGGAAGGAACAATTGGCAGAACTCTGAGGCAGCTGCCTAACAACTGGTCTAATACAGAGGGACAAAGTCAATTGATAGCGACCCAGCAAGGAGGGATCTGGGGAGAATAAGTACCCTGACCTCACTATCCTAGAGCTAGAATTCACATTTCCTGCCACTTCTCCACTGGACAAACCTAACAGATGGTAGGGGGCAAAGAAACACGTGAAAGCAGGTTATTAAAGGTCAGCTGCTCAGCAAGATGGAGGAACATAGAAAGGAGTTGAGGGAAAGCAGTGGGGGTACCCAGTACTCACACCTATGTTGGTGGACATTAGATCACCAAAGAGAAATTCTTTTATCATTTAATTCCAGTGCCATGTATCTATTTTCAAATTCTTTGCAGTGCCCTTTCCCTCTTGACAAAATCAGAAAAAGGAAATTACCAAATCCACCATGTTTTTTCCTTTTCAACTTAGCTGCCAGCAGGAAACCTCTAAGTAACAATAACAGTAACTTTTTTTTTTTTTTGCTTCCATTTTCATAGCTTAACTGAACTTTTAACCAGTGGCTATATACTCATACTAACTGAATTCAGTTATAGCTCCTCCGCTTACTAGCTGTGTGATCTCAGACAAGTGGCTTACTACTTGCTAAATCTTAGTCTGCTCACATAAAAAATGAAGGTATCTTGATTCGTCCTAGGATTTTTTCATTTAGACATATTGGAGGAACTCAATAAATGTTATTTGCAATTATTGCTTCTGAGATTTTTCAGAGTAATTAATTCATAATTAATTCATGTGAACTATATTATTTGTATAAGTAATAATAAATAATATAACCACACTTTTTTTTTTTTTTTAAAGATTTCATTTATTTGACAGAGAGAAACACAGTGAGAGAGGGAACACAAGCAGAGGGGATGGAAGCAGGAGAAGCAGGCTTCCCGCTGAGCAGGGAGCCCAATGCGGGGCTCCATCCCAGGATCCTGGGATCATGACCTGAGCCGAAGGCAGATACTTAACAACTGAGCCACCCAGGCACCCATAACTACACTTTCTTAAACTGAGCATGGAAATCTTCCTCACAGTACTGATATGAATATCAAATGAGATAAAACATGGAGATTTCTTTGTAATCTATGGGCATACCCATGAACACAAATTCTTGTTATTATTAGTAGTAGTCACAGAATCTCTCCTTTGTCACTGAGTTCTCTCCAGCAGCAGAGGGGTGGACTGACTGAGCTTTCATCAGGTCTCCAATGGCTCAGGGCAGGGTGTGTGGAGTCCAAAATATCAACAGAAGGTGGAGGTCAGTCAGTCCCCACTTTTATTGCTCCACTCTGGAAAATGAAGTTTGACCAAAAAGAAGTCTGATTCAGAGACACCTCTTTGCAGTCTGAGAATAAGGATTGCAAGAATAAAGAAATGAGGGTAACGTGCTCACTCAGAGATGTTTTTCAATAGTTAGAACTAAGGAAAGCAAGGTATTTTTCCAAGGTTATATTTTAGGTGATTATGCCAGCAAAGAAAATGATAAAGGACAACCTAAGAAACAGCAGGATAATGAGGGCATTTCTTTGGCATGGATATTAAAGTCCAGTAGCAAAGCAGTTATGATTTACTATTCTCCCTTAATGGAAGTATTAAAATATGTATATGTTATTTATAATGTATACAAAGCCATATAGTTTGTAATCTCCAAAGAGAACCCATGTATTTTAGAAGAACAAAATCCTGGACTAAATCAATGTACTGGAATACCCTTTCTTTATGATCCATACTGGCATAGGTGTGACCTGACCAAAAATATCTTGGCATGTCTTTGAGACATGACACAAGTTTATGGGTTCCTGTTCCTGTATGTGTGTGTTGGGTGGGGGGGATTGGGGGAGGATGGCTAAGAATGTGCTGATCATTCTACCAATCTTTTAACATTTGGGAAGATTTGGGAATTTTTATGACCTGGATGTCTTTTGGTTTGGGGCCTTTTAATGTGCCTATTTGTAGTTTATCACATGAAAGCTGCCTGGGGTGGGGAGAATTGCAATGAAGCGATTTCAGGAGTTCTTGGTTCTAGTCCCAGTGCAGTCATAGATGAGCACTGTGACCTTGGACAAAGTCATTTAACCTCCCTGGATCTCAGTTAATTCATCTGTAAAGCACGGAGGTTGAACTCCGTGATCTCAAAGGTCCTTACCAGAGGTAAAGTTTTATGATTCTCTGTGTGTTAATTATTGAGGTCTTTTGTGGTCAAGTTTGCATCTTTCATTGTTTAAGGCAGCAATAAACAAGAATAACCTCTGCTCCAAAATTAGAATATTCTGTAACTTGCTAGAAATAGATGAAAATATTCGAAGGAGAATAAAGATTACATCATTTGATGTAGGCACGAAGCTGCAAAATTCAAAACAAAGCCAATTTACCATCTCAAGTGTTGCACTTGTTCAAAAACAAATCAAGACGGAGTCTCATTATTCCCTATAGCTCAAAGCCACATAACGCCACGGGTGCTTCGGTTAATACCTTTGCTGTAGTCTGACATATTCTTTGGATCTATCCTCCATTCCTTGTCAGTGCCAGTGACAAAGCCTGGTTTCTTTTACACAGAGAGTGGATTTAAAAGAAAGGCATGACAGCATCTTTTCTGCAGTTTAGATTTCTTTGGTTGCACATTATATCTCACTTCCCTAGTGTGAGGCCACTGGCCTGTGTTCCAACTTTAATTCCCTCACAGATGTTAAAGAGACTAATAATATCCCCAGGGCCTGTCTCAGATAGAATAGCACCAGAGACAAAGGCTGTCTTTGGGACATTTTAACCTCCCTTTTCAGAACTATCACCAAGGGCCTAGCTTGGGCTCCATTCTCTCAGCGCTAGATTTTGATACTTTATTATCTGTTAGCTGGCAAATATTTGAGATGTTGCCCACACAAGGGGCTTCGCCTTATGATAGGGTATTCTCAATGCTAAACAAAACAAAACAAACAAAAAACCTTGAGAACCAAAGGAATTGAGAGTCATAATTTTACCAGAAGTGAATATCATTTACAAAAATAAGAATCTTCAGGCCGGGAGGTAAGATAAAAGCATATATATACATATATATATCTAGGTATATAGATAGATAGATATCTAGACAGATAGATGGATTGGGTAGGTAATAAAGTATTTTGGAAAAAACAGAACAGTCCTCAGATTTTAGCTCTCAGCAAGGTTTTTTTTTTCACTTCCATTAGCCTCAATTTTCTAATTTAAAAAAAATGGAAAGTATATAACTTCCTGTGGGCTTTCCATGAGGTTTAACTGGAATGATTTATTTAGAGACTTTGGCATAACCATTGTGTGATTTGTACGTAAATACTCATTATTTTTCTCTTAAAAAGCTATTACATAAAATAAGAAGGTGGCCGTTTGCATGTTTCATGTAACAGAAACCACAATTAACAGTGGCATAACGAACTTTCTTACATAACAAAAAATCCACAGGTAGGCAGGCGCAGGCACAGGTCTGGAAGCTCAGTAACATCAGAGTTAGACTTTGCAGTTCTCGTTTTTCCCTACTGATTACAAAATGGCTGTCACTTTTCTAGGCACCATATCTATATTCAAAATGAGAGAAAAATGGTGGCGGGTCCTTTGTTTAGAAAATAGAAAGATTTGTAGAAGTCTCACAGCATACTTTTCTTAATTTCACCGGGCAGACGGGGTCACAGGGCTAGAATTAGCTTCGAGGAAGGTGGGGAATGAAGAACAAAGGTCATGTAGGAATGAAACTAGGAGTTATCCAACATCTGAGGCTCCCAAAACAAACTTCATTCTGGAAATAGGCTTCTTCTTTCTGTCAGAGGAGATGGGGAACTAGTGTAGAGAACCTTCTGGAACTCTCTCTATAAAGCAAACACAGAACTAGAGAAATAGAAGAGAACGCGGATCTCAGGAACTAACCAAACACTGAGAAATCTTTGGGAAGACCGAAGGGTGGGTGTGTGTGGCTCTTTATGGAAAGAGGGCTACAACCAGACGCAGATAACTGAGGTTGTGGTAAGAGGATGAGGTAAAAGAAAACTTTCCATTTCCACTCCTCCCCCTTCCCTGCAGGGCTCTGTGTTCTCCTGGCCCTCCCTACCGACAGGGCTCCACAGCGGCAGTAGAGTGAGGAAGGGCAACACCACCGAACCCAAAAGCCAAGCTGGGGTGAGGTAAACAGCCACAGGCTTACCTTCTCCCCCTCCAGCACCTAGGATACTAGAATTACAACCCAAGGAAACCATCTCTGCCAATGTCACCTATTTCTACAAGCTAAAACAAGAAGAGTTCAGGGTGGTACAGCATCACATAGTTTTTACATTGTTCTCCGGTGCCTGGAGCCTCCATCTGCATTTCATGCAATCTTTTTTAAACTTACCAGAAAATATACAGTGTAAGGTCTGTCCTTTAAAAATTCCCAAGTATGTTTTACCAGAAATGGTAGCTGCTACCCCTAGGAAGTCACGAGTTCATAAGCTAAAATGGCTACATATCCATGGATGGAATATGACAAACTGAACAATACATGTGACATGAAACAGAGTTAGGAGACCTCACAGAATAATTTAAAATAAGTATAGCCAATAGACTCAAAGACATATAAGAATAGAGAAGGAGTAGGTCATATAAAGAATCAAATGGGAATGTGAGAAATAATAACTATAATCTCTATAATAATTGACAGAATAAGAAGAATGGAGATAACCAAAACCAAAGTTAGTGAACTTGAAGAATGAAGGACTTTCCCAGACAGGACAGTGAGAGAAAAAAAGTGCTAAGTAATTGTAGGAGGCCAAAGGGTCTTGGTAGTTATGATTAAGTTGAAAGTCATAAAATGGGGGAGATTATCCTGGATTATCAGAGTACAGACATGGAGAGGAGAGCAGGAAGACTGGAGGAGGGTATGCTGCCAACTTTGAAAACAAACTTGGGGGAGGGGCCCTGAGCCAAGGATGGAAGGAATGAAGCAACAGGAGCTGAAACAGGCAAGGAAACAAAAACTCTGCGACAGCCCTCAGAGGAAGTGTGGCCCAGCTCGGCACTTTGGCTTTAGCCCAATCACAGATCTCTGACCTCCAGAACCAGAAGATAATGAATTTGTGTTGTTTTGAGCCACTATGTTTGTGTTAATTTTTTATAGGAGCAATAGAAAACAATAACAAATTTATACAGGGTTGAGGTAGAAATACCAACATCTTGAAATTATAAATCCCCAAGGAAAGGGAAGGCAAGGAGGATAGAAAATATTTGTAAAAATAGGAAATATTTTTAAAACCATGGAGAAAAGCATTTTATAGTTACATATAAAAATCTTCTGATTGAAAGAAGTTGTAGAATAAAAAGGACAGAGAAATACCCACATTAAGAAATTATAAAAATAGAGCATGTATTTGGTCATAAGGATCTTCATTAAATTCCTAAAAATCATATCCCACAGAATGCCCCTCTAAATTACAATAAAATTAGAAATTGATATTTAAACGGTAGCTTTGGAAATGTGTTATTTTTAAAAATAACATAGTATTTTATGAAATGATCTTTAGGTTGGAAAAGAAATCATGAAAGAATTTTAAGAAAATAGATACACTCAGAATTATTTGATATTTAAAAAAAGTATACATCAGATTCTATGAAACACAGCTAATGTAGTCCTCACATGGAAATAGCAGCTTTAACTATATCACAATGTATATTTAAAATATATAAAGATTGTTTAAATAAACACCTTAAGCATTCAACAAAAGAAATTACTAAATAAGGCAACAGAGGAAACTCAATGAAACACAATAAAAAATAAAGCTAAAATGAGAAATCGATGAAATACAAAAACCACAGGGAAAAAAATTTTAAAAACGTGTTTTTTGTGAAGATAGGCCAGAAAAAAATAGCATAGGAATAAATGAACAAAATCACGACACAAAATCCTTAAAAGCAAAACCATACCATGAACAACTACACAGTAATAATTTCAAATCTCAGCAGTCTACTCTAATTTGATTCCAACAACCAGATAAAGATAATGAGAAAATATAAGTAAAGATTCATTTCATTTATGAAGACAAGAAAGATCCTTGAGAACATGTTGGCTAACGGATGCCAGCTGTGCATTAAAAATTAACATACCGTGGTTGTCTTGCCTGGGTTTCCTCAGAAGCAGGCACTGAGACAAGGACTCACAAAGAAGTGGGGTACCTAGGACATGGTTTCAGGAAACACTGGCCCGGAAGTGAGAAAGTGATTCAAGGAAGGGAGGGCCCTTAATAAAGGGTTTGTTAGCAAGTCAACCAGCCCTGTAAACAACAGAAGGTATTTCAGCTGGGAAATTTTGGGACCTAGGGTAGAACTCTTGCCTGAGATCAACCTCACCTGTGAAGCATGGGGGTTTGGTTGTTTCTAAATGAATCTCCACGTTTTAGTGGTGGAGAGCAGCTCTCCTTCATTAAGATGTTACCAAATAAATCAGTATTTCATAGCCTTAAATATTACCTGAAATAGTCTGAATCGGTTAACACAATTCAAAACACTGCATTCTTTCAGATTGCACCTTAGCTAGGAAAAAAGAGAATCACCCTGCTTTTTCTCTATACAAACTACGTATGAAAATGCACATACTAAGGATGCTTTCTTCCTTTTCAACATCAGTTTATTTTCAGGTGCTGCAAGATGTAATTACATTTGCAGACATTTGAGGGGCTTTATTTATGAAGAAAAGAATGCTACTGGCTTCTCATAGAAGAATGTTGCCTGTCCTATCCTTAAAATAAAAATTTAAAGTGCCATCTTAACATTTTCACTTCTTTCAAATGAAATTTGGTTTAAGGGTGAGAAGTTGAAGAGAAAAAACCTCTCTTGAATACACATGCACACACAATGCAGTCTTTGAATTAGGCTACTGAAATGTTCTCTTCTTACGGAGATTGCTTACGGCTAGGTCTATTTTCCCTGCAATGCCTCATTAGCTCTGAACACATTTTTCCCTAG
>CM053606.1:77987926-78012751 GCA_028646535.1 Procyon lotor | reverse complement strand
TTTTGTTGACTGTTTTCTTTGCTGTGCAGAAGCTTTTTATCTTGATGAAGTCCCAAAAGTTCAATTTTGCTTTTGTTTCCTTTGTCTTTGGAGACATGTCCTGAAAGAAGTTGCTGTGGGTGATGTCGAAGAGGTTACTGCCTATGCTAATATATATTATATTATATAGATATAATGCATATGTAGATATATGTGTATATGTATATGTAGATATGTAGATATAAAATATATAATATATATAATCTATTGCATATATAACATATGTATATATATAATTAGTTCTGTTTTTCTGAAGAACCCTACCATGAATATTACAAAACTAAGAGATTCAATTTTTTTGAAATATGACTCTTGTTATTTGCTAAAATAGCCATGTGTAGGAGGTGAAGTTGACTATGACAATTCTTCACATATCAGTGTCATGTTTTCTTCTCTACACATGGGATCAACTCCTTACCCCTATATGCACCCAGACACACAATCTTCCAAAAAGTGTTTTGGGATTCTCAGATAGGAGAGGACCTCATATTCATAAGTATATAATAAAAGCTATGAATGACATATATATATGAGAAGCAGTTAAACATATATTTGAAAACAGAGAGAGTCACAGTATTTGAGGTCAAATACAAATTTGAAAATATACTCCTATTTCCAATTTAAAAATAAATCCAGTAAACTTAGGTAAGTATACATATCTGAAAAATGATTTAGATATGTATTTGGGGGAAAAAGGCTGTCACAGTATTTATTCAAAGTTTTTAACTTTTAAAATATGCATCATAAATTTATTTTAAGTATAACAGGTTGATGTCCCTCACTAGAATGCAGAAAAGAGAAAATGAGAGGTTCCTTATTTCTAGTTTGTGGTTCCATCTGTTTCTGAAACTCGAGTAGATTTATTTCCATAGATGTGGGAGATTTTTTTTCAGCCTTTTCACCTAGAATTTATTTTAATGACTATGGGCCAAAAAAGCCTTTAAAGTATGGAAGAAATATATGGGCCATGGCAAAGAATTTGGAGGTCCATGTTAGTTAGGAAACAGATTTCTTAATAATAGGATAGCAGCCTTTAAGCTCCAAAAAGTCAAGAACTGAACTTGCCTTGATTTCTGCTGTGCCCAACCCAGTATGTGGGATGGAGTATAATCACCAAGGTACTTTTGATTGAGTGAGCTATATTCTACACAAATTGGAAGGATCTCTGCCCTGAGAAGTAATAAAGGATTTATTAGAATCTCATAGTTACAGTAAGTACCCACTTCAAACGTGGCTTAAAGTACTGGTTAAAAATTTCATTAACCTAATTATAATATGCATGTAGGAAATGATCCTTAGGACCAAAAAATCATGGTGGGCAAAAATACATGCACATTTGATTTTGGTTTATTTCTACTAAAAAAAAAAAGCAGCAACCAGTGTGATCAATAAATTTGAACACGGGAAACAACGATGAAAAATATTCTCATGTCTCAAGAACATTAATACAGAACTTTAATTATACATATTCCTCTGGTAATTAATTTGTTGTTGTTCTATGTTATAAATCACCAAAATAAAGGAGAAGCCCTAAAGACATGTTGAAGCAACTAAAAATTTATTACACTTCAGACAACTTACAGGGAAATGTGAATGTAAGATTCGTCGCCAAAGTATCTTTTATAACATTAGTCCTTTTTTCATTCACTCACCCATTTATACACTCACCAAATATTTACTGCATAGCTACTATATGCCAAGTGCCATACCTCTTTTATATAAGTTAAAACAGAGCTGTGAGTTTGTGTAAGGAAACTCAAAGGGTATCTCTAAGGTTTCTCTCTCTGGGACATCCTATGGCTGCTTGAGGTTCTGTATCTAGTGCACCGTGTGTGAAAGGACCTCTGGAAGACTTGTTCTGTATCTCAGTTTCATTGTATGTTATAAATAGATACAAGTATGGATTTCATGGTGTTCCTGGTATAGGTACATTTAAAAAATTATTCCAAAATTCTGAAATGACTCCAAAGAATTCCCAGAAGAGGTATCCATTCTGCTATGGTATAATGTTAAACTCGTCTGAAGGGAGAACATTGTATGGATTTTTTTTATCACCAGCAACTTTTAACTTTGAGTTATAGAGGCTCTGTGTTGCTCTTTGGATTCTTATTTCTAATTTTAATAGGTAAAAATTAAAATATCTATTTATTTCTTAAAAAGTGTCAAAATCTCTGGCTGGAACTGATAATGTTAATGATGATAGCTTACCCTTGGTGAGTGCATATCAGATTTCAGATTCTGCCCTAAGTGCTGTCAGTATGCATTTTATAGAAAAGGACGGTGATACTGACAGGTTAAGAAGTTTCTAAAAAACCAACCAATGAACAAAAATCCAGGACCAGACAGCTTCACTGGTAAATTCTACCAAATATTCAAAGAACTAATATCAATATTTCTCAAATTCTTCCAAAAAAAATAGTTTGGAATAAACACACTCAACATGAGTATAATGTTATACTCAGTTAACGAGTTAGTTAAAGAACCTCAGACGAGTTGAGGAACCTTCATACCGTCTTCCATAGTAGCAGCACCAGTTTACATTCGCATTAACAGTGTGTGAGGGTTCTCTTTTTTCCACATCTTTGCCAACATTTGTTAATTCTTTTTTATTTATATGATAGCCATTCTAACAGCTGTTAGACTAGTGTTAGACTCACTATTTAGTGAGTCTAGACTATTAGTAGTGCTAGACTCACTTAACGAGTGTAGGACTACCCTCATATCAAACAAGAAAAGGACACACGAAAAGAAGATTACAGACCAATATCCCTGATGAGAACAGATGCAAAAATCCTTAATAAAAAGTTAACAAGCCAAATTCAATAATGCATTAAAAGGATTGTACATCATAATCAAGTAGGATTCATTCCAAAGATTCAAGAATGATTCAACATCCTCAAATCATAAATATGATACACCACATTAACAAAATGAAAAATAAAAATCATATGATTGTCTCAAAAGATGCAGAAAAGGCATTTGACAAAATTCAATATCCATTTATGACTAAAAACTATTTATAAAATGGGCCTAGAGAAAAATACCTCAATATAATTAAGTCATGTATGACAAACCCAAAATTGGTATCACACTCAACAGTGAAAAGCTAAAGGCTTTTCTTCTGAGATCAGAAACAAGATAAAGATGCCCACTTTCACTACTTTCCAATACATAGCACTGGAAATCCTATCTAGAGCCATTAGGAAAAGAAATAAAAGACATCCAAATTGGAAAGGAAGAAGTAAAACTGTTACTATTTGCAGATATAGAAACCTCTAAAAATTCCATCAAAAAACCTTAGAACTAATAAATGAATTCAGTAAAGTTGCAAGATACAAAATCAATAACAAAAACCTGTTGCATTTCTATGCATTAATAATGAACTATCAGAAAGAGAAACTAACAGCATGATCCCATCTACAATTCTATCAAAATGAAGAAAATACCTATGAATAAACTTAACCAAGAAGGTGAAAGAACTGCATTGAAAATTATAAGACATTAATGAAAGAAATTTAAAAAGGCACAAATAAATGAAAAGGTATTCCATGCTCATGGACTGGAAGAATTAACATTGTTACTATATCACACTACCCAAAGCAATATACAGATTCAACGCAATCCTTATCAAACTTCCAGTAGCATTTTTCACAGAAATAGAACACAGAATCCTAAAATTTGTATGGAGCCACAAGAGACTCCAAATAGTCAAAGCAATCTTGAGAAAGAACGAAGCTGGAGGTATCTCATGCTCTGATTTCAAACTATATTACAAAGCTCTAATAATCAAAACAGTATGACAGTAGCATAAAAACAGACACATAGTTCAATGGAACATAATAGAAAGCCCAGAAATAAACCCACATTTATATGGTGAATTAATTTAGAACAAAGAAGCCAAGAATATATAATGGCAAAGGACATTTTCTTCAATAAATGATGTTCGGAAAATTGGACAGTCACATGCAGGAGTAAAACTAGACTGCTATCTTATACTACACACACAACTTAGTTCAAAATAGATTAAAGACTTGAATGTAAGACACGAAAATTAAAAAAAAAAAACTTAGAAAAAAATCACAGGTGGTTGGCTCCTTGACATCAGTCATGGCAATGAGTTTTTGGATCTGAATCCAAAAGCAAAAGCAACAAAAACCTAAATAAGTGGGACTACATCAAACTTTAGTAGCTTCTCACAGCGAAGGAAACCAACAACAAAATGAAAAAGCAACCAATTGAGTGGGAAAATATACTTGCAAATCATATATATCTGATAAAGGGTTAAAATCCAAAATATATAAAGAACTCCTAAAACTCAACAGCAAAAAAATTGAACAATCCTATTAAAAAATGGACAGAGGATCTGAATAGACTCTTTTCCAAAGAAGACCCACAGAGGGCCAGCAAGTACATGGAAAGATGCTCAATTTCACTAATCATCGGGAAAACGAAAATCGAAATCACAGTGAGATATCACCTCACAGCTGTTAGAATAGCTATTATATAAATAAAAAGAATTAACAAATGTTGGCAAAGATGTGGAGAAAAGAGAACCCTCACACACTGTTGATGCGAATGTAAACTGGTGCTGCTACTATGGAAAACAGTATGAAGGTTCCTCAAAAAATTAAAATTAGGACTACCTTACAGTCCAGCAATTCCATTTCTGGGTTATTTATCTAAAGAAAACAAAAACACTAACTTGAAAAGATAAATGCACCTCATGTTCATTACAGCATTGTTTTCAATAACTAAGATATGGAAACAATTAGGTGTCTATCACTGAATGAATGGATTATCTATCTATCTATCATCTATCTATCTATCTATCTATCTATCTATCTATCTATCTATCTACCTACCTATATCATCATCTATTTATCTATCCATCCCTCCATCCATTCATATCACACACATACACACACAACAATATAATGCTATTCAGTCATAAAAAAGAATGAAATCTTGCCATTTGTGACAATATGGTTGAAACTTGAGGGCATTATGCTAAGTGAAATAAGACAGGGAAGGACAAATGCTGTATGATCTTGCTTATATGTAGAATTAAAAACAATGACACCAAAAACAAGCTCATTGATACAGACTACAGATTGATGGTTGTCAGAGGTGCAGGGTACAGGGCAGGAGAAATGGGTGAAGGGGATCCAAGGATAGAAACTTTCAGTTACAAAATAGTTAAGTCATGGTGACGTAATGTAGAGCATGGTGACTATAGTTAATGATACAGTTTTGCATATTTGAAATTTGCTAAGACAGTAAATCTTAAAACTCTCTATTACCAAAAAAAATATAACTATGTATGGTAATGGATGTTAACTTGATTTACTGATTATTTCACAATACACACAAATATGGTATCATTATGTTGTACACCTGCAGCAGATATAGTGTTATGTCAGTTATACCTCAGTTTAATAAATAAGCTATTGGGATGCCTGGGTGGTTCAGTCAGTTAAGCATCTGCCTTCAGCTCAGGTCATGATTCTGGGGTCCTGGGATGGAGTCCCACATCAGGATCCTTGCTCAGCGGGGAACCTGCTTCTCCCTCAGCCTGCCACTTCCCCTGCTTGTGCTCTCTCTCTAGCAAATAAGTGAATAAACAAAATCTTTAAAAAATAAAAAATAAACTATTAAAAAAGTTTTTAGGTGCCATAGCTTAGAATTTTAGTAGAACCAGGTTAAAAGGCTTTATGGCCCTGCTGTACATCTGCTTCATTTGGAGATTTGGTATTTGAAGAACTGATAGTTAATAATTGCTTAAGAAACCTAGGAATACAAAAATACTGCCAGGACAATTATTTTCCTCTCTATCAAGGTCTCAAGGGATGTGTTGGGGTTAATACCCTTGAATAATAACAGAGGAGGAATCAAGGAATTGTTAGGCTAATAACTAGGCTAATTCTCAGTGATCCACTACAGAATTCTTAATAAACTGGGCTACAGCATAGAGTTTTATGCCTAAACTCTAAGTAGTAGTAATAATAATAACCAACATTGATGCTTATTATCTTCCAAGCACTGTGCTTAGCACTTTATGTAATGCAGCCAAATCTTCTGGGTAACCTCATTATTATTCCCATTTTATAGATAAGGAAACAGAGGTTTTTAATAATCTGCCCATTCTTACAGTCAAGCAGTAGTGGAGGGATCCTCTGCCACATCACTACAGACTTGCTTCCAGGCAGAAAGAATTTACCTGGATGCATGCTTTCTTGTGAAAAGAGAGTCAGTCAGAATATAGGAGACAGTGTGGCCATGTCTATGAACTCACCCTTGGCCAATCAGTCACTTGGAGTTGACATAATCATTATCCTTGATTACCAGGGGGTACTATTTGAGGAAGAGGGTAGGGACAAATGAAAGAGATCTCCTCCCCCTACGTATCTATTAGGAAAACCAAATGCCACCTGTATTTATTTCACCTCTGATTTTAACAAAATCCTTTAAAATGAAAATCCTCTGGCTTTATATCTCTCTTACTGTATCTAATGGTTCTTTTAGTTGCATAACTAGTACTTTTTTTTAATTTAGTGATTCATCACTTACATACAACACCCAGTGCTCATCATAACAAGTGCCCTCCTTAATGCCCATCACCCATTTAGCCCATCCCCCACCCACCTCCCTCCATCAACCCTCAGTTTGTTCTCTATTGTTAAGAGTCTCTTATGATGTTGCATAACCAGTATTGCAAGCTCTATGCCCTAGAATTTGAACCGAGGCCATTATTTTTGTAGTTTAAATAATGTTTCTCAGGACTAAATTATAATAATGGTGACAAATCTGCTTACTACAGGGCATTAAAAATGAATTATAACAATTTTGTTCTAGAAACTAAGTAATCCAAGTTAAATGTCTTTTAAAGATTGTCCCATGATATTTTCCCTCTTTATAATGTCTACTTAATTTTGTTTATTACTCCTTGTTTATTACAAAGGACAAGGCTTGATTTAAGTTGAGTCTCACTTAAATCGAATCCCACTTATACAAAACTTTTCTCATGATCAGAGCAATAATTTTAAATAATTGTGTCCAAGGTGGGAACAAAATTTAAAAAAATATTATAGATTTGGGCATTAAGACATTCTTTGCATGACATTAATTCCTGCCCTAATGTGTAGACAGCAAGGTTGAAGTTCTATTAATTAGATACAGAATATTAAAGAATTGTAAACAACCAGGTCTCAAAAATTTCTCCTTGCTTCTGAATTATCAGCCTCATGAACATCAAACTGAAATAAAGAGTGATTTAAAGGACTGTCCAGGTAGCTAGGGTGCCTGTTGTATGTTCAAAGTTAGAACTTCAAATATTGGTTGAGAAATTATTGTGCAAGAATTTTGTTAATTACATATACTCCAAATGTTATTTTTTAAAAGATTTTATTTACTTATTTGACAGAGAGGACAGACCACAAGTAGGCAGAGAGGCAGGCGGGGGGGGGGAGGGGTTGGGGGGCCAGAAGCAGGCTCCCCGCTGAGCAGAGAGCCCAACACAGGGCTCAATCCCAGGATCCTGAGATCATGACCTGAGCTGAAGGCAGAGGCTTAACCCACTGAGCTACCCAGTCACCCCTGATTTATGAATTTTGAATCAGCCTTTTATTCTTAGAATAAATTCCATTTGACAGATTGTGTTAATATTTGCCAAGGAATTTTATTTCCATATTTACAAAGGATATTGGTCTGCAGTTTTCTTTTCTTGTAATTTAGTTTGATTTCAGGTAAAAACTAGCCTCATAAAATTAATTGGTTAGTATCACTTATACCTCGATTTTCTGGAAGAATCTTTGTAGAATTTTTTCTTAAATATTGGGTAGAATTCAAGTGAAGCCATCTGGGACTAGGGTTTTCTTTGTGGGAAAGGTTTTAAGTTAAAATTCAATTGGTCTATTCAATTGCTTTAACTGATATTGAACTACTCAATTTATTTCTTTTTCATGGAACTTTGACAGATTTTTAATTTTCAGACATTTTTCCATTTAACCTAAATCAAATTAATGAACATAAATTGTTCATAATATTCCCTTATCATTTTTACTGTCTGTAGAAACAGTGAAATTCTCTTTATCCTTTCCCATATTGGATGCAGATTTTTTTTTTCTTCCTTGTTCATTTGTCTCATTTCACAAGAATTGCTTTTCCATTCATCTGTTAGACCAGTGAGGGGATGTTTCACAGATCTTCGGGATTAGAATACAGTGAGGTTCTTGGACCTAAGGCCCACAAAGGTGTGGGGACCAAGGGGATTGCTGTCCCAGGAGTTACCTGTTCTCCCAATAGTGCACTCTCAGCCACCAGCTTTTCGTCAAAATTGCTATTTATGTGTCTCAATGTCCTGGGTTCTAGATAAGCAAATCTTGGTTGTGACACTATGGATTTACCTTTATCTCCAGATTTTAGGGTGTTAGTTTGTCCTGTAGTTTTCCATTATCTGAGGAGTCTGAGAAAAGTTACTGAATTTTAGTTGTCCAGCTTTTTTTTTTCTTGGTCAAAAGATGGAGGTGATTATTTCAGGTTCTTTACACATAAAAGCTGAAACTGGATGTCAACTTAGTAATTTTTGCTTCCTTTTTTTTTTATCACTACTGACTTTTTAATTGAAACAATTAAAAACTTTTCTTTACCAATACACTGTCTTTAATTTATCTCAGTTATAATGTCATTGTAAGAGGTATACATTCCACTGTGCATTCAATCCTCTGTGCTTTTTTTTCCTCTATATTTTATTTCTGCTTGCTTATAAATTCTACATGTTTATGAAATACATTGTTATATTTTTCTTCATAAAGCTATCTTTTTAAAAAATTAAAGAAAATATTTTTATATTTTCCCACATTTGATTTTTTAATTTCTTTGTTTAGGTCCAATTTCCATCTACCACATTCTTTTTGTCTGAAAAACATTTGAATAATTCTTGTAGTTCCTATCTGATGCCAGCTAATTAACTGTTTCTGTATTTCTGAAAAATCTTTATTTTATTTCATTTCTGTAAGCTTTATTTTCTCAGTATAAATTGTAGTTTGCCAATTTTATAGTCCATTATTTAAAGATGTCACTTTATTTTGTTCTTTTACTATATTCAAGATGTCACCTACTTTTTGATGAGATATCTGATGATGTTAATTTTACTTCTTTATAAACATTTTTTTTTAATTTTCTATTTCCATTGGATTTTAGCATATTTGTGTTTTTCTTTGTGTTCTTACTACTTGAGCTCTAAGATTCTTGGATCTGTGTTTTTTCTTTTTTTTTTCTTTTTAAATTAATTTTGGAAAATTCTAAGACATTATCTATTAAAACATTTCACTTGACCTGTTACTTATTTCTCCTATCACGAATCCAGCTATAAGTATATTTTAGAGTGTTTTATATTTATCCCATGGATATAGAAAGCATTTTTTTTTTCTTTTTTTCCCTCTGTTACAGTTTATATAGTTCTGTATGCTGTTTCCTCTGCTATAGCTAGTCAGCTTTTAAAACTCCATTGCAGTGATTTTTCATCTCTAATACCATGTTTTGTTTTGTTTTAGCATTTCTAGTTCACCTTTTTTCAAGCTTTCCTTTCATTTCTTTACTGAATTTCATCACAGCTCATACTTGTTGGTCACCTTTTCCAGTAAAATCTTTAACATATTTGGGGCGCCTGTGTGACTCAGTCGGTTAAGCATTGGACTCTTATTAATTTCTGCTCAGGTCATGATCACAGAGTCTTGGGATCGATCGATCTCCATGTCAGGCTCTGTGCTCAATGGAGCAGAGTTTGCTTGTCTCTCTCCTTGTTCTCCTCCCCCTTGCTCATGCTCGCTCTCTGTCTCTAAAATAAATATATCTTAAAAAGAAATTTTTAACACATTCAATATAGTCATTTAAAAGTATTTCTCTGATAGTTCTAATTTCTGAGCCACATCTGTTTCTCTTTCTGTTGACTGTTTTTTCTCTTGATCATTTTTGTTAAGTTGTTTTGTGCATCTCATAATATAGCTGACCCTCAAACAACACAAGTTTGGACTTCATGGGTCTACTTATATGCAGACTTGTTTTTCAATAAATACAGTACTGTAGATGTATTTTTCTTATGATTTTCTTTTTTTTTCTTCTCTCTCTTTTTTTTTTAAGATTTTATTTATTTGACAGAGAGAAACACAGTGAGAGAGGGAACACAAGCAGAGGGAATGGTAGAGGGAGAAGCAGGCTTCCTGCCGAGCAGGGAGCCCGATGTGGGGCTCCATCCCAGGACCCTGGGATCATGACCTGAGCCGAAGGCAGACGCTTAATGACTGAGCCACCCAGGCGCCCCTTTCTTATGATTTTCTTAACATTTTCTTTTCTCTAGCCTATTTTATTGTAAGAGTACAATATATAATGCTTCTAACTTAAAATATATGTGCTAATCAACTGTTTATGTTATCAGTAGGGTTTCTGATCAACAGTAGGCCATTAGTTGTTAAGTCTGGAGAAGTAAAAAGTTACACACATATTTTCAACTGTGAAGGGGCCGGCACTCCTAGCCCCTGGATTGGCCAAGTACGTTCTTCGATTGAATGCTACATGTTGGATGTAACAAAATATTAGAGGCAGAGGTAAATAGCATTTATATCCAGAAATGGGCATATCTCTTCTGTCAGGCATTTTGTGGGTCCAAACCTAATCAGTAACTGAAGGGGGTTTGAGTTTTATTGTAGCTATAATTACTGATGGTACATTTTGGTGGTGGGCTTATACTACCTTGTGCTTCATATGGGCATAAAGGGTTTCTTCTGAGTTGATCTGCCCCATGTTCTATCCTTAGCTTTTGGCAGACTCTGCACACAGGTACCATTGAGAGATTCTCTCCTTGCTCTTCCCCCTCCCCAGTGATCTAGTGATGTTGCTTATTACTCTGTGTCAGGTTCATGGTCAGGTAAGAGTCAGACTTCTCTTGCTCCAGTTTTAGTCTCAGGGGTGGTGTTTTCTGAGCATTCTTGTTGCCTATGCTCCTGCCCCCCAGTGACAGCTAGGCTCTGCTCTATACCAACTTGTGTCCTATTGTGTCCCTACCACCTTCCCCTTGGCAGCCTCCGATACCTCCTGTGTATTGGTGGAAGGTCCTGTCTCATGAGGAATTTTCTGCCTTTCCTCCAGTGGCAAATGGCTTTTTCTCCTACCTCTTTGCAGCAGCAGCCAACTTTTGTATATAAGCAAGGAGTTGAAAGTCTTTCTCCCTGTCCTCCAGAAGCAGATGACTTGTATTTCTTTTTTTTAAAGAGAGATTTATTTGTTTGTTTGTTCGTTTATTTGTTTGTTTGAAAGAGAGAACATAAGTGCATAAAGCGGGGGGTTGGGAGGTGGAGGGGTGGTGGAGGTGAGGGGAGGAGCAGAAAGAGAAGGAGAGGCAGACAATCCCAAGTAGATTTCATGCTGAGCGAGAGCCCAATGCAGGGTGCAATCCTTGATCTCACGACCTTGAGATCATGACCTGTGCTGAAACCAAGAGTTGGACATTTAATCGACTGAGCCACCCAGGCACCCCTAGACCACTTATATTTCTACTACTTGCCCAAAGGCAGTGAATCTTGTCTTGGAAGTGGGAAAAAGGGCATCCTTTCACTTTTCTAGTGCCAAATAATTTTTGCTTCATATGAAAAAAAAACTTCTGTGCACCACTGAGGGGAACTTTCTCCTGTCTTTGCCCTATCCATAGTCTTCCTTGTAATTACCAGTGGAAACCAATGGAAAAGAGGAGGTCATTTGTTATTGACTGACTTTTTTGTATCTGGGACTCACAGGAATTCTAAACTAATACTTTGGTTTGTAGCAGTCTTAAAGAATTCATTAAAATATCAGTATTTTTCCTCTTATCTACTTTTATATTTACCTTCATTTCTTCCAATACTCTACTAAAGGGTAAAACAGCTCATATATCCTTCTCTACCATATCTCAGTGGTCTTGTCACACTTAAAAATTCACTTTATCTGATCAGTTTGTGACCTCAGCTCCTTATGAACCAAAGTTATAATTTTATAGATCTTCATCATCATTAAAGTGGGAGAAATGGTCACTGGTGATTTTTTTACATTCTAAATTATTTATAACTATAGAATAGACCTTGGAAGTCTAGCAAATATCTAATTTTAATACAAAGAACAATAGATACTTTTTAAAATGTAACCTATGGTTTTACTACTTTCTCTACAATTCTAATTTTGAATAAAAATATTGGTTGAATTTAGCTCTCAGTAAATAATTATTGCTATTTCACATTTAACACACAAAATTCTAAGACTGAGGAAGATTTTTAAAAATGTAATTAGAAACTTTTTAAAATCATAATAATTGATGGTTTAATGACTAGAATTAATTTTGAAAACATGCAAATCCTCTTTGTGTGTATTTACCTGAGCTTAAAGGGAAGATTCATGATGGGAAATAATTTTTCTATAATAACTTCTGTTTTTCTTAGTAAGACATTGTTATTTGTGATGCTCATGTAATTATATGCCAGTATAACTCAAGTATGTAATGACATTTCTCATTGAAAGCATTTAAATAACTCAGGAAATTGCTTTACTGTTCTGTTTCCTGACTTAAAACCCACTTTTGCCATGTTCATTTTATTATACAATCTGTTTCAACTCATCCAGGCAAAATATATTCCACAAAGTATAATGTGCACTGAATGTTTTACTGGTTGATAGCCATATAATTGTATCCATTCTTGCGTTTATATTTGTACATAGACATTTAGCATACTATATATAAACAGTCATGTTTATAAATGTGCATGCAAATAATGTCTGAATAAGGATTCACACATATTTATTTTCCCTTCCTTAGTGATTTCAGTTGATTTTAAAATCAGATATTCATAAATTATAATTTACTTTATAGATTATAAAAGATTCATGAAGTAAGGAAAAAATAGGAGAATGAAAACTGAATAAAATTGTTATATGTAATTAATTTCATTAGGAAGTAAAAAAAAAGACCTTCAACTCCATAAATGTATTGATGTTATTTTTCAGTCCATTACACTGTAGAGCATACTGTCTACCAATTACAATGAATTAATGCAATTCCAGGTTATCACACAAATTCATATTTTATGGCAATGAAGAAGCTATTTTCATTCAAGGGGCAATGTATTTTCAGTCAGATGGCACTATTATATGAAAATACCTTTAAGCAAATGCTCACTTAATCCCTTTCTCGTTGATCTCAGCAACTGTTATTGGCAGGAACCTAGGCTGTATTACATGGGAAGGGTCTTGCTTTGTCAACATTTCCATTATGAAATTATGTTTTTGAGTGACATTTCTCATCCCTTCTGTCAAAATGAACATAGGGACCATGATCTTAGGCTGTTTGTCTTTTCCTTTGCATAGAACATTTTGAAGTATTGGTGAAAGCACATTTGCTTATTTAGTACATGGACACAGGCTCAGCAGAAAGCAGAAAGTATAGGAAAAATGGAGAAAGAAAAGACTGAAATAAACATAAGAACATGCTATAAGGATAAGCTTTGTCCAAAATGCCTTCTCCATTCTTTGGAGTGAAATTTTTGGCATATGCACCATGGGAGCTAGACTTTGGCCTTAATTATACCTTGATTAAGCACCATTTGAATTATAAGTTATGTTTTAAAGTAGCAGGAATTCTTTTATTATACCTCCAATCATCTACTTACAATTTTTTTAATAAAATATTTTCTATTTTGTGCCCTTGACATACTTATGTTAATGGACACCTTTTTTTTAAGGTTCTTAAGTAGTGATGATTTTTCTTCCATTTGCTGCTTTCCCTTCCCATTTTCAAGAGGCTAAGCTCACAATCAAATGCTGGCCCTTTTGTAAACACTAGCTGGCACACCGCTTCTCTGCTCTTGTTACTTTTTTTCTGGCTACTATTTACGGGAATTTACATGTCCCAAGGGAAAAAGCAAAGTGGAGATGACATTGGATGCTGTCATCAGTGGATGTTTATGAGATTAAAAAATTATTTGACTCCTTAGGTGTCATTTTCTTTATTTATAAGACTGCAACTCTAAAGACCATTCCATTGGTTATGAAAATGGGGTGCTGGCTGGTCTCAAATAGGAATGTAAATTTAGCCAGCATTTTTTCCTTCAAAACCAAGTATCTGTCCACATCCACTGTTTTCTGTGATTTCCATGGAACCTCCTACAAGGAGAAAATAAATTATACCATGTCTTCAATCCAAGTTCAGATGTATAAAATGGATAGAAGAGAGACTAGCTGCCAATAAAAGCTAAAGTTCTGCAAGGCACTACTGGTCAGCAAGCCAAATTGCATCACAAAGGAAAAAGGAAGAGCCAGGCAAAGGAGAGTTTAAATAGTTGAGAGATCAGCAGGACAGCTAATTTGAGAATTTCCCCAATTCCAAGTTAATTTAGGTACACACAAGTACCCTGAGGATAAAATGACTGTGTGTGATGTAAGAAAAATCAGACTTAAGCAAGCCCACTCTGAGTGTGGGTACCCAAAAGACTGGCACATTCCCTCTTTGCCAAGAGCTGACAATGAACCAGAATGCTCTGTGCCTTGAATGGCCCAATGGAATTGAAGGAATACTTCTCAGTAACACAAGACTAGATGGCATAAAAAAAAAAAAAAAAAAAAAGGCAGCTGGATGCAGAAGAGACTTCCAAGAATGCTGTTCAAGGTTAATGCAGTTCAGGGTTATGGAGTGGCTGAAGGGGGTAGAGTGCTTGCTTGAACTCCTGTGAGTGCCAAGAAGGCACCCCCTTGTGCTTTCTTGCCTGCTTGTGATCTCTCTGTGTCAAATAAATAAATAAAATCTTTAAAAAAAAAAAAAAAAGAAATAGTAGAGTTGTGTTAAATTGAGTAAATGAGGAGGCAGTTAGACTGAGGTGACTCTCATGCTATGGTGGGGTATGTAAGCAAAGCAAAATCTAAGCCAGTAAATGCCTCAAGGTTACGCAGTCACAACCTAGGGACCACCAATCACAAAGAGCTAAGGAGCTTTATACTATAGCCAACCAAATCATTTCCTTTCTGTGCTTCCACACCTTCTCTATATAAGCCTCTCTCTGAGCTCTTGTTAGTGGAGAACTCCTAACTATTTCTGGTTTGGCACTGACCATCTGGAATAGATTTTTGCTCAAATAAGCTTCAAATTCTTTTTTTTTTTTTTTTTTAAGATTTTATTTATTTATTTATTTGGCAGAGAGAGAGAGATCACATTTAGGCAGAGAGGCAGGCAGAGAGAGAGGGGGAAGCAGGCTCCCTGCTGAGCAAAGAGCCTGATGCAGCGCTGGACCCCAGGACCCTGAGATCATGATCTGAGCCGAAGGCAGAGTCTTTAACCCACTGAGCCACCCAGGTGCCCCTAAACTTCAAATTCTTGAAATGTCTCAATTTATCTTTTAACAGTGGGTGAGGGTGGGGTCACATGGCAGTACTTCTAACACCTATAAACTTTTGAGTAGGTTTGATTTTGCTGCAATGATGGTAAAAATAACACTAAATTAATATAATTTACACTTGGATAAAGAAAAAAAGATAATATTTTACTGTGTTTCTCTTAAGTCAAGAATAGATGATTTACTGCTAGAAGACTTGATAGACACCAGATTGGAGTGTTCCAAAGACCATTAGGGTCAGATGGGGATTCAGGGGCAGGATGAGGAGTTTGCCTTTACTATACTCAGCGATGGAGAGCTAGAAAGAAAAAGGAATGAGAAGAGGGGTTTAGTTGGCCCTGTCTTTCAAAACACAGATAAAGAAGATAACAAGGATGACAAATATTTCATTTAAGAGTCCCTTGATTAAACACAGAGGAAGAAGCTGAGTTTTGTCATAAACTGTTTTAAATTATTGTTAAAGAAAATTAGTGGTTCCCATAGTATTCACCCTGATGTCCTAAAGACTCTGCAGATATGGAATAAAAACGTATTTACCATAGAAAAGAAGCACGGGTTGAGGAGGAGTTAACAATGAGCCACAAGTGGGATAACCTTTTCTTCTCTTGGTGATGTCATCATATCCCTTCAATGGCTGATGTCCACATAACCCACCAAGTTACCTCACGGCCCATTGTGGAAGGAAAATAACCCCATATTTTCCCTCTCAGTTTTTATAAAATTTTTCTCATTCATATCCTTGCCCTTTCACTTTAATATGCAAGAAACACCCAGAGAACTGAGCCGTAGTGTTCCTGATTTACTTTTCTTGTAGTCCATATAGAGGTGGCTGCACCTAACCTGAATTTTTTTTTGATCCTGAGATATTTTTAGTCACTTACTCTCTTAGAAAAAGCTATAAAATGTTCTTATTATTTTAATGAAGTTCTTCCAGCTTCTGTTTGTTTTATATTTTGCTATTATATTTTCAGTCATCTATACACATTGGTCTCTTTAATTTCTAAGTAAATACATTTCTGTACTGCTTCACTTACAAAAGTTGGTACAACAGAGACTATATACTCATAAAAGTCATCAGGAAAGATGTTACCTTTGGATATCTGAGCATTAAAGTAGTAGGTATTCTTCATTCAAAGAATCAAAAACAAAAGTTTACCTTTCAGAAATGGTTTCTTAAAATGGTACTTTTTTTTTTTAAGTAATACAAAAGTTAATTAAGGTCGTTAGATACTGCATGCATACCAAGGGTGCCAAATATTGATGACAAAGAAAGGTAGTGGTGTGAGGCTTATGTATATTTATGTCTTAAGACATAAATGTGTGAAGAGCCTAGGGTCACCTCGCTTTATGAAGCCCAAGCTACATGGAGAATCCCTGGAGAACGAAACCCTATACAGTGAGAAAGAGAAAGGGAGAAAAAGAAAGAGAGTTCATGTTACTTACTTAGTTTTGACAGTTTCATAGGACTGGACAACAAAAGCACTTAACTAAGGTCATATGGCTAACAAGTGTTAGTGCCAAGGCTCAACCCCACACCATCAGTTTCCAGAGATTAAATGCTTAACCTCTGAGCTGCATAAGGAAGTTTCTCAATTATAAAATAGGGATGATAATTGCATATATCTGAATAAGCTCTTATGAGGATTTAATAAATTATATTTTAAGCAATTAGAATACAGCTGGTACATGACACTATATAGGTTACTTCTGTTTTTGTTTTCCTCATTATTATTAATAAATATAACCAACTATTTTAAGGAAACATTTTAAGAAGCAATTTTTATTCTGATCTAGATTATGTTAAGAGATAAAGTTAAGAGATCATGTTGAAGTTTTACAAATAAAGCTATTAAAATGAATGAACCAAAGTAATCTATTACCTTAAATAGTATTAACTAATCATAAGCAATAAGCCTTGTCATATAAGGATGTGGCCTGTTATACCAAATACAGATTTTGAGATCAAAGGGTAAAACACTAAAACTGAAAGTAAAGGGTTTTAGCATTGGGCTGGTTATATAAAAGGACATAATTCTAAACATTTATTTTCTTCTAAATGTCACTAAAGTGGGTCTGCTTATTATATTAAATTCAAATTTGTTTTGAAGGTAATAACATGCTTTTACATCATAATTCCATAAATTCTTAACAGCTTTCCTGGAAGAATATGTGCTTACATTTCTTCTACATATTCATTTTTCTTATAGAACTTTCAGAGGTGTTTTAGAAATAATGTTTTCTTTTTTTTTTTTAGAAATAATCTTTTCTTTTAAAGATATGTCAATTTTTTTCTATTTGTTAATGACCCATTGAAAATTCCCCATTTCTTGACTTTATTTAACCACTTTACTCCAAAAAATAAGATTGGTTTAAATATACATACATAATATTAAAAGGTAAAAATAAGGAGAAGATATCTGGGTAAAAGGGAATTAAGTACATGGATGAGTCAACTCATCCAGGGTGCCTGGGTGGCTCGGCTGGTTAAGCATCTGGCTCTTGATTTCAGCCCAACTCGAGTTCAGGGTTTTTGTGAACTCAGGGTTATGAGACTGAGTCCCACATCCAGCTCTGTGTGGGTTGTGCAGCCTGTTTGACATTCTCTTTCCTTCTCCCTCTACCCCTCCCCACCTCTCTCTCTCTCTGAAAAAAACTGATAAATGTCAAAATACCTATTCAGTCATTAAAGGTGATGGACTCAAAAGGGAAATGGGAATGCCCTTTGTCATGATTAAGTTCTGGCTTACATGGTGATATTCACAAAGTGTAAGGTATGTATATTTTAAATAAAATAATTGTCATTATAATGATAATTATGGAGGGTAGGAGATAGTTCAGATGAAACAAAAACCAAAGATTAGATAGTTATTGAAGTTTGGTGATGGATACATGGGAGTGCAATGCGCTGTCCAACTTATCTTGCATATATTTGAAATTTTCCATAATTAAATGTTAAGTAAGAGACCAAAGCTTTAATTCACATCTTCCAGTCAAAGTGGAGTCAATGCAGTTATTTGTAATCTCATTAGAACAAACCAGAAAACCAAGAGAAACACATGTTTTCTTGATATTGATACCTTAAAAACATTGTTCCCCTGGGTTCTCATAAAAAGAATATGGCATGATGTCTTTGACAATATTTTCAGTAAATAAAATACTATGTATTTAATAGATGTGTCTTATTCTTAGTCTCTCTCGTCAGACGGATGGCATAAATGCAATTGAGCAAAACCGTTTCTAAAGGTAAAAAACCCACTCAATAATGGTGAGTGTTCTCTCCGATTGTTTAGCCTGACAAATCCTTCAAATTCTGTTAAAAAATAACCTGCAAGTTTCAGTACTTCATTAAAAATAATACCCTTTTACTTGGTCATAGCATTGAACACTGATTTAGACATGTCAGTTTAAAATTCTTCAGGCAGTCATTGAATTTCCTCACGAGAACTGAGCCATAGGGTATAGTAGTTTATACCTTCTGGCAAGAATTTTGAGTAAGGATGTTCAAAGTAAGCTTCTACGCATCTGCTTTGCTGTGCAAACTGACTTAAATGGAAGGCAGGGATGATTTTTAAGAAAATTACACTTCTCTACCATATCACATGCCACTACACCACCAGAGAAAGGTGGTTTTAAACTCTTAGGAAAAATAAATGAAAATAAAGAGGAATCTATCTGACTCTAGATCAGACCATGGGATGGCAATGGCCAAAAGACAACAAATCCCAAGGCATATACTGAAGTTTTTTTCTTTCTTTGGAAATTCTCTTATAACAATTATTTCAGTGGTAATCATCCTTGTTTCACTTCCAAAACTCCTCAAAACTCTGAGTTCTGATCAAGTTGTTGAGGTACAGAGTCGTGAGTGGATGGAGGCAGTGGGTGCAGGTAGGCAGCCCTATCTGACCACAATTGCTTTACCCACATGAGAGATTCATGTTAACTCTTCCAACCCATCTGTCAACCTACCAGCTGTAAGAAATTATAATTACCTATTAGAAAGTTCTAACTCTAAATACCTTTGATATTTTCAGAGAAACACCCTCCCCATCACACATTTTAATTGTTTCAAATTTTTATGCTCATCAGTCTGTTGACTATGTGCTCTGTTATAAACACTATAACTTTCATGGTTTTTGTTTTGTTTTGTTTTGTTTTTTACTCTTCAGCGCTTAGCAACTGATTGCATAAAAATTAGGGAAACTCACTTTTACAATCTAAAAAAAAAGCTTTATTCTCTTAATTCTCCTGGGCTTTTCTTTTGGAATAATTTCTTAAACTTAATTTTCAGTATGGTGATCTTTTGTTCTGTTATATTTATTCATTAGTCAAGCTTTTCCCATTTCATTGTTCTTGGGTGAAATTATATTTTGAAATAACTTTAGGCAATTGGTTATACATTCCTACACTGTTACTTCTGTATTAAAGCATTAGAAAATTAGTTTAAAAAGAGATCTTTATAACATTGATGGAAAGGGACTCAGTCCTGAAATTGAGTATCACAGTGAAGCTAATTAAATCAGAAAATGATGAGAAATTATGTGTAACAGCTTTATCCTTCCCTGACCCTCAAAGCTCTAAATTAAGCATAGACATCTGCTATCTTTATTAAGAGGTTTTGATAGGACCTCAGATATTGATTCTATATAGGATAACTTTCAAGGAGTGTGCAGTTGAGATGATCCAAGCTCTCAGTTCTGAATTTCCACAAAGTTCAGAATTCAGTGCTTTTCCAGACATATTTCCATTATTCAGATACCATATCAGGTCTACATCAGATTGATGAAGATTCAGAATTGATCCCTCATGACATTCCCTCATTGATGCACTTTGGTGTAAAGTGGAAAGCATCAATATATGGAGTACTGAAGATCCACAGAAGAGCTAGAACAGTGGAAAAACACCTAGGACAAACTGAGAAAAAAACAAGCTCTTTGACTATATATCTGTGCTAATAGCATACTAAATATACCTATACTGGGGCCACTCAATATTATTTGTCCACCAACAGTACTTCAGTGAGTTTTAATCTTAACATAACTTGCCATAGTCTGCAAGTCAATTTTCTTTCCTCTAAAAAACACATCGTTTTATGTCTAGCATTAAGACACACTTCCAATATTATCTACCAATCCCCATTCTTGCTTAGAATTTCCATTATTGACATTTATTTTGGTATGTGATTGAAAGGGCTTGTTCAAATGGACTCTTATTATTCTTGAGTTGTGACATATTAAATTTGCATTGCCCCAGGAAGTCTTCATTGGAATATTATTCTGTTTCAGTACAGTGTTGAATGCAGGTAATTTATCAGGGAAGATGAGACACAGTTTCAGGACTCCATTGGTGCCAAGATGGATTGATTAGAGTCAGATCTCAGACAGCTATGGTGACTGTGACCACCCATGTGGAAGTTGGAAAACAGGAAAGATGACTCCACAGAGAGGAGGAAAAGAGCATGAGAAACACATTATTATGTGTTTGGTTCAGCATGATTCCTTTATGCCCTAAGGCAGAATTATTCCCGGATTTCTCAGGAAGCCATCCACTAGTTTTTGGATTACCCACTCTCTTGGTTTCTTTTCATCTCTTGCTCCTTTTTGGTATCATTTCTCTTTGGGTTAGCTGCTCCTCCAGGGAGTGGCAAAAGGAGAAAGTTTTGTCCCCTCAGGGAGGCCTAGGAAAAGCTTAAGATTAACACTAAAACTTTTCTATGAAAACCTCATTGAATATAAATAAAACCATAATTACAATAATTGAATCTAAGATCTGGAAGGAAATATGTTGATGCAGCCTAACCCCCCACCTCCTGTTAACATTCTCTACCCAATCTTCAAACCCTTTTTAAAAAGCTCATGGGTCTAATATTTCCCAAAGCGGTAAATCCATCACTATAATACTAATAAGAATGATGAGAATAAAAATAATAAAATAACATAGCTCTTATTGACTGAGTTTTAGCTGCACACTGGGCCCTGCATTAGGTTATGAACATAACTGTTATGAACTAGATGCTATTATTATTCCTCTTTGTACACCTCTATTCAATGGAGTGTTTTCTCTGTTATTCAAAAGAACAATGAACATTTTATTTATATATGAAATAAAAACATGCCTGGAATAACTTATATATTGGCTATAATTATCTATGCAAATGCACTGTATTTCTTAAGCCATTATCACTTCATGATCATTATTAGGACTAAGTTATGTCTCCTCCAATTTTTAATTTTCTCCTATAATCATCTCTGTTTCATCTGTCCCTTATATCATTCTTCCCTTATGCACCTTCTTCAGGATTTCTATATTTCCTCTACCAGGTGCTTTCCAGAACTGAACACAACATTACAAATGTGATCATGTAATTGTCTTTCCTTTCCACTCTGTGGTCTGAAAACTGGCTTTCATACAATAGCACAGTGTTCCCGGTTCATGTGCAGTTTGAGGTTTGGGAGCAAGTTCTAAGACCTGAAACATTTAGTTCAATTATGTGCACTTCAATAAATAATATTTTCCTTATCACTTGGCTAACATGTGCACCAACCTAGGAAGAATTAGTATTCAATTGCTAGTATAAAATGCCCAAGAATGTATCTAATAAGAAATAAGGGTGGAGAGTAAACAAGCTTTTTGTACTGATTTTTCAAGTATATGTGATTCTAAATATATTTCAAAATTAAGAGTTAAAAAATGTTAGTGAGCAAGTGGATACAAGCAGATATTCTCTTGTAAACTACCAGGGAAGTCCAACTGCCACAACCTACTGGTGGTAAATTTGTGCTCAGCCCCTGAAGCCTTATGAATGGGTAAGCTGTGACTATAAATCTCACATACAGAAACTGACCCTATGATAAGTACGACAAATATGCTAAATATTTTTTTATATACATGTTTTCTAGGGTTGCTTTTAATATCACATTATTGGAAGTTCTCAGACTTGGGGAATGAAATGAGTAACTTTAGCTATGGAATAATGTGCTGTTTCAAATAATGTTATGGTAAGCACGTGGGAAGTATATTTTATCTAAAATTATATAGCATTTGTGTTGATAAACCACTCCCTGTGCTTCTCCTTTCCTCACTTACTTACAAGACGTCTAACACCAGATATTTGGGTTTTTCCCCCCACATCAAGCAATTCTCAGACCCTAGCTGGGTGCCCTACAACTTAACTCAATTCTAGCACTGTCTGCCTAGAGATAGCATCAGATACCACAGGTTAAGGTTAAGGTTAAGCCAGTCCTACCAGACCACCCCTCCCCCCATTTCAGATGCCAATTGCAGGTCCCAGGTTGTCACCTGTGCTTCTTGACTGGCTATAAATCAAGGTTCTCAAGACCTCTACCTTGGGTTTGATAATTCACTAGCACGGCTGACAGAGCTCAGGAAAAAACATACTTATCCTTACTGGTTTATTATTAAAGGATATGATAGAGAACTCAGATGAACATCCAGGAGGAAAAGATGCAAAGGTCAAGGCATAGAGGGGATTCCATGGTGTGCCACCCTCCCAGCCCTTCTACAGGCTCGCAATCTAGAAGCTCCCCAAACCTTGTGATTTTGAGATTTTTATGGAGGTCTCATCAAGTAGGCATGATAGATAATTAACACAATTTCCAGTCCTTCTCTCCTTCCTGGAGATGTGTGGGGCTGGAAGTTACAAGCATTTTTTTTTTTTTAAGATTTATTTACTTATTAGAGATAGAGTGAGCAGGGGAGGGGCAGAGGAGGAGAGAGAATCCTGAAGCAGACTCTCCCCTGAGCACGAAATGGGGCTCATCCCAGGACCCTGGGATCATGACCTGAGCTGAAATCAAGAGATGGCTGCTTAACTGACTGAGCCCCCCAGGTGCCCTGGAAGTTCCAAGCTGCTAATCATGGAGAGTTCTTTCCAGTGACTGGCCCTCATTCAGCTCCTATGCGGGAGACCACCAAGCAATAATATCCCTTGGAAAAAAAGACAGTCCAATCACCCCAATAATTCCTAGGAATTTAAGAGCTCTGTGCCAGAAACGGAGGGCAGAGATCAAGAAATATATTTTTTGATTTTGCAACACCTATACCTTATTCAAGCATATAACACTTTAACTGAACACATATATAATACTTTATTTCAGGCATGGCTACAATCACTTGACACATATTAATGTTGTATCCCCTTGACAGCCTCCTGAGATGAGTATCATTAAAAATCTTCATTTCAGGGCACCTGGGTGACTCAGTTGGTTGAACCGCTGCCTTTGGCTCAGGTCATGATCCCAGAGTCCCAGGATTGAGTCCTGCATCAGCCTCCCTGCTCAGTGGAGAGCCTGCTTCTTCCTCTGACCATCCCCCTCCTCCTCCCTTCTTGTGCTTTCTCACTCTGTCTCTCAAAATAAACAAATAAAATCTTTAAAAAAAAATTCTTCATTTTAGAGATGACAAGACTGAGGCCCAGAGAAGTTAAACAAGTTGTTCAAGGTCACACAGGTTGAGTAGCAGCGCAAGAGTTTGAATCCAGGAGCTCCCAAATCCCAAATCCGTACTTGGCTCCCAAATCCGTACTCTTAGCAGCCACAATGACTTTGTTCAGAAACTATCAAGTGGAGAAAAAAAAAAAAATCGTAAACTAAGACTATGTAATCTGGCCAAGGAAACATTTTTAATGTTTTAATTATTTTTAATTAAATTAAAATTTTTTAATCAAAATATTTTTAATCGAAAGTCCACATTGGCACTCTTCCTCTCATAACCAGCATCTATTAAGATAGCTCCTCTTCCCCATTCAAAGGTTTTATAAAATGTATATGGGTTGGAATGAATGAGAAAAGAAAGGAAAAAGAGAAATCACTGATGAGATTATTTGCAATTAAGTGAAGAATAGAAGGCATATAGAAACAAACATTATTTCTTATAGTACAAACATGTTATAATTCTATGTGATTTGTGTGAACAAAAAATTAGGGCCAACTACTTAAAGACAGCTCAGAAGTTCAACAAAAACAAGCTGACAACAGTGGGAGAGGCTTTAGCTTTTTATCTTGAATGGAGCAAAAACACAATGGAGAAAAAACTTTCCCCCAAGGAAATGTATTTGGAGTCTTATTGGGCTCTTTGTTCAATTTAAAGAATGAGCTACTGGAGTGTGCTATGGACTCAATTATATTTAGTTTCCTATCAATATACAAAGATATTTTATTTTTTTTTAATTTATTTATTTGACGGAGAGAGATCACAAGTAGGCAGGCAGGCAGAGAGAGAGAGGCAGAAGCAGGCTCCCCGCTGAGCAGAGAGCCCGATGCAGGGGATGCGGGGCTGGATCCCAGGACCCTGAGATCATGACCTGAGCAGAAGGCAGTGGATTTAACCCACTGAGCCACCCAGGTGCCCCCAATGATATTTTATTTTT
>CM053606.1:77920046-77960627 GCA_028646535.1 Procyon lotor | reverse complement strand
GTTTCCTGACTTGTTAATTTTAGCCATTCTGACTGGTGTGAGGTGGTATCTCGCTATAGTTTTAATTTGTATTTCTCTGATGCTGAGTGATGTTGAGCATTTTTTAATGTCTGTTGGCCATTTGGATGTCCTCTTTGCAGAAATGTCTGTTCATATCTTCTGTTCATTTATTGATCGGATTATTTGTTCTTTGGGTGTTGATTTTGAGAAGTTCTTTATAGATTTTGGATACTAGCCCTTTATCTGATATGTCATTTGTGAATATCTTCTCCCATTCTGTCAGTTGTCTTTTGGTTTTGTGGACTGTTTCCTTTGCTGTGTGAAAGCTTTTGATCTTGATGAAGTCCCAATAGTTCATTTTTGCCCTTGCTTCCTTTGCCTAAAGGACAAATATTATATAATTCCACTTATATGAAATGTCTGGAATAGTTAAATTTAGAGAGACAGAAAGTAGAATAATGGTTATGAGAGTATGGGTGGAGAGAATAATGGGAAGTTATTGTTTGTTTGGCACAGAGTTGCAATATAAGATGATGAAAAGTTTCTCAAGATGCATAGTGGTGATTCACAATAGTGTGAATACATTTAATGCCACTGAACTATACACTTAAAATGGTTAAAACAGTACATTTTATGTATTTATATTTTATCACAATTAAGTGAATACATTATATACTTTTATTGTCTCTCACAATTCTGTAAGTTAAAATTCTCAGGTTAGGGTCTCACATGACTGAAATAATGGTGTTGCCTAAGACCATGATCTCACAGGGGACCATTTGCAAGCTCATTCATTGTTGAAATAACTCAATTTCTTGGAGTTATACAATTGAGGTACCCTTTATCATATAGTTCATCAGTTGGGAGCCATTCTCAGCTCTTAGAGGTTACCCATTCTTTATGGCCATGTGGCTCTCTTGGAAACATGGTAGTTTGCCTCTTCTAGGTTAGGAGGAGAGTATATGTGTGTCTATTTTAAAGTCTTGCTTAATTAAGTTGGGTCCATTTAGCTAGTTAATCAAAAATTAATTCTAATTCAACTCAGTAGAAACCTTGATTATATCTGCAAAATCCCCTTTTCCACAAAATACAATTTAATCTTGTGAGTAATATCCCATAATCTTCAAAGGTCCTGCCCACACTCCAGGACAGAATATTATACAGGGTATGTTCAACGGGGAGGGGGATCCTGGTAGATATCTTAGGATTTTGCCTACCAAGTATTATCATGCCCATTATAATAAGAGAGAGATCCATTTCAAATCCTAAAAGCCACAGTTCACAGTAAAATTATAACACATATTTTTATGTTAAGTAACAAAACAGCTACTTTATAATGAAATTTAAAGAGAGTCATGAAGACAGAAATAGAAGCATGATAATAAGAAACGTATTTAACATCACTTTCAGAAGAAGACAGTTCAAATAGACAAAAATAAGAAAAGTTATAGAAGGCTTAAACTTCATCAATAAGGTAGAACATTTGGATACATAGTGAATTTTACACACTGATAATGGAGTATGATAATGGAATATACCTCAAGTTTGATAATGTGCAACTTTAAAAAAATTGATAGTTTCAAGGTCACTATGGAATCATGAATAATTTCCACAAATTAGAAATATTTTAAATAATATTGACTGATGACAAAGCAACAAGATAGAAATTATTAATGTAATAAAAAAGTCCTTCCAACTGAGAATATTTTTAAAAGCTTATTAAACAAAACCTCATTGAAAAGAGAAACACAAAAATGTAAAAATTTTAAATTTAAATTAAAATTTTTAATTCTAAAATTCCTAAAAAATATATAATAAAAACATCTATATCATCTACTATGAGATGCATTGAAACTACTGATCAGAGGAAAAATAATAGCCCAAGCACTTATATTAAGATTTAAAATTAGGGGCACCTGGGTGGCTCAATGGGTTAAAGCCTCTGCCTTTGACTCAGGTCATGATCTCAGGGTCCTGGGATCGAGCCCCGCATCAGGCTCTCTGGTCAGCAGAGAGACTGCTTCTTCCTCTCTCTCTGCCTGCCTCTCTGCCTACTTGTGATCTCTCTCTGTCAAATAAATAAATAAAATCTTTTAAAAAAGAAGATTTAAAAGTAAAAATAAGTAATTTCCCAAACAAAAATTTAGAAAGGGAGAGCAAAACAATGCATATGGAATTAGTAAAGATGAAAGAAATTAATGGTGTAGAGAATATAGAAATACTATAACAAATGAATAAATCAAATTCTAGCTTTTATTAATTAACAAAATATACATAATACTGGGTAATTATGGAAAGATAAAAGAGGAAAATATAGATATACTAAAATACCCCTTAGCCCTGAAACCAACGACTTATGTAACATGGAATGGATAGAGACTTTTCTACTAAGATTAGGAACAAACTCCACCGCAATTCAATAATGTACTGGGAGTATTAGCCAATACAATAAACAAGAGAAGTCAGTTAGAGGAATGAATAATTGGAAAAGAAGCAAAATTATCTCTTTTTGCCGATGATATGATAGTCAACCTGAAAAATGAATCTATTATACAACTAATTCAAATAACATAAGAATACAGTAAAATAGGATAGGATATAAAATTAACAGGCAAAAATCAGTAACTTTCACATGCACAGTTAATAACTTGTCAGAACATATAAAGAAAGAAAGAACCCCATTTGTAATAGCAACAAAGGTAGAATATTTGGGAATAAAATTAACAAGAGATGTACAAAAACTATACTATGTGAGAAAATGTTTTAAACTTGTGAAAGATACAAAATGAGAACTGAACAAATAGAAAGACATTTACTGGTTTGGGATGGTATGCCAACCATCATAAAATTTACGTTTTGCTTAATTCGTAAATTTGACAAATCCAAATAAAAATACCAAGTTATCTTTTTTTTTTTTAACTTGCAAGAAAAAGCTGGGAAACACTGGAAAAAGAAACTATAAGGAAATTTAATCTTCCCAGATATTAAAATATAGTTTAATTTCATTAATTAAAATATTGTGGTTCTGGCATATGAATAAACTAAATTTGCATTAAACAGAAAAGAGAAGAGAAAGTCTAAAGATAGATATAAATACACAATTCAAAATACTTTAAAAAGGCCTATAGGTCACTCATAATCAGAAAAAATGCAAATTAAAACACTGTGATATCATGTCTATCGAACTGATGCACATTTAAAAGAATGACAACACTTTCTACTGGCAAGTCTGTAGGGAAGCAGACATGCACATGTAATTTCTGATGGCCATGCAAATTCATATAAGCTTTGTGGAGAGGAACCTGAAAGTCCCCACTGATATCAACCAACCCACACATCTACCGATAAAAAGAAATAAATGGAAATGGGAAAAGCCTTTCTTTACAACAAAAGGGTGACGAGTAGGTGTATATGTATATGTGTTCAGTGTTTCTGGGGGAGGGAGATATGGAGAGATGTAGGGATACAGATAACAAAAACAGATAACTAATAACAGATTACATCAAATAGCCTTCAGTGGAGCTGATAAATTTGAAAATCGTGAGAAAGAAGCCACTAGTTTCAGGGAGCAATTAATGCAAGCAACTATCTGTAAAAAGATTTTTAAAAATTGGACTAGTAATGTGACAAAAAAATGGGGGTTTAGTGGCTAGTAAACAACAAGACTGGATATTTTCAAAGTATTAATAAGAAATGGATGGTACTGATGGGTATTTGGAATAGGAGAAGGGAATGAAAATGATTTGAAAGGAGAAAGATCTATTATACTAATTTTGAAAATCAGTAATTACCAAAACCAAGGTTAACCTTCTAACACTTCTCTAAACACAGACATCTGAGAATTTTACAAATTTCTAGAGATGTTTTGGAGTGGATTTGTCTCTGCAAAGAATTTATGTTATTGAAAAAGAGACTCAACATAATTTTTAACTTTCTATACTTGAAAGTTTTAAAACAAATCTCTTCTAATATTTAAAAACCCTTTAAAAAAGGCTTTATGGGATGCCTGGGTGGCTCAATGATTAAGCGTCTGACTTGGACTCAGGTCATGATCCCAGGGTCTTGGGATCGAGTCCTGCTGCATCGGGCTTCTTTTTCAGCGGGGTACCTGCTTCTCCCTTTGCCTGCTGCTCCCCTCTGCTTGTGCTCTCTCTGTCTCTGTCTCTTTGACAAATAAATAAATAAAATCTTTAAAATAAATAAATAGATAAATAAATAAACAAGGCTTTATTATACATAAAAGTAATCCATTCTCTAAAAAAAAGCAAATAAAGTATATTTTATTATTTACATTTGTTATTTTATTCATAGCTCCACTTTATTTTCTGCCAAATATATATAGAGAGAGTAACTATAAGATTTAATCACTTAATTTTATACCTGTATAACTATGAAAAATCACATACATCAATGAGTGGTTTCCATCTTAAAGCACAGTGATAACTTGTTCGTTACGCCCCATTAGTGAATCTATGTTTGAGCATTGGTTATATTCAAGCAGAACTGTTTAAAAAGTTATGGGAATATCAATGTAGAAGATAATTAAATGTGTACAGAATCTATTAATGTGTATAATTAAGACAGAACATCACTGGAGTTTATTATGAAATTATAATATTCTGTAATCATCCTGAAAGGGACTGCTTGTCACGTCGTATTACTTAATTATGGCCAAGTAGCTCATATAACTTGAAGTAACAGTGATTAAAACAATTAGTATAGAGTTAGGCCAAGCTATAAAAGTTGTAATAAAAATATGAACAAACCGAAATGTGAGCATAAGAACTAGATTTTAACATGCAACATTTCTTTAGAAATGGACTAAATTCATTCTATTGCACTGTTCTCATTTAGCAAGAGATGGCAGTGCTCCATCCCACTTAGTAGTTGTTAGTGCAAAATATCTGAAAATACTGTTATGTACTTTAGAACCACTAAATCTAAGTGGAAACTTATGAGAGGAAACATGTCAATAAATGTATAAATAATGTCTCTTACTGGCTACATAATCAATCTCTCTATGCCTCGGGGTCCTAATGTGAAAGTGCTAATAATCCTTAAAAGGTTTTAGCATGAAGGTAAACTAAGTAAAAAGATAGATAGATATGGTCATACATATATGATCATATATATGATTTAATAAGCAGTAAGTATAAACTACTATTACTATTGCTGTTAATATTACTACTACTACATACTATTACTACTATTATTATTGATTTATTAACCTGCTTCCTTCCTTTTTTTTTTTTTTAGAAATTTTTATTTAAATTCTAGTTAGTTAACATAGAGTGTAATATTGGTTTCAGGAGTAGAATTTGGTGATTCATCACTTAAATATGTAACACCCAGAGTCCAATACAACAAGTGCCCTCCTTAATACCTGTCACTCATTTAGCCCATCCCCCTCACTTCCCCTCCATTAACCCTCAGTTTGTTCTCTGTAGTTAAGAGTCTCTTATGGTTTGCTTCCCTCTCTTTTTTCCCCCTTCTCCTATGCTCATCTGTTTCTTAAATTCCATATGTGAATGAAATCATACAGTATTTGTCTTTCTCTGATTGACTAATTTCACTTAGAATAATACACTCTAGCTCCATCCATGTCATTGCAAATGGCAAGATTTCATTCTTATTGATGAATAATATTCCAGTGTGTGTATGTTTGTGTGTGTGTGTGGTGTGTGTGTATCCCACATCTTCTTTATCCAACTGATGAGTTGATGGACATTTGGGCTCTTTCCATAATTTGGCTATTGATAATGCTGCTATAAACATCAGGGTGCATGTGCCCCTTTGAATCACTATTTTGGTATCTTTTAGGTAAATATTTAGTTGCTGGGTCATAGGGTAGTTCTATTTTTAACTTTCTGAGGAATCTCCATACTATTTTCCAAAGTAGCTGCACCCGTTTGCATTCCCACCAACAGTGTAAAAGGGTTCTTCTTGATCCGCATCCTTGCCACATGTTTTGTTTCCTGTGTTGTTAATTTTAGCCATTCTGACATGTGTGAGATAGTTTTTCATCATAGTTTTTATTTGTATTTCCCTGATGATAAGTCATTTGAGCATCTTTTCATACGTCTATTGGCCATCTGGATATCTTCTTTGGAAAAATGTCTAGTCATGTCTTCTGCCTTTGCTTAACTGGATTATTTGTTTATTCGGTGTTGAGTTTGAGAAGTTCTTTTTTTTTTTTATTTATTTGACAGAGAGAGAGAGAGACACAGTGAGAGAGGGAACACAAGCAGGGGGAGTGGGAGAGGGAGAAGAAGGCTTCTCGCTGAGCAGGAAGCCCGATGCGGGGCTCGATCCCAGGACCCTGGGATCATGACCCGAGCCGAAGGCAGACGCTTAACGACTGAGCCACCCAGGCGCCCCTGAGTTTGAGAAGTTCTTAACAGATTTTAGATACTAACCCTTTGTCAGATACATCATTTGCAAATATTTTCTCTCATTCCATTTGTTGCCTTTTGGTTTTATTGATTGTTTCCTTCGCTGTGCAGAAGCTTTATCATGATGAAGTCCCAATAGTTCATTTTTGCTTTTGTTTCCTTGTTTCCATTGATGTGTAGAGTAAGAAGTTGGCCCAGATGAGGTTAAAGAGGTTGCTGCCTCTGTTCTTCTCTGGAGTTTTGATAGATTCCTCTCTTACATTGAGGTCTTTCATCCATTTTGAATTTATTTTGTGTATAGTATAAGAAAGTGGTCTAGTTTCACTCATGTTGCTATCTAGTTTTCCCAACTAGAAGGGATAGTTTTGTTGTGCTCTCTCCCCTTTCATTTATGATTTTATTTATTTAGGTCCTTTCTATCTTCTTTTTGATAAGTCTGGCTAGGGTTTCATTATTTTATTAATTCTTTCCAAGAACCAGCTCTTAGTTTCATTGATCTGTACTATTGTTTTCTGTTTGTTTGTTTCAATATCATTTATTTCTGCCCTAATCTTTATCATTTCCCTTCTCATGGCTTTAGGCTTTATTTACTTTTGTTCCTTTTCTAGCTCCTTTAGGTGTAAGGTTGTGTATTTGAGACTTTTCTTGCTTCTTGAGGTAGACCTGTATTGCTACATACTTCCCTCCTATGACTACCTCTACTGCATCCCAAAGCTTTTAGACTATTGGGTTTACATTTTCGTTTACTTCCATGTATTTTTTAAAAATTTCTTCTTTAATTTCCTGGTTAACCTATTCAGTCTTTAGTAAGATATTCTTTAACCTCCATGTATTTGTGGTCTTTCTAAATTTTGTGTTATGATTGACTTCAAGTTTCATAGTGTGGTGGTCTGAAAATATGCATATGATCTCAGTCTTTTTTGTACTTGTTGAGGGCTGATTTGTGACCCAATATGTGATCTGTTCTAGAGAACATTCCATGTGCACTTGAAAAGAATCTGTATTCTGCTGCTTTAGGATGAAATGCTCTGAATATAACTATTAAGTCCATGTGGTCCAATGTATCATTCAAAGCCATTGTTTCCTTGCTGATTTTCTGTTTAGATGATCTGTCCATTGCTATAAGTATAGTATTAAGTTCTCTACTATTATTGTATTATTATTAATGAGTTTCTTTATGTTTGCTATTGATTGATTTATGTATTTGGGTGCTCCCAAGTTGGGCACATAAATATTACAATTGTTAGATCTTTTTACTGGATAGACCCCTTAATTATGACATAGTGACCTTCTTCATTTCTTGTTACAGTGTTTGGTTTAAAATCTAGTTTGTCTGATCTAAGTACTGCTACTCTGGCTTTCTTTTGATGTTCATTAGTATGATAATTGATTCTCCATCCCCCCACTTTCAATCTGCAGGCATCGTTAGGTCTAAAATGAGTCTCTTGTTTTTTTTTTTTTTTTTTTTTTAAAGATTTTATTTATTTGACAGAGAGAAACACAGCAAGAGAGGGAACACAAGCAGAGGGAATGGTAGCGGGAGAAGCAGGCTCCTGCCGAGCAGAGAGCCCGATGCGGGGCTCAATCCCAGGATCCTGGGATCTGACCTGGGCCGAAGGCAGACGCTTAACGACTGAGCCACCCAGGCGCCCCTAAAATGAGTCTCTTGTAAGCAGTATATAGATGGGTCTTGTTTTTTTTTTAATCCATTCTGATACCCTATATCTTTTGATTGAAGCATTTAGTTCATTTACATTCAGAGTAATTATTGATAGATGAGAATTTAGTCCATTGTATTACCTGTAAAGTCACTGTTTCTGGAGATTTTCTCTGTTCCTTTCTAGTCTTTGTTGTTTTTGGTCTTTTATTCCTGCTCAAAGGTTTCACTTTAACATTTCTTACAAGGCTGGTTTAGTGGTCACGAACTCAGTTTTTGTTTGTCTGAGAAACTCTTTATCTTTCATTCTATTTTGAATGACAGACTTGCTGGATAAAGTATTCTTAACTGCATAATTTTCACCTTCAACAAGTTGAATATATACCATCCTCTTCTGGCCTGCCAGGTTTCTATGGCGAGATCTGCTGCTAATGTGGTTTGTCTTTCCTTGTAGGTTAAGGATTTCTCTTCCCTTGCTGCTTTGAGGATTCTTTCCTTATCTCTATATTTTGCAAATTTTAATATGATATGTCTTGGTGTTGACTGGCTTTTGTTGAATTTGATGGGAGTTCTCTGTGCCTACTGGAATTGAATGTCTTTTTCCTTCCCCAGATTAGGGAATTTTTCAGCTATAACTTCCTCAAATAAACCCTGTATGCCTTCCCCCCCTTCTTCTTCCTCTAGAACTCCAGTGATATGAATGTTATTATGCTTTAGGGAGTTGCTGAGTTCCCTAAGACTATATTTGTGATCTAATACTTTTCTTGCCCTCTTTTTAGCTTCATTGGTTTCCATAATTTTATCTTCTCTATCACTGATTGGTTCCTCTAATTCATCTATCCATTGTTGTCATTACCTTCAATCAGTTTTACATCTTAGCTATAGCATTTTTATTTTGGCCTAACTAGTTTTTAGGTCTTCTATCTCTACAGTAAGGGATTCTCTAGTGTCTTCTATGCTTTTCTCAAGCCCAACTAGTATCCTTATGATGGTTCTGAATCAGGCATATTACTTATATCCATTTTTATTAGATCCCTGGCTATGACCTCCTCTTGTTCTTTCTTTTGGGGTGAATTCTGCTATTTTGTCATTTTGTCTAGGAAACAGGAAAGCCTGTTATATTTTCTGTCCCTGACAGTAATGGCTATATTAAGAAAAGGTCCTATACTGTCCAAGTGCTTCAGGAAGTGTTTCAGAATATATACTCTGCTGTTGTGTTTTGGCTGCTCTTCCTCCACAAATCAGGACTCTGCAGAGTTTCTCCTTGACTGCAGCAGGGAGTGTTTGGACTTTGTCCAGTGTGTGGTGTTTTAACTAGGTATATTTTGGTCCACTTGTTAAAATAAGCCTGATCCTGTTACCATTAGAGCTGAAGCTTTGCAGTACTCTATGATCAGTAGACCTGGTGTGTGTGAGTGGTTTGTACAGGTCTTCTAGGGGCAGGGCCTGCTGTGCTCCTCAGGAGGACTTGCCCTAGTAAAGATGCACCTGCAAGGTCAGGAGGGTGGGGCTTGTAAGTGGCTCCAGCCTCCATTAGGGGTGCTGTGTTGCTCACTGAGTCTGTCCCTGCTAATGGGGAAAATGGCATCACCCCACTCATCCCTGGAGCTGCCAGTTTGTGACTGCCACCATTCAGGAATCCCTCATAGAAGAGCACACAAACTCCCCTCTTGTGTCCCCAGTTTCTGTCAGATCTTTGCTTTCACCCTGCGACCTCATTACCAACCACAGGGCACAGTATTCCTATGTTTTATCTCAGGCAAGTGGCTGGGTTTCCAAACTCCAAATTTTAGCCACCCAGTGTGGCAGAGACCTGCACTGATCTTCTGAGGGAAGGTCTTACTGTGCTGTGGCCCATGCCAGTTTGTCCCAGAAAAGTAGTCACACAACCACGCAGGGGCTTGGAGTTTATGGTAAAGCACAACAGAAAGATGAAAGCAAGGTTTGCTGTCCTCAACAGGTGTCTCTGCTCCTATGCTAATGAATGGGTTAGCACTGTGGTGCCCACCAGCTCTTTTGTCCCCTGAGAGAGGTCATGCCACCTCTTCCAAATGCACTCCAAGAAGGGGAACTGTCTCTCCTGTGTGACACAGGGGGTCCTCAGACTACACTGCCCACTCCTAGGACTCTGCCTTCCTTCTCCACAGGAGCAATGCTATGCCCACCAAGCTCCACCCAGTAGTGGTGTGGACTTCTACAGCTTCAGACTTTGAGCTCAGCTGCTTATAAAGAATCAAGATAATCAGCCATTTTAGTTTTCCCAGTAAATAGTTTTGGAGAAGTGTTTTTCTTGTGCAATCCAATGTGCACTTCCCTCTCTCTCTGAGATCAAGGCTTACTGCCTTCCATGGCATCCACACTTCTTTTCTCCCCTGGGTCATGTCTCTGCCCTTCCTACCTTCCATGACATTGCTTCTTTTCTCCCGTTAGTTATGCAGTTTGTTCTCTCAGCATTCAGATTGATTTCCTTGGTGTTTGGAATGATTTGATATTTATTTAGGTGTGTTTGAGGGATGAGACAAGCATTGGGTACCCCTATTGCTCCATCATCTCAATTCATCTCCCTCTGCTTCTTTCTTTTACACATTTTATTTAGCTATCTTCTTAGAACTCAGAAAATGACATTTTATTGCCTTACTGATTTAATGTATCGGGAATGCATTCTTTCCCTTTGTAAGTGTAATGACTAATTGAATACAGGACTTGAATGATCCTTGAAGTTGAGGATGATGTGTGAACTACAAATGATGTGTGAACTAAATGATTACTAAAATAATTTTTCTTCATTTGTGTTGTGGTTGACTATACAAAGAAGAAGAATGCTCACACATGCTAACATTTGTCTTCACAGGGACTCGTTCTTAAGCTAACACACGATGTTTAAAATTTATCTTATTTTCAGAGACATGGAATTGAAATTGAGATTGAGATTCTATAAATTTCAACAATTTCTTCTCTTATCTGCATCATCAATATTTCTGCTCCACTGATGGTTTTGACAAGGATTATCTTTGTGGAATGGCCGGAATGGGTTTGAGAGAGAAGGGAAAAAAAATTGAATGTGAGCATTATCTTGGGAAAACTCATTTAAAGTAAAGGAGAGAAATGGTAGGTAGAGATATTTATAGGGTAAACAGAGAAGTTTTGTTTGTCTGTGTTCTAATACGTTTATCTTCAGTGTAAGCCTAGAAGAGACAAATTTATTCAGTATGGAAGACTTTTTCTAGAAGGATCTATCAGAGTAGTCCACAAAAATAAGAAGGAAGGTGAGATTAAATGCCCAGCTCCTTCCCACTTCCCACCTATCAAAATATCTTTCTCATTCCCCCAGCATTTAAGGATTGTACCAATTGTTCCCTTGGGTTATTGCTCAGGAAACCAGATCTATACTCTGAGGTGTGAAGTTTCATCTAAGACCGGGAAGTGGCAAATTGGAAGTAGAACATTAGTAAGAAGGTAAGGTCAAAGGAGTCTCATAAGTTGCAACATTTTATGACCCTAACAGTCTATCAAACTCAGCATGTCTCATTCTCCTTCCCTGCATTATTTGTCTCCTCAGCACACATTTATTTGTTTGTTGTCTATTAATGACTCTTAGAATGTAAGCTCTGGGAGTGCCTGGATGGTACAGATAGTTAACTGTCTGACTCTTGTTCTCAGCTCAGGCCCTGATCCCAGAGCCATGAGATTAAGCCTTGCCTTGCACTCCGTGTTCATGTGGAGTATGCTTGGGTTTCTCTCTCCCTCTCCCTCTGCCCCTCCTCTCTGCTCTCTCTCTCTTTAAAATAAATAAATAAATCTTAAAAAAAGAAAAAAGAATGTGAGCTCCACCAGCCAGGGGTGGTGGGCCATGGTATTATTTGTTTTTGTTTTACACTACTGCATATCCAGCTCTTCCTGTACATTAGCAGCTTAGGAAATATTTGTTGAAAGAATGAAGCACCCTAGGAGATTCGCTTGAACTTATCTATATTGAAAATGAGGTATCAAAACATATACAGATGAACTACCTAGAGCAAGACCAACAATATTAGGGAACCAACAAAAATAACCCCTACCCTACCTCAGATCTTCAAGTCTAACATCTACTCACCTATTCTGACAATAGTCAGGATTTGCACATCTTAAGTCCATGGTAAATAAAAATGATGAAAAAACCAGATTATTCCTTTTTGATTTTGGTCTGAAAAATCTGTATGTTATCTTGAATACATCTTACATTTGGGGACTTACAGAAGCAAAGGTGAACTTCACTTTGTTAAGTCTCTGAAATACTAAATGAATGCTTAAAATATATTCAAATGTGACAGAAGCAATTCCTATTGAAACAGTATCTGAAATAAAAAAAAAATCCCTTTGGTTTTGCCCAGATGAATTGAATCAGAACTGAAAATTCATGTCTGCTTCCTGGCTATGTCTTGACTTTGAGTTTTAACTCTAAAGATGTTTGTCACAGTATGTTTGAGACAGCCATAGTATGAAATATCTACTCATTTTGGCTTGAGGTTGCACATTAGGCAAGAGGATTATATTTAACAATATACAGTGGTAACAGGAACTATGGGAATTCTTCCAAATTGATTATTTTCATAGGCCTCTGTATCCCAACTTGGAAACCAATGGGAAGATATATTTATTTTAATGAGAACATGTGAATTTTTATAGCACAGAAATGGAGATGTCATTGCTAACGGGGGAAAAAAAAGACCTCTGAGGTCTCAGCTCATCCAGCTCTCTTGATTTGAGATGCCATTAACCACTAAATTAATGCAAATATAACTTAATGAAATGTTTCTCATACTGTGATCATAAAATATCCCTGCAAAATACCACTCTGCACTTAATAAATATGAGAGCCAAACCAGAATACCCCACATATTGATTTTCAAAAAATATGAATATTTCCCACAGGCTTCTCAAACACTCAGAAGATCAACACAAGCCTCAAAGGTCAGTCTAATTATAAGATGAATTTGGATTGATTTAACATCATCTCTGTCAGATGGATAGCAACAAATTCAATGATGTTAAGTTCGGTTACAGTGAGACCATATGTCAAGATGCCAGATAAAAGCTATGTCAGAAATAGTGTTTACCACGTGGCACTGATTATGAAACGCTCACTGAAGTAAAAGTTTTTGTCTACTCCTTTTACCAGTTTCTGTGGGTATATACAAAACCAATGATACCTAATGTGTGCCTCATACACCAGTGAAGTACCGACATTTAGGGTAAGCATTTAGAAACTTTCATAGTGATTTGACGTTGTTATACCATCTAAATATATATTTTTCTATTAATTATTTTTTTTTTAGCATTTTACAAAAGTATTGGAATGGACCGGATGGGAGACTAAAAAGTGATAACACCTCTTAATCAAAGATGACTTGGGAAATACCATTCGAGAGTTTATATTTGTTCTAGGAGTAAATGTATTCACTGAATGTAAGCCAGAGATGGTTTGCCTAAAATATGATATGGGATATGAGGGAGGAGAATGGAAAAATCTAATCTCACCTCCAAAAACACTATTTGGAATTAGATGCATAAAACTCTTAAGATCAAACCAAAATGACAAAAGACAATAACATTTGAAGGATAGGATCTTGGAAGTTAGAGTACTTCTGATTTTACAGATTTTTTTCTTTGTGCAGATGTTTGGAATCAAAAGAGTAAAAAGTAGTGTACGTTGGGTACAAGGAAGAAAAACATCATCACAGATTTCAATAATATAAATATTCTCAGAATATAGAAACTATGTCACCTTCTCAGAGTGTGATGAATGATATTAGCCAGCTGTTCAATTCACCAATGCATAAAAACTGAGTAGATTTGGGATTTCTGAAGCCCTAACAAAGTGTTTTGGGCATATTAAAAAGTATTATAAATGAAAAGAAAATCTAACAAAATTAATTATCATCCCCATTGCAAGGATGATTTGCATACAGTATAAAAGAGGACTTTAAATATTCAGCTGTACACTGTATTAGATGGCTATGATAAAAAGATACTGCATCTGACAATATTTCTCTTTGGCCACCATGTAAAACTCCTTTTATCCTTCAAATTTCAGATCAAATGCTACCTTCTATGAGAAACCTTCCCACAGTACCTTAGGCAGACTTTCTGCCCTTTTAATATACATCCACTTTATCAGTTATCATATATATATGATATATATATATACATACATATATATACATACATATATATATGGTTTTTTTTTTTTCCTTTTAATCCAGGTTGTAACCTGGTTGCAGGCAGGCAGATTTTTCTCTCTTATTATCTTTGTAATTCTATTTCTTTTTTTTTTATTTTTTTATTTTTTATTTTTTTTAAAGATTTTATTTATTTAACAGAGAGAAACACAGCGAGAGAGGGAACACAAGCAGAGGGAATGGTAGCAGGAGAAGCAGGCTTCCTGCCGAGCAGGGAGTCCGATGCAGGCTTCCCAGAGCAGGGAGCCCGATGCGAGGCTCGATCCCAGGACCCTGAGATCATGACCTGAGCCGAAGGCAGACGCTTAACGACTGAGCCACCCAGGCGCCCCTGTAATTCTATTTCTATAATGTGGGGATTTCCTTGAAGTTGGTACCTGTTACATAATAAACAAGAGCACTCTGGGCTTTGTAGAGCAGGAGTAGTACTTGGGCTTGGATAAATGGCAATAATATTAATGATGACTATGACGGATAACATATTGGTCATTTACTATATGCTAGACATTGCTCTAAGAAAATTATCTGTAGTAATTCATTTGATCCTCCCATCTGTGACCAACAGAAACTCAACTATATTTTTAACAAAAGAGAATATTATTCCTCTTATATAAAAAAGTCAGAGATGAACTTCTGTAATGGAAAAGTAGTGGAATGAAGAGGTTTAGCCAGTCCCTCCACAGATAACAGATGAAGTCTTGAGAAATATGTATTGTTAAAACCAGCTGTATGAAGACATGAGAGAGTATTTGAAAGCATACAGAAGCCAGAACGGTTTACTTCTGAAACATTTCATCCAGAAAGAATATATAATGGAAGTTTGTAGTTTTCCTGCCCAAGGGCAATCCTTAGCTCTCATGGCTACAGTGGACGAAACCCAAAGACTTATTTATTCCACTCGAGGAAGCAGAAATGAATTTTAAGCCTAAAACAACAGGTGGAAAGTTAAGAGAGATATCTTAATGTAAGAGAGCTCCAGAAGACAGGAGACTCGAAATCTGAAAATCCTCTACCCAAATACCTGAATGACTGCTCAACTATGCATACACAAGAAAGACTGCTGGGAATTGGGTAAAAGCAATGAAACAACAACAACAAAACAAAACAAAACAAAAACAAAACAGGGAAGGATCAGAAAGGATATGAATTTAAATTAGTGAATTTGTTCCATTTTTTTTTTTAACTAAATGCATTCCCTAGGTATTTGCAAGTTGGTTAAAATAAAGTTGAAAAAATCTTATTTTCTTGAGGTACAGGAAGATAAATGCAAAGTCTGGCAGACACTGGAAAATTAGAGCAGATGTCCAAGAAGTAAGAAAATCAGATATGGTGAAACCTGAAATATGAGTATACAATCTGCCCAAATCCTTGGTGGACCTCAAATTATACAAGCCTAAGGGAGATCACCAAGGATCCGGGGTAAATAAAATAAAATAAAATAAACCAGCAACTGAAACTATAAGATTTGAGCGGAGATATCACAGCTACTGTGGGAGAGAATTTCTACTTTGATCCTATGCAAATTAATTGCTACTACAACAACAACAACAATAATAATAATAATAACAACTAAAAAGCCAACTCTCCTCTAAAGAACAGAGCGGGATCCAGTCACTATATTACCTGACATATCCAGTTTTCAACCAAAAATTATCAGACATACAAAAAAACCCCAAAAACTCCACCCAAGAAAAATGTGATGCTTATTAAAAATAAGTAAAAATAACTTTAAGGTAACTATTATATGATATTTGAATAATTTATTTTTTATTTTAAAGATTTTATTCATTTATTTGACACAGAGAGAGAGATCACAAGTAAGCAGAGAGGCAGGCAAAGGTTGGGGGGGGAAGCAGGCTCCCTGCTGAGCCGAGAGCCTGACGCAGGGCTCAATCCCAGGACCCTGACTGAGATCATGACCTGAGCTGAAGGCAGAGGCTTTAACCCAGATATTTGAATAATTTTTAAAATGGCTCTGATAAGAAACAGGAAATCACAACAAAGAAATTGAAACTTTTTAAAATGGAAATTTGAAATGTGAAAAGTATAACTTAAATAAAAACTTATAGAATGATCTTAACAGCAGACTGGAGTTGTCAGAAATAGTACAGTCAAAGTTAGATGCATAAAAATTACCTAGTCCAAAGAATAGAGATAAAAATATTGGTAAAAAGTACACAGAACCACAGAAATCTGAAGAGTAATACCAAGTAATGTAACATACATGTAATTGGGAGTCCTAGAAAGAAAAGAGAAAAAAAGGCAGGAAAAAAACCATGTAGAAATAATGAGTGGAAATTTGCCAAATAAGATTGAAGACATTCATTTATAGAAACCAGAAATTCAATCAACCCTTATCAAATCACCATAAAGCAAAATCCTCTTGGGTACCTGGGCGGCTCAGTCAGTAAAGCATCTACCTTCAGCTCAGGTCATGATCTCAGGGTTCCAGGACTGAGTCCTACATTGGTCTCTCTGCTCAGTGGGGAGTCTGCTTCTATCTCTCACTCTCCCTCTGTTCTCTCTCTCATACTCAAATAAATAAATTCTTTAAAAAGAATAAAAAGCAAATTTTCCTAAGTATATCGGAGTTAAACTCCTAAAAAACAAAGATAGTGAGAAATTCTTGAAAGTAGATAAAAGAGAGCATTTATATAACAGAGGATGATGTTAGATAAATGACTTTTCTTCAGAAGCAGTGGAGGTCAATGATATGAAGAAAATATTTAAAGTAGTGGTGATGGAGAGAAAGTCTGTCAATATAAAATTCTACATCCAGTGGAACTATCCTTCAAAACAAAGATTGTTTTTAAAAAGGAATTTTCAGATAAACAAAAATGGAGAAAAAGTGTTGTAGATACGCTGTGAAGTCCTAAAGAACATTTTTCAAGTTCAAGGGCACTGGAAGAGATATGGACCCATATTTCCAAGGAAAGAATGAGAAATACTAGAAACAACAAATGTGTGAGCAAATATAAAAAGGTATATCTAAGAAAACAGATTGGTGGCTCCTCAAATAGTTAAAGAATTAACATAACCTAGAATTCTGCTTCTAGATATACACTCCAAAGAATTGAAAACAGTTACTCAAATAAATACATGTACATACATGTTCACGGTAACACTACTTGCATTAGCAAAAGGTAGAAACAATCCATACATCCATCAATGGATGAATGGGTAAACAAATTGTAGTATATACCTACAATGGGATATTATGAATCCATAAAGTGAAATGGAGTACAGATACATGCTACAATGTGGATGAACCTCAAAAATATTTTGGTAGGTGAAAGAAGTCAGGCAAAACAGCTCCACTCTATTTATGAAATATCCAGAATAGATACATCCACAGAAACAGAAGGCAGATTAGTGATTGTCACAATCTTGCATGGGCAATGAAATGAGAGCAACTGCTTAGTGGGTAGGGGATTTCCTTATGGTGTGATAAAAATGTTTAGAATAGAGTTGGTGGTTGTTCAATACTATAAATGCACTAAATGCTACTAAATTGTTCATTTAAAAATAATTTTATGTTATATGAATTTTACCTCAATAAGACATTATAAATGTCTATATAAATTGTTTTTTATAATGCATTAATTTCCTTAACATACTGATTAGAGTATATAAGGAAAAAACATTATACTATATTATACTATGTTATACTATAAAACATATTATACTATATGAAAAAATATACTATATTATGCTATATACTATACTAATTATACTAAATTATACTATATAAAACATATACTATATTTTATACTATATATAAAAACCCCCAAAATGCACTATATACTATATTATACTATAAACATATTATACCATATTATACTAAACCTATATTATAGATGTAAAACATAGGTAGCTGTATTACACATAACATTAGCATGGGAATAAATGGAGGCTTGCTATATTTTTACCTGAAAAAAATTCCATAATAATTCTCAGTAATTTATAATAAATGAAAGATATCCTTGGATGTCCTCAACTATTTTCATAACAGAATTTCTTTATAATCTTAAACACTATTGAGAAACTGAAAAACCTTTTATGTGGCTTAAATATACCAAATTTAGCCAACTAAAAATTAAAAACATACTTATCAACTAATTTCAAAATAACAGTAATAAACACATTAATTGCTAAAACAAAAACACGTTACAAAGGAGAACTAAAGTTTCTAGAACAGAATATAGTAGTCAGAACTACTGATATTGTTTTACATTTTTCTTATTTTGTTAACAAAGGTCCCCTTGATTTTCAAATATGGTTATAGTCAATCTTTTACAATAAAATAGACTGTTTTGAACTGTATGAAGAAAATATCATTTCAGGTAAGTAGTTAGAAAACGATGACTATTTTATCAGCCTTTTCGTGTAATTTTTTATGTTCTTCTTTGATTCAAAACCAAAATTCCACAAGTGGTAGTGACTTGAAGATTCATTGCATTGTCAAATCTGAAACCATATAATGAAAATTTCAAAATATTTTAACACATGCATGTTTTGTAGCATCATGTATTGGTGATTTGGAATGTATTGGGTCAGTGAGTGATGTAAAATTTTCAAATATTAACATATTTTATTATATGACATAGAAAATCAAATTTATTAATACAACCACTAGTTTCATCAGGAAAAACTTGAAAAAATAATATGTTGTTAACCTCATCATAGCAAGTATAAGTTTTCTGAAACTCAATTTCATTTAGAGGCTCAATGTTGATATTCAGCAACAAATATTACCAGTTATCTTCCTTGAAATGACAAGCTTGATTCACTCATTTTTAAGAAAATATTTGCCCAATGTCTGCATCTGAATAATAATTAAAAACCCATTATCTCTCATAAATACAGATACAAAAATTCTTACTGAAAAAATAATAAATTGAGTTCAAAAATATATAAGATGGATAATAAATTATGAGAAATTGAGGTTTATCTCAGGAATAAAACATTATTTATCATAGAAAGATCAATGGAAACAATCAATAACATTTAGAGAAAAATGAGGAAAGCCAAATAATCATTTCGATAGAGACAGACAAATTATTTGACAGAATTTTACACACATTTATGATAAAAACTTTCAGCAAACTAGGAATAAAGGAAACTTCCTCATCATGTTAAGGGATATCCACCAAAACCCCAGAGCTATCACACTTCCTAGTGAAAAAGACTAAATGCTTTTTAACTAAGATCAGAAGATGTGATGTTATTTTCCATCATTTCTATTCAAATTATTATAAAAGAGATTCAAGTCAGGGCAATAAAGGAAGGGAAAAAAAAGGAATACATATTGTAAAGGAAGAAGCTAAACTATTTTCAGTTGTAGGTGATATGAACTTACACTTAGAAAATGTTAAGCAATCTATAAGAAAAAGCACAAGAACGAATAACCAAATTTAGCAAAGTCACAGCATATAAAGTTAATATACAAAAATAATTCTGTCAATTTATTAACATTAAACAACTGTGATAGGAAACAAAAATACAGTTCCATGTATAGTAGTGTTCCGAAACATGAAAGACTTAGAAATACATTTAACAAAATATGCATATTATATATTGAAAACTGTAAAATATTGCTAAAATAAAGACCTAAGGAAATTGAAAGACATATCATTCTTTTGGAATCAAAGACAGAATATTATTAAGATATTTTTTCCAAATTGATCTTTAGCTCTTTAGATTTAGTGGTAATTAAAATAATTGTGAGCATTTTTGAGGAAATTCACAAGAGAACTAAATTTACATGAAAATGCAAATGACCTGGAATAGCAAAGCAATGATGAAAGCAAAGAACAAATCTGGAGCATTAACAATACCAGATTTCAGCACTTACCTTAAAGTTACAGTAATGAAGAAAAAGCAATATTTGCAAAAGGGTGTTCTTTATAGATCAATGGAACAGAATAGAGTTCAGAAATAAACCCATTCATGTGATCAATTAATTTTTAACTAAGGAGTCAGGGCAATTCAATGAGGGAAAGTAAATTTTTTTCAATAAATAGTGTTGAAGCTACTAGATAATTTGTATGGAAGAAATACAAACATTGACATCTCATACAATCTACAAATCATCAAAAGAATCATAGACATAAATGTAAAAACTAAAACTATAAAAATTCTAAAAATAAATAGAGGAGAAAACCTTTGTAAACTTGGGGTTTGTAAAACTTTCTTATCTAGGACAGAAAAAGCACAACCCTTACTCTGTTCTTGAAAGACATTATTAAAAATAAAAAGTTACAGACTGAGAGAAAACATTTGTGTTACATAGATGTGACAAGGAACATAATTCAATAAGAAGGCAACTTAAAAATGGGCAAAAGAGTTGAACAGACACTTTACCAAAGATCTATGAATGGCCATTAAATACATAAATGATGTTACCACTGTTAATCATCAAGGAAATGCAAATGAAAGCCACAGTGAGAAAATAGGAACATAACTAAATTGTAGTAACAATGAGATTTCATTACAATGGCAGAAATGAAGACTAACCATTCCAAATATTGGTAAGGACACAGAACTAGAACTTTCAAACACTGCTGAAGGAAATGTAAAATAAGAAAACCACATTGGAAAACAACTGGGCAGTTTCTTAACAATAGAAAGTTAAGCATACGCTGAGCATAAGTGACTCACTCTTATTTATACAGCAAAACCAAAACATATGTCTGCTCAGAGACCTACACTTAAGAATGTTCATAGGAGTTTTTATTCATAATAGCCAAAACCCAGATATAACCAGTTCATCAACAGAGGAACAGATAAGTAAATTATAGTATATCCATATGATGAAATACTCTTCAGGACTAAAAGAAGGCATAGTACTGATGTATGAAACTTCATGCTGAGTGAAAGAAGCCAGGCACAAAAGACTACAAAGTCTATTATTCTCTTCCACAAAATCCCAGAAAATAAACAGTAATCTTTCTTGACAGAAAGCAAATTTGTGTTTGCTGTGGGAGGAAGTTTGTGGGGAGAATGTGTGGGAGTGACTGCAAAATCACTTGTCAAAACTTATCAAACTCTGTGTTTAAAATGGGTGTGATTTATTGTATGTAAGTTATACCTAAAGAAAAGCTTATATTTCTTTAAGGAAAAAAAATTATAATAAAAAATGAAAACAGAATTGTATAAAAATTATTCAAAAATAAATCTAAGGATATTGGGGCTAATCTAGTGTTGCCACTATCACTAGGAACATATGTACCTTCAATCTTTTACTTCACAATTCTCAACATGATTCATTTTCATGAAATAAGAAGTTTCTTCAAGCTTCAGATTTCTCATCTGTATTCCAGTCAGCACAAAGGAAAGGGCAGAGGACAGCTTGTTTTTCCCTCCTATGGACCTGTCTTAAAATTGCTTACAGCACTTCTACCCTATTGGCTAGCACATGATTACATGGTGCTAAGTGGAGATAGGAAGTGTAATGTTTACTCTGGATGACCATTTACTCAGCTAAAAATTTGAAGCTCATTGTGAAGGATGAAAAAAATATTACATTGAGGGAATAGAAGATCTCCTTATCACAGGTTTATTCTTTCAGACTTTTCTACATGTAGATGTCATTTACCAATTTAGACTAAAGTAAGAGAAACTTCTGTGTATAAATCCTCCTTGCTACAAAATTCCACATTTTTCCCTAAAGAAGTACTACTTACCAAAAATGTATGGTATTTGTTAAATATCTTTCATGTCTAGGCTACTGGACTTAAACACAGAAATTGTATCTTTCTCTCTCTCTCTTTTTTTTATCATTGGTACTTGCCAATCTTTAGATAGTGGTCACTTAATGAATGTTGTTGATGTTTTTCTGAACAGATGAAAATTTTGAACTCACAAAACTAAGCACAACTTTTATCCTAGGAATGGCTACCATGTACAGTCCTATCACAGCCACTAAATGGTCTTCCTTACTGCAGTTCTCATATGCAAGAAAGACCTATTGACAAACATTAGTTGACATGCTCTGATAAGACAGTTCAGATAGAAGGGCACCTGGGTGGCTCAGTCAGTTAAGTGTCTGCCTTTGGCTCAGGTCCTGATCTCAGGGTCCTGGGATCGAGTCCCACATCTCGCTCCCTGCTCGGCAGGGAGTCTGCTTCCCACTCTCCCTTGGCCCCCCACTCCCACCCCCCACCACCACTTGTGCTCTCTCTCTGTCTCAAATAAATAAATAAAATATTTTTTAAAAAGTTCAGATACAGATTTTTCTTGGGTCAATAAAACAGGATTTTCTGATCTAAAGTTTAAGAAATTCAGTGTAATCAGTATATATACATAAGGCAGCTTAGTGACATTCTCCAAAGCAGACACAATGTCCCGGCATTTTACACTCAAAATCTTGCAGTTTTTCTGGTAATATCCAAATTAGCAATTATTCCTTCGAAAGTTCTGAAGTGCAGCCAAGCTGGAGCAGTTCTACACATGGACCATTACAGATATATGGTGGGTATTATTATATACTTTGGCTACATGTACCATCTTAAACTCAGTGTTAAATATGTATGTATGCATATATATATACACACACACACTAATGTATGTGTGTATACATACACACACACACACACACACACACACACAGAAGTGTCTGGATGATTGGCAATGGGAACCGTTAGAAGACAAAGGGATAAAGGCTGGAGAAGACACTGGAGAGCAGAGTGAGCCATGAAAAGAGATATGGTTTAGGAGTGGGAGGCATTTGAGTGATATAGTGACTTTGCTTGCCTTGTGCCACGTGCCATGAGTTATATATTATTTTATTCTATGTTTTTTTCTATCAAGAGTTCTTTTTCATTCAGGAAAGTGAGAAAAGTTCTAGAACTTAAAAAATAGAAATGGAAAAGAAGCACATGTAATATAGTTCTAAATGTTTTATAGCTTCCATATTCGAAAGCAAAGTTTTAAAAAAGATCATTTCTTTAGAGCTTGGGAACTCTTCAAAAATATTTTTTGTCTTAAAAGCCTGTAAACCTAGATTTGGGGCAAGGCAGCAAAGAAATGTATTTCTAGAGGAGAGGAAATTTAGAAATCTTTTTTAATAAGGGAAAGACACCAAAGCAAAGCCTCTCTATATAGTACATATTGTGTAAAGACGATCCTTACGATCCCAAGGAATCCTTGAGGTCCATGTCCACCTCAAAGGTCATTTGGCGAGATTTAACTTTACTGAGCTATTGAGCGTTTCCTTAAAAGATAAACTCTTGGTGTATTAAAAATTTTAAGAGTTTATTTGAGCAAAAATCAATTTGAATCAGGCAGCATCCAATCTAGCAGATAGAATGGAGCTCCGAGGAGCTGTACAAAATGAAAGACTCTATAGTCAGAAGAGAGTGGGAACTAGGAAGTTATATTAGGCAAACAAGTGGGTTGGTTTTTGCAAGGTCACGTTCCTTTAGGGGATGGCAGGGGTCTATTAGGCAGATTACCTAACTAGTGCTGAACAGGCAATTTCTGGTTGATGGGTGGTTTCAGAGGTGAAACTGTACATACCTCAGTCCAAGTTTGGTCATGTGGTACTTAGCATAAGTGACTCCATTTTGGGCATGTTGTCTTATTTTCAGCAGTAGTCATGCATTTTATCCTCTCTTAGATTAAAGGGCATGAAGGCTTAGTATCAAACAGGAAGCCAGATGTTAGGTTTCCTTATGCTGATGTTAACTCTTAGAGATAACCAACTTACTTTTCAAAAACATAGCGTGAAGAAAAAAAAAAAACATAGCGTGGACTTGGATTTTGACAGTTGGATAAGGTTAGATACAGAGACAATTCTAAGGTGATGCAACTAATAAGCTTTTTAACAAAAGCCTAAGACTTAGGAGGTTTGACAGCTGATATAGACCCTTAAGAAGTTTTATTAGTGACAATTAAGTCAGATGTAGTTAATTTTGTAGTTAACAAATACTTTTTGTTCCAAATTTATAAAATAATTTTTTAACTAAAAATTCCTAAGACATCCTACATTTCCTTTTGCCTCTGTGTCGGAGGTTTTACAGGTAAAGAGAAATCAGTCATCATCATTGGAGAAAGAAAAATCTCACGCATGGAGAGAATAAAACTCTGCAAATTAGAAAACCCACAGAATCATTTTAATCACATAGCCATCTCCCTGAGAAGACAGGATTTAGCTATCATCAGAGTGAGTAGACATATGAAGGATCATATATTTATGTTAACTCGTATGGAGTTTTTCCACTGTGGAGGTTGCCTGCAAGTCTGTCAACATTTGTGTCCATTTGGTAGCCTACTAAATCCTGACTTCCAGATACAGCAGTTGGTATTTTAGTGAGTATCCCTAGGAGATGCCAGGCAAACAATCAGATTATGCTCAGTAATTGCAAAGGAAATGACTGGGACGGTAGCATTTCAAATGAAAATGCTAAGAATACTCAGCAATAATAGTCAATTTCCCAACATTTAAAAATGTGTACCTCAATGAAATGAATAGGCTCCTGTCTGAGGTTCTTTCTCTAAAAAAGGCACCTCTATCAAAAGAATTTTTGTCAATAGGATTAACTTTAACTCAACTCTCCCGCTTTTTTAATAGCTGAAGAAGGGCATAGTAAGTGTTATGGAAACAATGTGGATTCTAATAGACTTGCTTCTGAAATCTGAATCCACCATTTATTAGCTCTGCACATTGGACACTTAGTTCACTTCTTTGAACTTCAGTTTCCTCTCAAGAAAATTGGAATAATAATAAATAGTCACCATGATTTCAGGGAATATTATGTGAAGAGATTATCATAAAAAGTTCAGCATCCTAACTGACTTAGAGAACTGTCCCTTATCTTTAGAGGTAATTGACCCTGTATAAATTACCCCCAAAGTTAAGCATTATAATTATTATATTATTATTATAATATTATATATTATAATATATATAATATATTATATATATTATTATTATTATTATAATTTTAATATATTAAAAATATTTTACGGAATAACAGGATAAATATGTAAAACAAATCTACTGAGGCACCTTTTCTGTGTTTCATCACCTGAACACTATGAAAAAAAAGTGTCTAGCATTTTACTTTCAAATTGAGGAAACTGAGGCCTTTTAATGTTTAAACAACTATCCCCAAATCCCCATAGATAGTAAGGTCTCATATCCTTTAGCTGAGGGCCATTTGTCCTGCAATACACTGTGTTTTATCTTTATCTCACATTCAATTCAAATAGTCTGTCTTAATGAATGAGGTCAAAATAGCTATCTTGTGGAGAATAACCTCTATGTGTATTTGCAAACCAAATGAGAAACTGGTTTCATATGGCTCTAGAAACTTTATTTTGAAGATTTATTTATTTATTTATTTGAAAGAAAGAGAGAGAACAAGTGTGGGGTAGAGGAGCAGAGGGAGAGGGAGAAAGATTCCAAGTAGACTCTGTGATGAGCATTGAGCCTTCTACAAACATTAATACAGTGATATATAATGTGATTTTCTTTTATTTATATTTTTTTCATTATTAGTGCCATGCTTACGTATGGATTTTGGAGTCAAATCCCAGTGTCATATCTGTCGTTGATAGGATTTAAGGTACACATTTATCTTCATGAGCCGGTTTATTTGTAAAATGGAGCAAATAATGTGTCTTTATAGGGTTGTTATAAGAACTGAATTATATATATATATATATATATATATATATATATACATATATATATATTCTATATATATATAGAAAGAGAGAGAGACAGAGAGGGGGGTAACTTAGCATAGTGTTTGGACAGAATGGATATACACACACCCACGCATAATTTTACTGGGCACTCAAAACAGTCTTTAGATATTATTTATCATTGAAACATCTGTAACAAGCAAATAGATAACAAATGACAATTATTATAGTTCCAAAGAAAAATTAAAAGTGTTATCTACCCTCTTTACAATAATCTGCATAATTACATTGCTGTCACTGTATGTAGGATGAGCATTTCAGCTCAGTATTCTGTGCCTCTAATTGAGGAATTCTAGATTTTAAAGGCTAAAAGATCTATGTGGATCATGTAACGAACAATGAGTACTATCATCTTGAATGAGATGCAAATTAAAGGGTGAGAATGGGAAGGAGAATTAATAACGGCTAATATATAAGCTTAGCTGGCATAAGGCATACTCTGTGCCATTCCCTGTTCTGAGTACTAAGTACATTTTTTTTTTTTTTATGAGAGAGGGAGAGTATGCATGAGTTGGAGGGGGAAGGAAGGGATAGAGGGGGAGAGGGAGAGAGAGAGAGAGAAAGAGAATCTTAAGCGGGTCCCAGGCCCAGCACAGAGCCAGAGGTGGGGCTCAATCTCAGGACCCTGAGATCATGATCTGAGGGGAAATCAAGAGTACAGTATATATCCGACTGAGCCACCCAGGCGCCTCAGTGAGTACCTTACTTCTATTAAGTTATTTAAATATTCAGTACTTACACAAACCTCTGAGGAAGTTTTCATTAATGTAATAATAATTTTACATACATAGAAATGAAGTCATAGAGAATTGTAAAACCAGTCTGAGATTATGGAGCTCGTAGGAAGCCCAGTCAGGATTCAAAGCCAAAGTGTTTGATTCTGGAGACAGCTGGTAACTACTACACTAACTTCCCTTTCCAATGACAAAGCATTCTTGCATTAGTTACTCATAATAATATCAAAGTATGCATTTATATCATTAAAACTACTGAAGTTTGGATCTTTTAAAATAATTGAATCTGACTTTATTAATCTCTTAATTATCTTTTTTTAATTAAAGTTATTTTGTTGATGTTTTCTACTATCGTTTATTACAGAAGGATGTTCTCAGAAACTTATTTTGCAGAAATTATTTTTCTGGAATGAAACATACCAGGTAATATCTTCAGTCTTTCATTTGATCTCAGAGAGGGAGAAACTCTTGTGGCCTGAAAGCCTCGGGAAGGGAAGAGGCAGATTCTCAAAGGCCATTTAACTGACTAAGAGACACCCTCTGGCAAGCACATAGACCTTTCAACCTCTCCTTCCTCTTAAACCCTCTGGAGATGGTAGAAAGAGATGATTTGGGGCCTGGGAGGAAGATAATCTAGGTTGTTCATTTTGTGCTGGAAGCATTTCTTCAGAGTTGAGCTGAATAATGAAATGAGGTTGCAAGCAGAATGTAGTCTCTGGACATTGACTTTGATGATAATGTTAATAATTTAAATGTTGTAAGGGACTGAGTCTGGTGTTAAATAATAGAGGTTCTTTTGAGCCTACATTTTTTTCTCCTTGTAATTTCTTATTTGCTAGGGAGAGAACACAATTTAGTAAGAAAAATTAACCTTGTGAACTTGTAATGGATAGCATTGTAAACACTTAACTAGAAACTTGCTTCTTGGTAATTTTTTTTGAGTTATAAAATAGTTTTATGTGAATCACTACATGATTCCAATAGATTTTAGAGTCAGATGCAGTATATACTGGAGGATGCCATATTTTGATTCATCTCCTGACATTCTTCTTGATACCTCTTGATGTCTACAATATATGTGGGATATTTTACAGGCTGTCTCAAAGACAACATGTCCAAAAGAGAACTTGGACCTCCTTGTGCACTCGTAGTCCCCTCTTCCCTAGTCTTCCTTATGACAGTTAATGGCACCACAATTCACTTAGTAATTCTTGCCCAAAACTATGGAGTCATCCTTGATTCCTCCCTTTCTTTCCCACTTCCAACCCATCGGCAAGTTTTCTCATCTCCATGACCTCTTTGACATCTCCTTACCACTACCTTTATTGTTGCTGTGGTCTATGTCACACCTCTGCCCTGTGGCTGATGATACTGGGCTTCTATAGACACCCTGGGGTCACTTTTACTCCTCTGTTTGACACCAAGAGTGACGACTTTTTAAGGAATAAATTACATCACCTTACTCATCCTGATTAAACCTCTCAGAAGGGAGAAAAGGTGGCAGAGGATTAGGGCACCCAATTTCAACGAGTCCCCCCAATTGAGCTGAATAGCTCCTGGGCCATTCTGAACACCCATGAAATCAGTCTGCGATGTAAGAAGATATATCTGGATCTCTACAGACAGAATATCTCTGGGGTTGGTCTCGAGGTACAAAGCAGGGAGCTGTGATTCTGGATGGGCAGATATCGGAAGATAAATGATAGAGGGAGGGAGTCTCCAGGATCCTGTGCCCCTGAAGCACAAAAGCCTCCCATGCTAGGTACTGGGCACAGATTTGCAGACCAGTGGAGACAGGGAAAGGACTTTAGGGCAGCCCCTCAGATTGCAACATGGAGCTGCGGGGGCACGCATGTGAACTCGGGGGTGGCTGGTGGTTTTAGAAGCACAAAGGACAGAGATGTGCCTGGACCTGGAAGCCAGGGCAGAGAGTGCTGCTGTGGGATGCATAACCCAGGAGGCTGCAATTTTTAGCAGCACAGACAGAAACGGAGACAGTGTAGCCTAGAGAGCTCATTGAAGAGCAGACTGTGCATTGTTCTGAGACAGAGATTTGGATATGCTAGCCACTGCTCTGACTCTCGGAAGAGATGCAGAAAGCTGCCAGGGAAAGCTGCCAGAGAACAAAAGCCCCCCAAAACTGGTTTTCATTGAGTCCACCCCCCCACACACACACACACGGGGAAGGGCAACTCTGCCCAAATAGGGTTGCCTGAGTAACACTGTGACAGACCCCTCCCCCAGAAGACAGGCTGGAAGAAAAAGAGGCTGACAACTCTAAGGCCTCTAAGAAACAGGTGCATCTTGCTTGGGTTGTGGCCAATAATTTGGACTCTGTACATTCCCTCAATCACTCTTCAACATAATGACTAAGAGAAGGAACCCCCAACAAAGGCAAGATTCAGAGACTATGGCCTCTCCCACAGAACTAATGGATATGGATATAACCAAGATGTCAGAAATTGACTTCAGAGTAACAATTATCAAGGTGGTAATTAGGCTTGAGAAAAATATTAACAACAATATAGAATCTCTAAGGGCAGAAATGAAATCTAATCAGGCCAAACTTAAAAATGTAATGAATGAAATGTCCAGTCTAAACTGGGTACTCTGACTGCCAGGGTAAATGAGGCTGAAGAATGACTTAGTGAGATAGACGATAAAATGACAGAAAAGAAGGAATTCGAGGTGGCATGGGAAAAACAAAATTAAAACCCAAGAAATCAAACTGAGAGAGATTAGTGACTCAATGAAATGTTCCAATATTAGAATTACTGGGATCCCCGAGGAGGTGGAGAGAGAGAGGTCTAGAAGATGTATTTCAGCAAACCATAGCTAGAACTTCCCTAATCTGGAGAAGGAAATAAGATTCATGTCCAAGAGGTAGAGAGGACCTCTCCCAAGATCAATGAGAACAGACTGATACCATGACATATTTGCAAATCTTAGATCCAAGGAAACAATCTTGAAAGCAGCAAGAGGGAGGAGACTTCTTATGTATGGAGGGAGGACATCAGAGTAACGTCAGATATGTCCACAGAGACCTGGCAAGCCAGAAAGGGATGGCAAGATATATGCAGGAAAAAAATTTTTTTTAAAGATTTTATTTATTTGACAGAGAGAAACACAGAGAGACAGGGAACATAAGCAGAGGGAATGGTAGCAGGAGAAGCAGGCTTCCTGCCAAGCAGGGAGCCCGATCCCAGGACCCTGGGATCATGATGTGAGCCGAAGGCAGATGCTTAACGACTGAGCCACCCAGGTGCCCCAAGATATATGCAGGAAATTAAATGAGAAGAACATGCAGCCAAGGATACTTTATCCGACAAGGCTGTCATTCAGAATAGATGGAGTGATAAGGAGCTTCCAGGACTGACAGAAGCAAAAGAATATGTGATCACCAAGCCAGCCCTGCAAGAAATATTAAGAGGGGGTTCTATAAAAGGAGAAAGACCCTAAGAGTGATATAGATAAGAAATTTACAGATACAATCTATAGAAAGAAGGACTTCACAAGCAACACGATGACAATAAAATCATATCTTTCAATAATAACTCTCATTGTGAACGGCCTAAATGCACCCATGAAATGATACAGGACTGTAGATTGGATAAAAAGACATGACCCATCCATATGCTGTTTACAAGATACTCATTTTGAACTTAAAGATAATTCAGACTGAAAGTCAAGGGATGGAGAACCATTTTTCATGCCAATGAACCTCAAAAGAAAGCTGGGGTGGCAATTCTCATATAAGACAAATTAGATTTTAAGCTAAAGACTGTAGTTAGAGGTACAGAAGGACATGATATTATGCTAAATGGGTTTATCCAACAAGAGGATCTAACAATTGTAAATATCTATGCCCCCAACATGGGAGCAGCCAACTACATATGCCAACTGTTTACCAAAATAGAAACATACTGATAATAATATGCTAATAGTAGGAGACCTCAACACTCCACACTCAACAATAGACAGATCATCTAAGCAGAAAATCAACAAAGAAACAAAGGCTTTGAATGACACACTGGACCAGATGGACCTCATTGATATATACAGAATATTCCACCCTAAAACATTAGAATACTCATTCTTCTCGAATGCACGTGGAACTTTCTCCAGAGTAGACCACATACTGAGTCACAAATCAGGTCTCAATTAATAACAAAAGATTAAGATTATTCCCTGCATATTCTCAGACCATAATGCTTTGAAACTGGAACTCAATCACGAGAAAAAAAAATTGGGAGAAATTCACACTTGGAAGCTAAAGACCATCCTGCTTAAGAATGTTTGGGTCAACCAGGAAATCAAATAAGAACTTAAACAATTCATGGAAACCAATGAGAACAAAAATACTTTGGTCCAAAATCTATTGGATACTGCAAAGGTGGTCCTGAGGGGAAACTACATAGTAATCTAAGCCTCGCTAAAAAAAATAGAAGAATCCTGAATACAGAAATTAACTTTACACCTTAAAGAACTTGAGAAAGAACAAGTAAAGCCAATGCCACATGTAAGAAGAGAAATAATTAAGATTAGATTAGAGATCAATGAATTAGAAACCAGAAATTCAGTACAGCAGATCAATGAAACTAGAAACTGGTTCTTTGAAAGAATTAGTAAGCTTGATAAACCACTGGCCAGACTTATCCAAAAGAAAAGAGAAAGGACCCAAATTAATAAAATTATGAATGAAAGGGGAGAGATCACGACTAATACCAAAGAAATAGAAACAATTTTTAGAAATTATTAACAACAATATGCTAATAAAGTAATGCATTCCTGGCAACCTATAAACCACCAAGACTGAAATAGGAAGAAACTGACAACCTGAATAGACCAATAACCAGTAATGAGATTGAAGCAATAATCAAAAGCCTCTCAAAAAGAAGAGTCCAGGACCTAACTGGATTCCCTAGGGAATTCTACCAAACAGTCAAAGAAGAAGAAATAATACCTATTTTCCTAAGCTGTTTCAAAGAATAGAAACAGAAGGAACTTCCAGACTAATTCTATAAGGCCTGGATCACCTTGATCCCAAACCAGACAAAGACTCCATCAGAAAGGAGAATTACAGACCAATATCCTTGATGAATATGGATGCAAAATTCCCAATAAGATCCTAGCTAATAGGATTCACCAGTACATTAAAAGGATTATCCATCATAACCAGGTGGGATTTATCCCTGGGATGCAAGGGTGGTTCAACATTCGCAAATCAATCAATGTGATAGGACACATAAATAAGAGAAGAGGAAAGAACCACACAGTCCTCTCAATTGATGCAGAAAAAACATTTGACAAAATACAGCATCCTTTCCTGATTAAAAGTTTTCAGTGTGTGTGGATAGAGGGAACATTCCTCAATTTCAAAAAATCCATCTATGAAAAGCCCACAGTGAGTATCATTCTCAACAGGGAAAAGCGGAGAGTCTTTCCCTTAAGATCAGGAACACAAGGATGCCCACTCTTGCCACTACAGTTCAACATAATGCTAGAAATCCTAACAACAGCAATCAGACAATAAAAAGAAATAAAAGGTGTTCAAAGGAAGTCAAACTCTCTTTCTTTGCAGATGACATGATACTTTATGTGGAAAACCAAAAAGACTCCAGCCCCAAATTACTAGAACTCATACAGCAATTCAGTAATGTGGCAGGATACAAAATCAATGCACAGAAATCAGTTGCTTTCCTATACACTAACAATGTAACTGTAAAAAGAGAAATTAGGGAATCATTCCATTTACAATAGCACCAATAACCTTAAGATACCTTGGAATAAACCTAACCAAAGAGGGAAAGGATCTATACTCTAGAAACTACAGAACACTTATGAAAGAAATTGAAGAAGACACAAAAAGATGGAGAAACATTCTATGCTCATGGATTAGAAGAATAAACATTGTTAAAATGCCTGTGCTGCCCAAAGCAATCTATACTTTCATCACCATCCTGATCAAAATACCAATGGCATTTTTCAAAGTGCTGGAACAAACAATCCTAAAATTGTGTGGAACCAGGAAAGACCTCAAATCACCAAGGAAATGATGAAAAAGAAAAACAAAGCTTGGGCATCACATTGCCTGACTTCAAGCTTTATTACAAAGCTGTGATCACCAAGACAGCATGGTACTGGCACAGAAACAGACACACAGACCAGTGGAACAGAACAGAGAGCCCAGATATGGACCCTCAAGTCTATGGTCAAATAATCTTCAGCAAAGCAGAAAAAAATATCCAGTGGAAAAAAGACAGTCTCTTCAATAAATGGTGCTGGGAAAATTGGATAGCTATATAAAGAAGAATGAAACTTGACCATTCTCTTACAACATACACAAAGATAAACTCTAAATGGATGAAAGGCCTCTGTGTGAGTCAGGAATTCACCAAAATCCTAGAGGAGAACATAAGCAGTAACCTCTTCAACATTGGCCACAGCAACTTCTTTCAAAACATGTCGCAGGGGCACCTGGGTGGCTCAGTGGGTTAAAGCCTCTGCCTTCAGCTCAGGTCATGATCTCAGGGTCCTGGGATCGAGCCCCACATTGGGCTCTCTGCTCAGCGGGGAGCCTGCTTCTCTCTCTCTCTCTCTTTCTCTCTCTGACTACCTGTGATCTCTCTCTCTCTCCCTGTCAAATAAATAAATAAAATCTTAAAAAAAAAACATGTCGCAAAGGCAAGGGAAATAAAAGTGAAAACGAACTTTTGGGACTTCATCAAGATAAAAAGCTTTTGCACAGCAAAAGAAACAGTCAACAAAACAAAGAGACAACCCATGGAATGGGAGAAGATATTTGTAAATGACACTATAGATAAAGGGCTGGGATCTAAGATCTATAAAGAACTCCTCAAACTCAACACCCAAAAAACAAATAATCAAGTCAAAAAATGGGCAGAAGACATGAACAGACACTTTTCCAAAGAAGACATAGAAATGGCTAACAGACAATGCAGGAATGTTCATCATCATTAGCCATCAGGGAAATTCAAATCAAAACCATATTGAGGTAACACCTTACAATAGTTAGAATGGCAAAAATTGACAAGACAAGAAACAACGAATGTTGGAGAGGTTGTGGAGTAAGGGGAACCTCTTACACTGTTGGTGGGAATGCAGGTTAGTAGAGCTACTTTGGAAAACAGTGTGGAGTTTCCTCAAAAAGTTAAAAATAAAGCTACCCTATGACCCAGCCATTGCACTACTGGATATTTACCCCAAAGACACAGATGTGGTAAAAAGAAGAGCCATATACACCCCAATGTAAAAAATAGCAACAATGTCCATAATAGCCAAACTGTGGAAGGAGCTGAGATGCTCTTCAACAGACAAATGGATAAAGAAGATGTGGTACAGGGGCACTTGGGTGGCTCAGTCATTAAGCATCTGCCTCAGCTCAGGTCATGATCACAGGTTCCTGGGATTGAGCCCCACATCTGGCTCCCTGTTCCTCGGGAAGCCTGCTTCTCCCTTTCCCACTCCCCTCGCTTGTGTTCTCTCTCTTGCTGTGTCTCTCTCCATCAAATAAATAAATAAAATCTTAAAAAAAAAGATGTGGTCCATATATACAGTAGAATACTACTCAGCCATCAGAAAGGATAAATACCCAACATTTGCATCAATATGTATGGAATTGGAGGAGATTATGCTAAGTGAAATAAGTCAAACAGAGAAAGATAATTATCATACAGTTTCACTTATTTGTGGAACATAAGGAATAGCGTGGAGGACATTAGGAGAAGGAAGGGAAAAATGAAGGGGGGGAAATCAGAGTGGGAGACAAACCATGAGAGACTATGGACTCTAGGAATCAAACTGAGGGTTTTAGGGGGGAGGGGGATGGGGGCATTGGGTTAGCCTGGTGATGGTATTAAGGAGGGCATGTATTGCATGGAGCACTGGCTGTTATACGCAAACTATGAATCATGGAACACTACATCAAAAACTAATGATGTACTGTATGTTGACTACATAACATAACAAAAAAAAGTATAAAAATTGGCCACCATTATCTCCCATCTCATATGTTCTTCTCCAAATACCATTCCCCATGGGGTGCCTGGGTGGCTCAGTTGATTAAGCATCTGCCTTCAGCTCAGGTCATGATCCCAGGGACCTGGGATTGAGCCCCGTGTTTACCTCCCTGCTCAGTGGGGAATCTGCTTCTCCTTCTGCTCCTCCCCCTGTGCGTGCTCTCGCTCTCTTTCAAATAAATAAATAAAAATCTTAAGTACGATTTTCCATCTAAAGCAGTCTAATTTCCCTCCCTTTGATCTGGGTGGGCTTATGACTTCTTCAACCACTAAAGTGAAAGTGATATATGTGACCTTTGAAGCCACACTGGAAAAATACAGCAGTTTCTGCTTGGTTCTCTTTGACAGCTGACTGTCTGGACACATCCTCTCAGAACCCAGCTGCAGTGCTGGGAGAGCCCATGTCACACAGAGAAGCCATAGTGTGCTGCTCACCAGTCCTCAGGTCCTACCAGTCCAGGAGTCAGATGTATGAGGAAGAAGCCTCCAGATGATTCCAGCCTCTAGGTTTTGAGTCTTCTGTGATAAGCCCTCAGAGGTTGTGGTGCAGAGATAAGCCATAGTTTGTATGTACAGGTTCTAGAGTATAGTGAAGATAGCAACTTCTCTTATCTCCAGAGCCCAGGTTATTTTTCCCAGGCTCTACAATGTTATCCATTATGTTCATAACTCAAGAAGCAGGACAGAAGAATGGTGATAAGTGGGAACTCCGTCTGGTTCTGTATCCCAGTGTTATTACCTTATAGCTGTGTGACACTGAACGAGTCACAACACCAGTTCTTTACCTCAGTTTCCTCAATGAAATAGGAATAATAATCATTTCAGTAATGATCCTATTAACCCCATCTTCTCCTATCAATACCGATAGGCTTTTATGAAGATAGAATGAGATACTATTATCATAGTACTCAGAAGAGTTCCTGGAATATATTTCATATGACTGAGTATTAGCTTTTTATCTATTATTACTATAGTTTTTTCTCTGTCTTCTTTTTTACTTCTCAGCCAACTCCACTTTCTTCTTCTCTCTTCTCATCTTCCAGTTATATTTTTCAAACAAATTAAATATCATGAATTTCAATGAGGACAACATGCAAATTCTTTACACAATTTATTTCTGTTTTCTTTTGTAAAGGATATATTTTTCTTATTTTAAATTCCGAGTTCTGCTTCTTTACTTTGGTGATTTTTAACATGGAGATTCCCTTCAAAATGGTAAAAATTCTACTCAGCCCAGTATCTGTCCCAGAAAAAGAGTAAGGTCATTCATTGATTACTTCAGTGTCTACACATAATGAGTAAGAGCATAACCTCAGTTTTCTTATTTGTAGAATAAGAATCTTAAAATTTCTTCATAGTGTTTTTCTTAGAAATAAATATTATGACATATATATATATGCGCTAAATGCAATGCCTTGCATTTAAAAATAAATCAATATTAGGTCTTACTTATCATTCACCTAGGAAACCCCTTTAAATTTTAGGTTTGACGTCTAGTTATTATGGTAATAATCTAGTATCATAAGAATGGTGAAGAAAGTCCTAACTTCTTGGAAGATTCTAGCAGACAGAATTTTTTTCTTCAAGATTTCTGCTCCGTTAGGCAGACCTTGTTCAAGTCTCATGACATGACTGGTGTCCTTCTAGATATTCCCCAGCTTCAGTAATGGAAACCACATGTTTTAGAACAAGCTCCTAGACTGTCATTGCAGGCCTTTTGCTTTAGTAAGCAAAAGGTTACCAGAATTCTAAGAGCTGTTTTTCCGTCTTCCGATTCATATTGAGTAGAGCTATTCATACAGTTATACTGACCAACTGGGAGATCACTGAGAGGCAGACTCAGGGGCACACTTGTGGATAAAATTATTTTCACACCCAGATGATATAAGACCATGGCTGGGAAAGGAGGTGAAAAGTAATTCCAACTGAAGCAGAAGGAATGAAGAAGGTAAAGCTTGGAAGTATCAGAGTCCTCAAGAAGAGAGGGGGACAATGAACCCAGGATTAAAAAGACAGGGAGCTGAGCAAAAGGGACTCAGCACCAAGCTTGTGAAGTTTGTAGAACAGGAAAATTGGAAGGTGGAAACCATTCACTCACACCTGTCTAGACTTGTCGATAATTTGTGGATGACATACGAGACTTTGACATTGCTAGTTCCATAAAGCAGACCTGCACTTTGGTCTGAGAGTGGAAAAATTCACAGCATGATGAAAAGTGGATTTAAGTAATGACAGGCTGGAATTTTTCTATAGTTCTGAGCAGTGATAGATAGAGATTCCTGTTCCACCAGTACTTTCTTCTTTTTTAAATGATATAATTGGTGAGGAAGAGTAGCATCATGGCCCAATGACAACCAATCAGGAGGGTTTATATTCATATATTCATATTATATATAGTTGCATATAGTCATGGAAGAGTTAGTATGATGACACCATTTCCAACACTTTTGTATCCAGTATATTCTAGATTTCCTGCCAGAGCATATTGTTCAAGGAATATTAAAAACAATATTTGCTTTTTAAAAAAATAATAATGATAATTTATACTCTCTAAAGTTAGATTCTGATGCCTTGGTTGATACGCCATCATAATGATTTAAAACTATTTTAGGAAAATAATGCAGGAAGCAGAAGGTTATAAAATTGCAAGTAATGATATACAATCATATATATTATAGGTAATATATATAATATAACTATATGTTACAGTTTAACAATAGGTCCACAGAAAATAAGTAATTTTAAAGATTACATTATTTGGTCTAATAGATTTTCTTAAAGCTGAGAATATAATACAATATTGAAAAATTAAAGCATATGGAACAAATATTATATCTCAAGTAACAAAAAAATCAAGGAGCAATATGAGAAAATTTTTTTAAAGTGGTTAAATACCTTGTTGTAAAAACCTTAGCCTTTAAAAACCTACTATGAGGATTCCTAAGATAGGATATCTTTTTATTATTGCTTTTGATTGCTTGATAGCCAGTAATAATGCTTCATCACTGATAGAAAAGGAGATAAGAAAATTGTTTTTGAGATTGCTATTTGAGTGGAATGCTCAATGAAATAAAAAGTTCTTGATAGATACCTATAAGATAGAGATTATTTCCACAGAATGTACTGCATATTTTAAATCATATATAATAGTCACCATGAAGACAAAATACTTTAACAAAAACACATGCTTGTAAAAATATGTGTTTGTAACATATATTCTGAGTTAAGATTTCTTAAATGGGAATGGTAATTTAAGAAAAGGAGCAGTCATTGTAGTCATTGCTAATTAGTCTACATAAAGAGTTTATGTCAAATTTAAAATGACATGCAACTCCTTAACTTTGTTTTCCCCCCCATATCAATGTCTGTCCTTTTTGGAAGAAAATACGAGTGACAGGGGCTGGACAGCCCATTCAAATATAAACTCTGCTTTCTGTATTTGGCCTAAGATCATGGCTGCAACCAGGTAACATGACAGAAGCAACAATTTTCTGCTTTCACGGATTCTTTCCAGCTATGATCATAAAAGGACCACTGATCAAAGAAAAATCCTTTTGCATTATCTTCATTCAACTATCTATCAATCTATTAATGCATCCATTATTATTTCAGCAAATCTGTATTAAGCATTTACTATAGGTAAGGCGGGCTACAGTTCCTGGGGACACCGAGTTTGAATAGTTTAGAATCAGCTAATATTTTTCTAAATTATCTGCTATTACTACTAATGGTCAATTCACATATTTATACAAATTTGGATGTGTTCTAGCCAGGTACATAGAGGAAATACTGCTTTAATGAACATGAAACATTATCCCCAGCTTTCTATTTTTGGCTGTGGCTTGTCTGTAACTGAATAGGTAATTCTTGTTTTGTTTGCTTGTTTTCAGTATAGAGTCTCCTGTATTTTATTTATTTTGTTATAATTCTCTCCTAGAATTCGATATTTTCTTCTATCTTCTTGAATACAGTAAGCAGATAAATGTGTCCATGTCTGGAGGCTCTGGTGGTTTATTTCTGTTTGTGGTTTCTTCTAGCGTCTGGCTCAAACACTTTTGTGGACATGTGTTTTACTTTGTTTTTCTAGTTATTCTCTAATCATATCTGCACACTGTATTTGTAAGATTGTAGAAATAATTTTAGAGTTATTTCCAAATTTTGCTCCTGCCAGATACTTAGGAGCAATATCTATATCAATATCAATATCAACTTAGGAGCAATATCAATCTGGGATCACCTTAATACAATTTTAGGACTTGAGCTCTGGAGCAGGGAGGAAGTCCCTGCAAAGAATGATCTACTTTTGGTTTACTTTATTGTGAAGGTGCTTCTCTTTCAGGTCTCAATCCAAATAAAGAGAGTTTCAGCAGGATCTCACCTTGCCAGTCCCTGATCTCAGCACCTGTCTTCCTGGACACTTCAGGTTGGTAAAAACGCTACTTAGTCTTTCTTCTATGAAGCCATCCTTTCTAGAGTCAGCAAATGTCTTTGGAGGAAGAAAAAAGCCCCAAAGCTGGACATACCTCCATGGGCCTCTCCTCTACTGGAATCGGATCCATTTATTTTCCATTATTATGTTAGCTCTCTGAGACCTTTACACAGAATTTTTGTCCAAGTTGCCCTCACTGGGAAGGCCAAGAAAAATTCTCTAACCTGTAATTATTTAAAGCAAAGCCATTTGTACATTTTTAAAAATAACTTAATTTGAATTAATATTCAGATTTCACTACATTCTAAAAAGGACTTAAAAACAATTGAAGTGAAATGATTTGGGGGAGTGATTTATACAAATAAATTGTAAATAAAATGCATCAGAAATATATTTTTAAATTGGCTCATTATAAACATGTTCCAAATATAGTCGGACATCTGTGTGCAGTGAAACCCATAGGGAAAGAAGAAAACAAAATAAATACAACAATTTAATATAACAACAACAAACAATGAGGAAAGACTTGGTATAGAAAAGAACCATGCGAGCCCTGGGATATGAGAATTGTATCTGAGGACAGATTCTCCTAGGCATAAACCTATAATGATCAAGAACACACTAAGGTTTCAAGTTGAACACTAAAAAAAGTGTTCTGACATGCAGGTACTTTGCAACAGGCATAAATGGAGGAGAAGGATAGAGAGAAGGGTGGTGTCCAGAAGGCTGGTGAATATTTCTGAAACTCAGCTGGTTCAGGTCTAGATACGCTGGAGCTCAGATTATAATCTCAGAGGCATAAAGAGTCACCCCTCAAAAAGGAAGAAAGCTAGCAAAATGTAGGCAATAACTTGCTCCTCATATTTGCAAAGTGGATAAAGAAATTGCAATCACATCATGAGCTGGGAAGGAAATCCAACTACACGTACAAGGAAAGCACATATGAAGAAAAGAGAATGCATTTTGATAAATAAGCAGATCCCTTGGGGTAATGGTCCAGATTCCCTGGATACCAGACTTCAGATTCCTCCCTCCTTTGGTGATAATGTTCTGAATATTCTTTCAAGATGGTCTCCTTAACTGAAGATGAGTAAAGTGAGTTGGCGGGAGAGGGGCAGGGTAGCAAAGTCATACCTCCTCATTCCATAAATTAAACACACACACACACACACACACACACACACACACTAGTTAAGAAATGACATTCATCCTTCCACCTAATGTGTATACTGTTTTTAAAAATTGTGTTTACACTTTTCAATATGTCTATTACATATTTTATCCTCATATTCCATGAACTATGTAAAATAAATGCTTTCTGTGATATCAGAATCACCAGAAATTGAATCTCAGCTACCTTATTTTTTTTTAAATAAGAAAATGGCAGGGAAAAAAAACCT
>CM053606.1:77884805-77913208 GCA_028646535.1 Procyon lotor | reverse complement strand
ACTACGTGAGGACACAAGGAGAATCTGTTAGTCTACAACCTGGCAGAGGGCTCTCACCAGAACTCCACTCTGCTGGCGCCCAGATCTTGAACTCCAGCCTCCAGAACTGTGAGAAATAAATTTCTGTGTTTGTGAGCCATCCACTTTATGGTATTTTGTTACGGCAGCCAAGGTGACTAAGCAAAAATGTCACTGTCAAAAGGGAAAAAAAGGTTTTATAAGGCTGCGTGCATTTTCGTCAGACGTTCCTGTTGTATCTTGCAAGCTTTTGTCATTACTGGAAGCTGAATAAATGATACCGTTCCCATCGCCTGCAGTGCCCTTTTCCTCCAAGCATAATCCTTACTCCTTGAGGCATAGCTTACGTGTTTCCTACCATGTCAAGTCTTCTCTGCTTTCTCAGAGCAGATTGAGTTTCATCTCTTTCTGAGCTTCATTGCACTCAGTATCATGGAGTATTTCAATTAATCTGGGTGGCTGAGCAGTGCTGTACTGAGCAAGTGAAAGGAAGTCAGAAAAATAGGCGTGTAAAGCCGAGCTGAACTCGCTATTACTTGGGCCTTCCACTTAATCCCTCTGAGTCTCAAGTTGCTCCCTGGGCAAAGGGACACACATCCCTACTCGCTGAGTTGTTGCACTGAAGCTAAAATAATCAAATATATATACCTGGTCCGGCAGGTCTGGCATGTGGCAAACACTAAATAAATGTCATTTTCCCTTTAGTTTTCTGTCTCTGTCACCGCTATAAATGCTGCAGGACAGGAAATGCTATTTATTCATCTATATAACCCCAACCTCCAGCACTGTGCCTCACATATGCTCAATGAGTCTTAATTTCATATAAGAATGAAAAGTACCTTTAGCAGATAACTTGGTCATGTTTAGGGAGGATATCGAATTTCTTGCGGTAGTGGTATTTTTCTTAAAGGAATTTGAACTAATTTTCTATTTTATTATTTGGGTAAATGAGGCAGCAAGGGACTCACTTAACAATAGAAGCTAATATCTTATTTCTGCTTGTTTCCTGCCCACCAGGCATCTCTCTATTGAATGGGCCCTCTAAAGAAACACTCTTGATGGTAAAGCCCATAAGCAGGGGCACTCTTCTCTTTCCCCTGTAGTAATCACTTTCTTAATACCATTTACTTTCAATTAAAAGGACTGATGAGGAGCATTTTTATCTTGAGAACACAAACTAAATCAAGTCTCAAAGTCACCATCGGCATTTTTTTTTTCATAAATGTTCTGCTGCTGATGAGAGAGTGGGGTCAGGGTGCCCTACAGGACAGAAGGTAACAGTATTTGTCTCCTTCGAGAAAGAGAGACAACCTCAAAAAAGATTTCTTTTAAAAGATATTCACTTGTGTCTTATCCATAGAATTTTATAACTAGAAGGAAACTTAAAGATGATGTGTCTCAGATCCTTCATTTTACAGATAAAGAAAGTAAGGTCTGACGATGTTCAGACTGGCCCAGGGTTCTTACCGAGTTTGTTGATAGAGGGAAGCCTGAGAGATGCATGGAGTCGCAGTGAATTCTAGTGCGTGCGTGCGTGTGTGTGTGTGACATATATGTATGTGTATGTAATTTTGTCTTTCAAATACAGTTATTTCTCTCTCAAAACTTTCTCCTAATTATATATTCACTGGGCTCACGTTATAAAAGTATCTATATTTGCTGGGTGCACACACTGGCAGTATAGCAGGATTGAGCCTCCAGAATGTACTATTTTTGGAAAGCCGGTATGGGATAAGCAACTGGTCTTAGAAAACCCATAATTATGAGAAAAGAGATAATTCACATGTCAATAATTGGTTGGCCTAAATAAGAAAGGAAAAAATGCATTTGTGCCCTCTTGGTATGCCTATTGTTTCAAATTATAGAAATCTATCTGTAGGAAGAGGTACTGTTTTAAAAATAACATTTTTTTTTTAATGCAGGAAAGAAACACCTGAGATTGAGGTGGCTGGGTGGCTCAGCCGGTTAGGAGTCTGCCTTCGGCTGGGGTCGTGGTCCTGGGGTCTTGGGATCTAGCCCCACATTGGGCTCTCTGCTCCATGTGGAGTCTGCTTATCTCTCTCCCACTGCCTCTCCTCCTGTTCCTGCTTTCATTCCCTCAAATAAAGAAATAAAATGTTTTTTTAAAAAAGAAACACCTGGGGTGCCTGGGTGGCTCAGTGGGTTAAAGCCTCTGCCTTTGGCTCAGGTCATGATCTCGGGGTCCTGGGATCGAGCCCCACATCGGGCTCTCTGCTCAGCAGGGAGCCTGCTTCCCCTTCTCTCTCTGCCTGCCTCTCTGCCTACTTGTGATCTCTCTCTGTCAAATAAATAAATAAAATCTTAAAAAAAAAAAAGAAACACCTGATATTAATTAACAAATGACACAACTCTCTTTTTTAGGGTGTTGCTAATCCTATAATCGATTTTCTTCTCTTTTTTTAACTGGAAACTGCAATGCTCCTTTTGGGGATATATTTTCGCCTTGTGTTTCAGGTCATCCTAGGCTCTAAAACTGAGTTGATCAGTATCTAAATACCGGCAGCAGTCCTATCGCCAGAAATGTGTTAGAAAGCAGAGTCTGAGGCCCCAGTTCAGACCTACTAACCCAGAAACTGCACTTTTAACAAGATTCAGGGCACTTTCAGGCATCTTAACATTTGGGAAACACTGCTCTAAGACCTCAAACACTCTTCCTACTTAAACATTTCTTAATCTCCCACATAGACTCATCAAAGGGACTACCTTTTTAACTGAGTCATTCTTAAGGCTCTGAGGAGACACAAAATGTCAGTTGCAGAACAATCCCTTCAGAAAAACAAACCAAACAGCCTTTTGATTTCTTCCCTGAGCTCCACCCCTTATGTCCCCATAATTGGTTAAGAGCACGCCACTAAGTTACAGACACAGAGAGACATTGAACTCGTTGCATTGAACTCCTGCTTTTAATCCTTGTCCTGCTTTTCATTTGGTGCATGAAAAACTTTAAAAGTGGTTGCCACATACTCTGCTTTCTCTTTAGACCTTAAAACTGGTGGTTATTGCTTTTTGCCTCTATTGACGTGGCAATTCCTTACATCACCATTAAATTCATCTGGAAGTCTTCATCGTCACATATGAAGCAAAGTGTAATTGGCTTAAGGAGAGGCTGGGTAGGGAGATCAGTAACAGGAACTAGGGATGAGGAAAACATTTTAGGACAAATATTTATATTTTTGTCTGTAATGCTCACACATAGTCTTCAAAGTATACAGTCTTTACCCAGTTATGTTATAAGAGAAGTATCCTTTAGAATATTTTAAATCTCAGAAAATGCTCATCTTTCATTGCAGTCATGGGATGGTATTCTCAATTGCCATTGTGTGTGTGTGTGTGTGCGTGTATGTGTGTGTGTGTGTGTTCTAGTCTATGAGAATTAACAAATTGAATGTGGTGATGGTTATCACAAGAGTCATGAGATCCCCTAAGAATCTTAACTCATTTTAGAAAATGGACCATTAAAAGAACTTATTTATAAGCTAAAAAAGGGGGTACATGGATTACTTAGTCGGTTGAGGAGCTGACTCTTATTTTTGCCTCTCGTCATCATCTCAGGGTTGTGAGATGGAGCTCCACTTAGTGGGAGTCTGCTTCCCCTCTCCCTCTCCCCCACCTTGTGCTCTCTCTCTCAAATAAATAAACAAATCTTAAAAAAAAAAAGAAAAAGTGCCATTCTAGCACTTCTGGAATATGACTCATATCATTTATTACCCTTCTTAGAAAATTTTTTATGGGTGAGGGCTTGGTCAATTTTCTTATTGGACCCACCACTTATTGGCTCTGTGATGCATAGCAAATCACCTAAATGTTCTGTTTCAAAGTTTTCCTTACCTGGACAACACAGTCATAATATGCCTTTTCTCAAATTTTATGCTCATGAATTTTAGCGATTGTTATGATTAAAACATCCAAAGTAAGAATAAATTATATATCATAATTAAAAATTACAATTGAATTTAATAAGTCCCTTTGCCCCAAATCAAATCTGTTTACTCTGATTTTTAAATTCTCTGCTTGTGACACTGGTATTACATATTTTGACACTTCATAGAATTTTATTCATTGTGAAAATCTTTCCTGCTTTTTGTAGAAATGTAGGCTGAGAAGGTGCTGATGACTTAATTAAGTGCATTGCTTTTCAAATAAAGTTAAAAATCAGCTTGCTTTTAATTCAATTAATTCTAAGTCGTTCCTTCATGTTAGATAGTCTTTTTTGGAAAAAATCATAACCAACGAACTTCCTGCTTTTTCACACCCTTAAATATGATAAAGTTTTATAATTCCTTCTATCTTAATCAAATGTTACCCAGCTGGTAGCTTTCTTTAGGGGATTATTCACATACACAGATATAGTTCAGGTGCAAAGTTACCTCATCGATAGAGATTATGAAATACTCATCTTTTATTTTCGCTAGTGACTAGGTAGCTCTAGGGCAACAAAGAGGGAGGGCTTCACTTCCAGTTAATGCAGAATTATCTAGGTGCCCTTCTCTTACTGAAGCCTCAGCATCTTAGTAGAAGCAGAAACATATTTATGAAAATAGCTATGAGCTCCTTTGCTAGATCCTAAGTGTTTCATGTAAAATAGAAATGCTTTTTCTTTACTTATTTAAAACCCAAACATTGCATAAATAAGGCCCAACACAAAGTGTTGACTTCACAAGTATTTGATTCAATAATTGATGAATAATCAAGTCCTTCTGGTACAACCCGAAGAAATGACTTCAGAGAAGAAAACCCGAATTAGCTCCAAAGAGAATATACTTCCATTAGCATGCCTTCAAACTTGAGTCTGCAACATAGTGTCCTGAAATAATTGATAAATTCCCATGATTTGATGATACTGCTTTTGTGGATGCTGATATATGTCTTTTTAAACAGCAGCAAGCAAATGCATTGGTTAGCATCTATTTTTATCTAAATCAGCTTCCCAGGTATCATGTAATGGCAGAAAATATTCAAGAATTGATAATGTGAAACCTGGAGGTAATTCCCTTGTTGAGATCTTTAAATAGAGGTGATCCTAAAATATCTGGGTACAAGATTTCCATCAGGACAATGCAAATACTCTTAGCACTGAAATGTATAAAGTTAATATACTGACGGTTTGTAGAAAAATAAATTGCTACTTAGATCTCTGTAATAGACACAGTTGTGATTGACGATGTAAAAAATTTTAAATTTTCTATTTTATTAGCAAGAAATAAATACAAATGCAGGAATGTATTGTATAAATGTGTGTGTATACACACACACACACACACACACAATCATGTTATCATTTTGCCAGTCATATAATATATGCTATTGTGTGACTTACGACAGACTTAAAACAGAGCTTTTTAGCCTTGGCTTTATGTTGGAATTATCTGGGAATTTAAAAAATATTGATGACTAGGTTCCAAGTCAAGAACTACTGATTTGATTAGTCTAGGATATGTCTGGAACATCTGGATATTTAAAACCTCCTGATGATTCTAATATGCAGGCAGGATTACCAACTGTTGCTCCAAGACAATACATCTTTAAATTAAACCCTACATTAACACCAGGAACTGCATTAAATAGTTTTAGTGGTAGGACCACAGAGAAGGACATTTGGATTCATAGAAATCCCAAATTAAAAAGACATCTAATGGGGAGCCTGGGTGGCTCAGTTGGTTAAGCATCTGCCTTTGGCTCAGATCATGATCCCAGGGTGCTGGGGATCAAGGCCCATGTCAGGCTCCCTGCTCAGCTAGGAGCCTCCTTCTCCTCCCCCTGCTGCTCTCCCTGCTCATTCTCTCTCTCTTTCTCAAATAAATAAATACTTATAAAAAAGATATACAGGTACATATTTTATTCCTGGGAAGATTCTAAAAAGCAAGGAGATGTAACTGTGGCACTTACAATTTAATTGACATGCCAAACATAAATATTAGTGTCTAAAGATATGTGAGGTCACTTATATTCAGAATCAAATGACCCTGTTAGTTTTCCTAACACTGCTGGATGTTTGTCAAATAGTTACTAGATAAGTGTGTGTTTGGGGAAGTAAGGGCTTCCTTGATGGAGACATTCTCTATAGGCTAGCTTCCCAGAGAAAGTGTTAGCCTCCTCTAGAGTACTGAAATCTACTCCAAGGAAACTGGTCACATGCTTCAGGCAATGGAACTAGGCTGAATGCTGAGGTGGCAGATGAGGGAGGACTGGAAGCCCCTGGCTCCTCAGGTCCTAGAGTTGCCAGGGTTCAAGTCTCTGACATAAGCCACAGTTCACAGCAGGCACAGGAACGGTTCATCCCCAACTGGAATGCTCAGGGGACGGCAGAGGTCCAACAAGTTATACAGGTGAAACCACAAGACTTGGACTCCAGCTCCTGATCACGCCCTCAGAAGGGTTGACACTTCCCCAAACATGCAGGTGAAAAACTGCAGATCTAAGGGACTGAGGTCCCTCTTTTGGAGTCTAAATTTTAGCTAGATTTTAGTGCGTGAGCCTATGTTAAGAATGCAACAGTAAATTAAGTGCTGTGCTTGTCTACTGCAGCTAACGTTTAATAGGAGTGTGTGTGTGTGTGTGTGTGTGTGTGTGTGTGTGTGTGTGTGTGTGTGTTTTCATGAAAAAAAACAAAGTAATCCTCCAACTTAGCCTTGGTTTGGATGTTTGTTTTAGGTAGGTGGTATGATATAATATGATATAAAAGGGCATTTTTCTGGGAGTCCAAAAGCCCAGGATTAGAATATAAATCTCACAGACCATTCATATAAGTTCTCAGGTCCTCAATTTTCTCCTCTGTTAATTAAAAATTAGCAAGATGATGCATAAAGTCTGTCCTTGGGGTGCCTCAGTGGCTCAGTTGTTAATCGTCTGCCTTCGGTTCAGATCATGATCCTAGGGTCCTGGGATCGAGCCCCACATCCGGCTCCCTGCTCAGTGGGAAGCCTGCTTCTCCCTCTGCCACTCCCACTGCTTGTGTTCCCTCTCTCGCTGTGTCTATCTCCATCATATAAATAAAATCTAAAAAAAAAAAAAAGTCTGTCCTTACTTTAAGAGTTGATAATTCTACCCTGAGTCTTTCTTGGATGTGATGGCTTTTGCCTGATCTGGGTAGCCCAGAGTTCACTGGGCTGATTGAAATGGCTAGAGGAACAGCTCTTTCTTTGACCACTGTTACCCTGAACTTCCCTTGTGAATCTTGAAGCTCACTAAAGAATCAGGAACAAGAAAGCGTGACGGAAGTAGAAAAAGGGCAGGTTTTGTCAGTGGTCCCGAGTGCAAGATTTTTCTCTCCTTGAAGAAGTGATAGGCCAGGTTCAAAGTGAAGCTCCTACCTGATGGCCTGCCCCCCCTCCCCCGCCCCCTGAGGGTTAGGAAATATAGCAAAATGACACCAGAACAAAGCAAGCATCTGTGAGAACCCTGTCATTTTCTCTTCATCTCCTAGAAATCACAGAAATAGACAACTGGGAAGCTTCTACCTTATTCCCAAATGACAGTTGGGAATACTTCATAATCATTATACTCCCTATCCCATAATAATACTATTTATAATTATTACTGGGTTTTTTAATTAAGAAAAAGAACTTTGCTAAATCTGTAATTTTCTTTTGTAGAACAAAATTTGCCTTCTTCCCAGGGTAACGTTCAATGTAAATACTTAAGAATTAAAACTGGAAGATAAGGTTTTATTTTCTTTAACATCATGGCCTTTAAAAGCAGTGAAACTAGATTTGAACCTTTGGTCTTGTATTCTTTAGCTGGGATACTTTTAAGCACATCACTTTATCTCATAAGCTTTCATTTTTCTTTTGTGAAATCTAGATAATATTTTCCTCACATATATATTTTGGATACCACAAGAAATTTCATGTAAGACATTTAGCACAGGGTGATTGTTGAAATTGAAATTATGTAATTTAATATTTTATTAAGTATTATATATGTATGCCATTGCTCTATATACTCAGTGGAAGGAAAGGACATGTAAATCAGTTAACAAAAAGTACTTTCCTTCTAAGATGGACTCTTGTATATCTCTCATTTTTTCTACCGATTTGGAGATGTAATCTTGTATGATGGATGGGTTTTGTGAGTAGACAAGGAAAAAGTTAGATGGAGATGAGAAAAGCCTTTGCTGTGTAGGGGTGATCTTTAATCTTTCTGAGGCAGGTATAATGTCATCTGATTGAGCTACAAACTGGAACCTTGTTTATGAAAGGAAATTTTAATTATGAAATAAAACACAAATTTGGTGAGAAAGATCTCTAATTTCAGTGAAAGGGCATGCTATTAATTACTGGGTACTTTTATCTTCATCTAAACCATAGGCATCAGTGAAAGAGCCAAAAACTTCAATAAGGAACTTTTCAAGATATAGTAGATTTCAAGAATGCAAATTACAACCACTTAACACCTCCTAAGGGAGTGGGAGCATTGGCAGAGGAATGTGTCAGGTCAAAATCAATTATTCTCAGTTTTGACACATGCTTGGGTGCAGCCTCAAATGCTAGAGGTAGAGGGGAGTACAGGGGTCAGACAGGATACTGAGGGGTGAGGAAACCGATCATCTTCATTTCTTCATACAACACTCAGATAGTCTATGAAAGGCTTGGCTCAGGCTGACCCTGAATGCCTACGAAGATCCTAAAAGTTGATCAAGTAATAGTGATGATGTGATTGCAATTGGACACAATGTCAAAATGCCACACACCTTAACTGCCTAGTGCACCCCACCCTCCCACCTCTTTCCACCCATGAATTAACAAGCTCTCCAGATATAGGCAGGATTTCAGGAGCTCACACAAAATGTGAGAGGTACAAAAGTTACCTCTGTCACTAAAACACTCTCTATGATGAGCTCTTATTCATTCATTCATTCATTCATTTGACAGAGAGAGACACTGCGAGAGAGGGAACACAAGCAGGGGGAGTTGGAGAGGGAGAAGCAGGTTTACCACTGAGCAGGGAGCCCAACGTGGGGCTAGATCCCAGGACCCTGGGATCATGACCCAAGCTGAAGGAAGATGCTTAATGACTGAGCCACCCAAGTGCCTCTCTATGATGAGTTCTAAAGGAGTAACTGGTAGACCTGAGAGTTGGACCAATAAGGTGCACGACACTAGGCACATCAGGTACTGCTCTACAAGAGCTTCCATCTCCTGGTAGAGCTGGAGCTGTTAAGAGACAATCTGAGGCCACAAAAGATTAAGGGCTACCTAAAGGATGGACTGGTTTTTTTCTCACTTGCATGAACTGGAGATTAATTGAACGAGGCAATTCTGACCTATCTTATGGATGCTTATGCCAGTGCTTTGACTTCTTATTCCTTTTGTCATTTTAATTCTCAAGTTTTGCCCAATAGGGGCTACAGTGCCAATTCAATAAATATTTATCAAGCACCTATGAGGTGCCAGCCACAAAAGTTATACTATTTATTTGTTTTTGCTTGCACTACAGAATTATATTGTTTTTTAGAGTTGGAAGGGAATTAAGAGAACATAGATTTCCCTTCTCCCAGCTTACCTTCACATTATATTTATGCACTTTTATATAGTAAAAACAGCAAAAATCAAGAAGAATACGCTATTCCTATATTCTATTTATTCCATTATTCCCTAAAAAAAACTATTCTAGACTTAATTATAACCTAGATACTTAAAATATACTTTTGTAAGAACACAAAAGTTATGAAAACATTAACATTAAGCCTTAGTAAAAACCAGGGATTCCTAATGTGAATTTAGGCCCAGAATTTTTAAAAGGCTTGCACAAGGTCTACTGATTACAATTAATTTTCTTTTCATAACTTTTCTGACTGAAGCAGTTTAGTAAATCAATTAAACCCTTGAAGTTCATTTGGCATTTCATTTGGCTCCATTTGGGGAATTCTATTTATTACATAGATTTTCCTTCTGGACTCCTCCCTGAAACCTTTTCTTGATCGGGAAACATTATTGTTGTTTTGTTGCTTTTGTTTTTCACCAGAAAGCTAGGACTCATCGAAAATGCTCAGTTTCTACCACTGAAATCAAATCTAGTCATAAAAGCTCTAGCAGTACCTGTTGGTTATACCGATACAGGACAATTGTAAATTAGTATTTGACTAGGGAATGGTCTATGTGTCATAGGGGTATTATTCCTGAGTAATAGAAGTAAATGTACCTTGAAGCTAATTTGAATTCTCCCTCACCCCTGCCATTACTCCAGAGACAATCGGAAATGGCTCTTAGCAAAATAAAACCGCTTTGGAGCCTAAGAATAACTAGAGAACGGACTGGCTGCTGAAGACTAATGATTTATATACACAGTAAAATTACCTACCTGGAGCTATTAAGATAGAAAAGGAAAATGGAACATGACTGTTATCATTACTTTATTATTGTACATTTATATTTTTCAACTTGAGCATAAGAGTGCATAAAACCAAATCAGCTGAACAAAATGCCCACTCTTTCTACCACTAAGGGTGCAAGAAATTAGCTTTTATTTTTTTCCTTCCCCCAGCTAAATACTTATCTTACTGAAGGTCTGAGCATGGAACATTTCTATCTCATTCTCCCTAAAAGGGCAGGAGATCTATTGGAAATCATGCCACTAACACTGTCAGTGTCTTCTATACTCTAGCCATTTGAAATTGTGTAGACAGATTATCTAATTGTTTGGATTTGCTTAAAAGTCTTTAGAAACCATCTCTTTACATGTCAGAGTAGGACGTGAATTCGTAGCTGACATCGTGAGCAAGTGCCTACTAATCCCATCAATGTGGGGACAGGTTAAAAATGCTTGGAATTAAATATTTCGATGTACGTAAGACTGGAATGGAGGCTTCTTGATGACAGAGCTCCCTGTTGCTAGCACACAGAGTGAGGAGTACAGCTCTCGCCGCGTATCTTCAAACCCCGCAGGAGAGAAAGGTGCATTAAAGCCACTGAGTTTATCATAAATATCAATTTATTTGATTCTGACAGATGTACGATAACTGCTCAGATGGGAAAAAAAAAAAAGTTGGGACCAAGGTTGAGCGTTAGGTGACACGAGGTTAGCAAACAAGGTACCTGAAAGTCGCTCAGTCCCAGACTTCCTCCGTGACTGAGTTTGTACCATAGGTCTTCCCAATGTAAACTGGGAAAGAAGACAAAGAATGCCTCACTTACCGATTTTATATGATTATGTGGAGGAGAAAAATACCGTGTATGGATGAAAAAATCTCCAAATCACTGTTACTGAGGGAATTTTACCTTTTTTCCCCCCAATCTTACACCTCCATAAAGAGGAAAAACTAGTCTGTCAAGTTACTGCTTGTGTCAGAGGGAAATCCAGAAGTAGTGATATTTAGGTGGCAACTTTTATTTTCTCATTTTTGAGTCAATTTCAGCTATTGTATAGTTTGAAGGAAAATTGCTTTAGATCCTTTAAGAAGTTAATATCATGTCATAAGGATAAACATTTTCTTTCATCTTTTCTTTTCTTTCTTTCTTTTTTTTTTTTTCCTGCTTGGAATAAATGGAATAGATTCTTTATTCCGAAAACAAAATATGTTTCTTTAGACTTAAAGCTTAAATTTGCCAGGCAAACCCCCAATTTTATCAAAGAACCACTAGAGGATGTTAAAATAGCATAGCATTTCTAAATTCAGATGACTTTTACAAGACAATATAGGCTTTGAAACTTATCTTTAAGAATTTATTTACAGACATAAATATTAACCTTTTACATGTTCCTAGAGTAAAGACATACATGTAAATACAAACACACACACGTACATTTTTAAAAATAACTTGATATTGGATATAATTTACCATTTGTTTATCTGCTCTGTAACTTTAATTCATTAGGGTACCATGTTGACATTTGCAACTCCAATATGCAAAACACCTATAAACAAAACTATTTTCCAACAAGATAAAATTTCAAGCTAACTTTCATGTGATGACTGAGCTGACCTCAAACAATAGGACCTTTGGAATCAGACTCCACATTCTATTCTCTGGGTTAGAATAGAGCTGCCACTCAGCCATTCTTTCTGTTTTGTAGGCATTTGCATTAATTTTTTATCTCTGTAGAGCCCATCTCCCCCAGACTTTCACATGGACTACCCTTTCTCACTCCTCACACAAATGTTGTCAACTCAGACTGCCCCTCCCTGACTACATCCAACATTGGCCCACTTCTCTCCATTCACTCTGTTACATGATCCTATTTTGTGTTGCTCATAGATACGAGTATTTGAAAAAATAGCTTAGTTATTTCTATAGGTACCAACAAACATTTGCTGAATGGATGCCTGTTGACTAGTCTGTGGAATTTAGGGTCACTTTAGCGGTATGGTGACTAGAACAGGATGCTCTATCCATCTACCCATCCATCTTTTCCCAGATTTGTCTGTCTCCTTCACTGTATTTAAATTTTTGTGAAAATAACAACTTTGGTTGGTTTTATTCATATAAGTCATGCATCCTTAGAAGTCATTCAGTTTAAAAAAAATGAACAAATGAATGAAGCTTAGTCCAGATTAATGTGCCAAATATTGATTCGTTCATTTACGAAATTGCAGTGGTAGTAAAGTTGCAATAAAACCTCTTTTAGTTAATAAGCAAATTTTGTTGAATACCTTTTATATCATAAAAAATCATGCTGGGGCTTTAGAATTGAACAGGGCATCATCCCTGCCCTCAAAAACTATGCAGTGTAGTGAGATAATACATGTAAAGTATTTAGGGCCATCTGACTTTTAGTGGATGCCAATATATGCTAGTTTCCTATTCCCTATTTCTTTCAACGTGACTCCACTGACCTGCACTGTTCGTGGGGCTATAAACAAGAACATAATTAATAAATTGGTTGGTGGTTATTACTTACTTATTTATATTCACTCGGGTCTGATCCTTAGCCTAGGCATAAGCAGTCTGCCTACATGACACATGCTTGTGTATATAGTAACCCCGGAAGAAATGTGAGAGGTCTCATTGTATCTGGCATTAGAGAGAATGCCAGCCAGTTTTCAGGAGTGTGATTACACTCCTGAGCATGTTTGATTGTTTTTGCTCATAAATTGCTTGATAAAATATAAACACCTGGGTAAGAAATAATGCAAACTGGGAGCAGCCTGAGGACGAAGGCAAAGAAGGATTGCTTCGAGATATATTTAGAGGTAGGAGAAAGGGGGGGGGGGCTCTGTGACTATTGGAATATGATGAGATAAAGGAGAGGGAAGAATCGAGAGTGAAGCTTCTATTTCTGATTTTGGCACAAAAGTGGTTAGTAATACCTTTCACTGTGAGGAAGAAATAAAGACAAATTCAGAGCAGGAGACACGATGAGCTCAGAAGATTCTGTGTAGAGTAAGAAGAAAGGGAGCAAAAATAATATCTTGATTTACACCAGCAGTTAAGGAATGTCTAGAATAAGAGTAACCACGGGGCTAAAAAGAAAATGGTTGTGGAGTATTGAGAGAGTTGGAAAGCAAATCAAGAAAAAGTGGTATCTTGGGGCACCTGGGTGGCTCACCGGGTTAAAGCCTCTGCCTTCGGCTCGGGTCATGATCTCAGGTCCTGGGATCGAGCCCCGCATCGGGCTCTCTGCTCAGCAGGGAGTCTGCTTCACCCTCTCTCTCTGTCTGCCTCTCTGCCTACTTGTGATCTCTCTCTGTCAAATAAATAAATAAAATCTTTAAAAAAAAAAAAAGAAAAGAAAAAATGATCTCTCGAAAGCCAAGGAAGGAGAAAGTTTCAAGACAAATTGTGTGTCCCCAGTGTAACATAGCATTGATGTGTTGTAAAGAGCAGGGTAGGCACCGAAACTGCTATCGGTCACCCATATTTTAACAAATACTCAATCCAATAGCCACCTGCTATTGAATTATTCAATCTGCATCCCGTTTTCACTAAGATTTTTAAAGGGGGTCAAGAAAAGAAGTTAAAGACTTTTGAACAAAACCAAATGACCAGTTGCATAATCTTTCCACACATTTCAAACAACCTAAGTATTTAATAAATGTGGGATGGGGGGTTCAGATTACAGGAAAGTGAGGAATAATCAGAATGGGAAATCAGAGAATACAGAGAGATAGGGAAAGCCCTTCAGAAAATTTAGCTAGCAAAGGAGGTCAGTCATAATGGAATCAAAGGGATGGGACATGCTTGTTTTGTTTTTGTTGTTTTTCACTCTTTTAAACAGAACTTGTGGAGACTTGAAATGTGGATTTACCCATAGTTTTTAATGGAGACTTTAGGAGGGAAGGTATCATCTCCTGTTGAAAATAAACATTTAAAGTTGAGGACTGGTCAGGCTTTCTCAGGTTCATGGACTATCAACAGACACACTGGTGACCATAAGTTCTTGACTATTGTCTCTACGGGTATATATGTATTAGGAAGGGGTGGGTACTGTGCATATTAAAAACATTTCTAGGTTCGTAGTAGAAATGCCAAGCAAGTTTATTATTTTAGAAGGTTGATTTTTGCTTAGGAAAATCCCCTTGGGTGCATGCATAAGCACCTCACCAAAATATATACTTTCAGAAACCTTAATTTCAATGATAAAATTACTGCCTGTCTTCTACTAGTGTGTAAAAGAGGTGAGTGACCTGAATATCAGAATTCAGAGACAGGTCTTTATAACTTTTCAGTATATAGCTACTATCCTCAAGATAATTTTTTTTTTTGGCTTAGATTGTAATTTAGGGTACTGATCTAGGTTGGTTATTCTATCACCCAGTTTATAACATGTAAGATTTGAATCTCTCTCAATGCCAAGTTTTTGGAGCTCTTGGATCTTTTTTTATCCTCTCCTAGACCAGGTTAAGACTTAACCTGATTGAAACTCCATTCAAGCCAAAGCCTAAAGAGCCAACAGGTGTATGTTTTATCTTTTTTTTTTTTTTTTCCCTTTCTGCTACAAAAGCAAACATTTCAGACAGAAGACAGAGCTTGCTCTGATGGCCTGGGTCTCAAAGCCGGGATGATGTTGAAGACAGAGCTTGCTCTGATGGCCTGGGTCCCAAAGCTGGGATGATGTTGAACTGAAGCACAGCCTACCAACAAAAGACACGCAGAACATTTGAGCAACAATCCTCCTCTTTCACCTCCTCCTTCATTCTCTCCCTCTCTCTCTTCCCATCTTCCTGCCTCTCTTTCTGTGTCTCCTGCTTCTGCTTCTCCTTTTCCTTCTTCTCCTACTTCTTCTTTTGTTATTGTTGAATTATTACTGAGCCAATGAGTTTAGGATGAAAATATCTAATATTTCTATGGTTTCTTAATTAATACTTCGGCTTTAGTCAATGATGCTAATTATTAACAATTACAAAATATTTTTCTCTAGACACTTCTCTGTCCAATTTTTTTTTGTTTTTTCTTATGTAGTCACATCAATAACCCAATGAAAGAGCTGCCCATTTTATGCTCATTTTATAAGTAAATAAACCGAGACTTACAAACTATTGGTCGAGTGCATGTAGTTAATATAAAGGAGATAAAAATCAAGTGTGTATATATATATATGCATAACTCCAGACCCTTGTTTTTCTTTTTTTAAAGATTTTATTTATTTGACAGAGAGAAACACAGCGAGAGAGGGAACACAAGAAGAGGGAATGGTAGCGGGAGAAGCAGGCTTCCTGCTGAGCTGGGAGCCCCATGCAGGGCTTGATCCCAGGACCCTGGGATCATGACCTGAGCCGAAGGCAGACGCTTAACGACTGAGCCACCCAGGCGCCCCCAGAGCCTTGTTTTTTAACCACTGCCCTAAACTGCAATTTCTTGATGAAGTGCCTATCATCTTTGACATAAAGTTTAACTGTTATCTTTCTTTCCCATATTTGATGAGATTTTATGGGATTAAAAAAATTCCTTAGAATTTAACAATTTAAATACTTTAACATTGGGTAAAATCAACTACTTTCTTAGAACATATGCAATCCATTCACTGGGATTTGTGCTATTCCCTCTATCCTTTAAAGTTATGACTTCTAAAACGAAATTTTCATTTTAATGTTTCTCCTTATTTATATTTTGACTTTGCCTAGAACTTTAGAAGAAAACAAACAGGCAAAACTAATGAATAATTAACAAGAAAAAGAGCCATATTTTGGCAGAACAAAAAAAGAAGGAAGGAAAGAAAGCTATCTAGACAAAGAACTAAACTGAAAAGAATATTTAGGATGTCTGCAACCAATGTCATAAAGAGCCAGTGACTGACATTGCTTCATGGCATGCAAATCTAACAAAGGGAACAGTCCACATAATGGTAATAGAGAATCTAACAAAATGGAAAAGAAAGCCTTGATAAAGAGCCAGTTGTTAAGCTGTGAAAAAATTAAGACAGGAAGGAAAAGAAGAAAGAAATTTCTTTAATCTTATTGGTATGTGGGGCCGTTGGGAATGGAGGAAGCTGCAAGATTAGAATGAGAGCAGGATTATGGGCAGGCACTGGGCACCTTCTCCAGACTAGAGGTTCATCCCTACGCCCCCTTGCGGACTGTGGTGGTAGATGCACGTGAGAGCGCTGGGAAGAGTCTTCTATCAGCACTGAACTAAAACGTCCTATATGATGTTGGCCAGGGGACCATGGAGCCTGAGAATTTTATTACTTTGCCCATTTGTTTTGTCATTAAAGAGAAAAAAAATCTTATATGCACTCAGGTAATGTCTCAAATGTGCTCTTTCACAAAAGGCCATAGCAGCCTTTTCACTTAGAACGAGTTTCTGTGATGATACTTCAGGTTGAATTGTTAGAAGCCTCTCTCTTTGTGTGGAAATATAAATAGGCATAATTGTTTGCCTCCTTATTTTTAAGGAATATTCTTTCTTTATTTTACAGTTCAATTTTCCTTTTTTTATTACACACTAGAAGCCTAAAAAGAATAATTCTTCAGTGACTTTTTAAAAATTTCCCTCAGAAAATCTTTCTTTCCTGTCTTTTATCGTAAGACATTTGACATAAAGGAAGCCATCAGGGACTTTTTTTTTTTCCCTCAGAAAATGTTCCTTTTAAGAAAAACCTCAAATTGACATGAATTTTCAGCTTTCTTCTTTGCAATTAGTGTTAGTGGAGGTGTAAAAAAACAAGCATGTATTTATTTTCTAATCCATTTTGTTTCCAGTGCACTTTAGTACTTCCAATCTAACAACAAATAAAGTACTTCCTTGAAAAATGACTTCTGAGATTTCTTATCTTGGTTTTTTTAAAAAATAGAAACTGTAGCTATGCAGATCAAAAGATGCTTTCTACTTCCTTGTTTGAACTTCAGCTTTCTCTTCTATAAAATGGGGATAACATCATCTACTACATAAGATTGTTATAAACATTACTATGATCATCTATAGAAAGCACATAGTACCTGGCATGTTCTGGATCTCAAATGCATATTAGCTATTATACTATTATTATCTTTTTTTCTCTAACTGATGTGCCGTCCACTTTCCCTCACTCCAATCCCTTTCAAGCACGTTATACTAATGTGGCCTTTACTATATAGCAAGCTATATCTACTGATCTTTCAGACAGTAGGGGGAGTCCACACAGACCTGAGATTTCCTTTAGTTGAATCCAATCCATAAACATAGCTCAAATCATTGCTTTCCTGTTCTTTTCTGTCCCCAAATTCTTGTTTAGTAAATTTCAACGGAATCAGAGTGGAACGCTTTTGTTTCATGAAGTCAGAACAAAAACTTCCCTTAGGAAGTGACTTTTAGGAATTGAATTACTTAAATAGTTAAATTACGTTAGTAATTACTGAGATATAATGCAAGTGAAAGATGCCCCCCAAAAAAAGAGTGTTTGACAAAATTATTTGAATGTAAATGATGTGAGAGTTGTCATCTATTGATCAAATATGACATATAGTAGAGGTAAAAAATTCTGCAACAACTTTATAAAGTCACTCATTTGGATACCCCAATGGCCTGAAGGAGTTAAGATTATTTTCAAAGTGCTAATGGTCCCTGGTCATCATCATTTATCCAATGGAAAAAGTAGTAAAAAGAAAAAAGCCAATGGTACTATTGGTAAACCAGAACTCTCTTTCTCTCCAAAGATAGTCTTTAGGAGATTTTTAAAATGAGCTCCACTGTATTTATTCTTATAAGCTAGAGTGGACGGATATTGTGATGAAATACGGCCCCTCAATAAAACTATGCCCCAAGCATTTTCGCTCTCAAGCAAATGTCCATAGCTACAGCCCTAAAGTATCAACCTTATCTATTACTTAACTACATATTTATAACATATTACCCTCATAAAGCTCAAAGAAATAAAATGCATCTCAGTTTTGTACCGGGGAAACCTCAGCACTGGCATTAGGACCTCAGGTTTGCATTTAATGTCTCATTTGGATGTCTACATTGGGCAGGCCAGGAGTGTCTTTATGAGATCAAACCAGAGCGTTCCCTTTCTCAGGGGGAATTCAGGATACAAGTCTCATTTTTGATGGTGCTCATGTACATATGTATATATGTGTGCCTATGACTTGTAGTTTCGTGTCAGTTGGAAATTTTATTGCATTATCTTTACTTGTTTCTTTTTGAATTGTCATTGTTATTGTTAAATCCTCAGAAATGTTTAGCTGTTGCTGCAAATCTCTGCCAAACCCTTGGTGATACTATCTTTATTGAATGTGCTCATTTTATTGGCTTCTGACATTAAGGAATAAGGGCTATAGTCCAGGATGTTCCTAAAACCGGAGTTTCTAGCAACGTTTGACAGATTTTCCGAGTTTTGGTCACAAAGATATCAATTTTATTATTATTACAAATAGCTTAAAGGTACATATCAATTTATTTCTGGTGACATTTTTCTAGAGAAAATGAATTACTGGAAAATCAATGGCACTATGAGAAACAAATAACTGAATATTTTGAGGAACATTGAGGTTTACCAATGGAATATTGATAATTCATATTGTATCATCCTAATATACTACATTTTTATTCTACTTCCTATGGGTTTAAATGTGCCCCCTTCCTACCATATGTTGAAGTTCAAACCTCCAGCACCTTAGAATGTGACCTTATTTGGATTCTTCTACAAACAGAGAAATGCCAAAGGTTCCTGGCAAATTACCAGAACCTAGGGAAGAGGCATGGAACAGAATCCTTCTCTCAGCCCTCAGAAGGTATACCTACTGACACCTTGATCTAGAACTTTTAGCTACCAGGACTGTGAGACAGTACTTTTCCATTCTTTAAGCCACTTGGCCTGTGGTACCTTGTTACAGCAGCCCTGGCAAACTAATACATTGCCCAACCAGTACCTATTAGGTACCTATAGGTACCTATTAGGTACCTATAATCGGTTTTTTATAGCAAGCAGGTGTCCTAGTTAGCTGTCATTAATTTTGCCTGACGGCTGCCCCTGCTTTCCCAGCTATTAAATTTGTGAATATCATCCCTATTATTTCTCTCTCAGGAGTAACCTTCAGACTATGGTTGAGCCCAGACACTGGTCTTCAGTTTCTAAATTTAAAAGGAAGATCCTAGATGAGAAAACCTTTAAGTTGTCATAGAATTCTGAAACTCTCTGAACATTGTAATTCTAGCAACAGGAAGAACTAGTGTTTCCACATTACAGATAAGAAAACTGAGACTCAAAGCAGTTGATATAGACTGAGGACACACGGGAGTGTCAAAAGAGGAATTCGATTTAAGACATATCACTTCAGTGGGTTTTCCAATTTGCCAGTATGGTCTCAAAATGGTGGTTTGTCATACAAACATTGACTATGCAGTAGGCTATGACATGGATATAAAGTCTGGTCAGGTGGGTTTAATAGTTTACTGTCAAGAAAGCGATATTTATTTATTTACTTTTAAATTAAAGGATAGGTGTTTCCCAAATACCCTGTAATCTTAGGCTTTATTATAACATTGCTCTGTAATGGATGTCCTTGAAAGAAAAGAGTTGCTCAAGCAAAGGCAGCTGAAAATCAGCAAACTGTACTTAAGGATTACATCTATGGCTGTAAATAGATTTTTAGAGTTCACATTTTATTTGTGTGTTTTTATAGCAATCAATAGGAAGCCATCTATAGCTTTTAGGTGTTCCCATGCTGATTACTGTGACAGCTACTGAATCACTGTGAGGAAATTCAGTGTGTTAACAGGTTATGTTGGCTAGCTAAACACATCACTTGGATAGAATAGAAAACAACATTTGAGGGTCAGCTTTAGTTTAGAGGGTGAGCTAAAAATATAAAAATCTAGTTGAATGGGGAATGAGGGGGAGATAGGGGCAGTTCCCAAGCTTTCTCTTAAGAACTGGGACTTTCCAATGATACTAATAGTTAATATTATGTCAAAAATGTATGCTAACAATAATTCCAAATCTGTTCATTGTCATATATTTTGTAAGAACAAAAACAAGATCATTGCAAAAGTATATGCTGATATTTTGGTTTGGTCCTTTTTGTGATTTTGATAGGAGAAAGAGTAGAGTGGTGGTCCAATCACATTCCCACATACCACTCTCAGTAAGTGAAAGCTCAGGAGAGTTAGTCCATTCACTTAGTACCAAGAAATTTGTCTTCTTTGGAGCAAATCATATTCTACATGAGACCCCTCCAGGTTAAATCTCAGAATCCTGGGGGCGAAAAATGACTCAGACTGCTATTTTCTTGACTGGAATTTTAGTAAGTATTCTCTAAAATGGTTAGAATCTGAACTACAAAGGAATTTATATTTCAAATCAATGCATTGGAACTATTTACAGGCAATCTTAGCATGTTTATTCCATCAGGTACCATCAGCTAAACCTAAGTGATAGAATAGCTCCCAATGGATTCACATTCACTTTGTAATGGTCTTCAAAGGATGCTTCCCAGGGATGAAAGTTGTGGTACAATTAATCCAGATAAAGTAAAGAAAAACTGCAACATATTTTGAAATTCTTAACCAGAACATCATAAAACAGTAGCGATAATTTAAAAATTGGTTTAAAGATAACCAAGAAAAACTAAAAAAATTAAAGAAAAACTAAAACTTGTACAAATATAATTGATTATAGGTTTATGTACTTGTTTAAAGTTTATCTGAAAAGTATCCTAAATATGATGGTGAAACATTTATATAGTCAGGGTTTTAAAAAATAAATGGAGATATTTAGAAGAGACCTATGTTGATATGTTTATACCAGTATATTACTTATTTGGAGTGTGAGTTTCTATTGCTTGTGGAGAATAATAAGGTAAGACAATGTAATTGTATTTTTTTAAGGGTATATACAGTAGGCACTAGGTGATTTAATATGATATATTAATTCAAACACAGATTGATGGATGCTTTATAATACAAAGTAATCAAATTATTAGAACAAACATACCACTTTAAATACACAATTTAATTGGTAATTTTGTATTCTTTTATAGAAATACAATCATCTTTTTAAGATTTTGTTTTTGTAAAATTTTGTAATTTTGGTTTGAGAAGGACTATAAAACTAATGAAGGAAATAGATCATTTAATTTATATGAAGAAAAAATAGAGGACATTAAAATATCTTCACACATGATTTTATGTTCTTCCATTAATTGTAATATTTATAAATATTAATATTACTCCTAAAAGAGTAATATTTATAAATATTACAGATATTTCTATGAATTACCTATATTTAAATTGTGAATAAAAATGCATCACTAGTCAATATGAGGTAATATTAAATTATTGAATGTCTTGATAGCGTGATCTATTTTGTTATAATCTTAACTTTCTCTGACTGTCATTTTGGATATCTTTTTATGTATATTTAGAAAACACTAAGCAAAAGGAAAGCTGTAGAAAAATTTAGAATTAAAAATTCATTTGAATGTACAGACTACCATATAAAGATATTTTATAAACAATGTATTCTTTGTAATTTTTGATGAGAGTTATGAGCTGAATTTCACTGCATTTTTTAAAACCTGATTATTAGGTACTGTAATCCCAGTTCATTGTGGGTTTTGAATTTCAACAGACCTCAAGGAAAAAAACTTGTTTCATCAGCAAAATTATGCCATCTTAAGGCAATATTTAATTATTAATTTTATAAGGCTTCTATTTTTGTTTCTTTTGCTGCCTTAGTACAGAAAATAATAGAGGGTGCAATAATACTGCAGAGAAAATGCACTCACTGGATTAAAAACAACAACAAAAAAAGCCAAGCTGGCAGTTTAAATCTGTTGGTCTTTAGAAAAGTCTGGAGTCTCCTCTGAGTCAGTGCTTTTTAATCAAAGCCTGAAGTTAGAAATTCTTTTTGAAATTTGCAAAATTATGTTATGAATTATTGCCATTAAAAAGTTTGCTTCTGATATGACACTAGACATGAGCAGGGAATCAAGAATTTTCTGGTATGCGTAGGTAGAGTGTCTTGAAACTTGGAAGCATTCTAGGCAGTACTTCGAAAAGCTTAAGTGCTAATTTTTAAAGTTATATTTTTGCCTCCTAAAAGAGTAATGGAATCTACTGATTAATGTTTTCATGTTTTAACTGTAATTGTACGGAAGGACTTAATGGTTCCAAATCCCATTTATATAACATGTTTTGTTATAGCACAAGGTTTGTAGAATAAATGGTATGTGAGCCATACCTCTAAGAAACAATGGTGATTTGAGTAACTCTCAACAATAGTAAGATTAATAACCATAGTAATACCAACAATTTATATTTCTGAGTGCCTAATCTGTGCCATGTCCTATGCTTAGCACATGATAAGCACAATCCCATTTTTCCCTCTTAACAATCCTGACCTATTTGCTACTATATTATCCTTTTTAATCTTACACTTGAGTAGGAGATTCTTTAAGGTCACAAAAAGTTAAAACTCTTTTCATTGGCACTTGTTTTCTTTGAAATGTTTAGAACCCAAACATTGAGACGTTTGACTTTGAAGCCTATATTCTGAATTATTATCCTTTACTGTCTCATAAATTGTTAGACCAATTCTACTGTATTGGCCTTTTAGGGTAGGACTGAGAAGGTACCAAGAATTTATGTTCTTACACCTCTTTCAGTCACAGTCTCTGTGTGGGAAGGCATATATAATTTAGGAAACTCAGTTGTCTTTGTTTCAGTGATGCAATTGTAAATAGTGCTTTTCTGGAAACTCTTCAAGGATTTGAATATTGATTTGCCATGAGAATGTAGGTGTATAGGCGGACGACAGGATATACTGCTGTACTATTTTCCCAGGTATTAAAAGTGGGTTACAGAACTCTACCTTCTTGAGCAAATCTGCTATCGGTTTCACTTTTGACCATTAAACTCTCATTTATTTCACAAACTGTCCTCTTTTTGGTTTCATGGATCTAAGAAAAATCCCTGTGACATTCTGTGTACAGGGATAACAAACAGTCCTTGAGTAATTTTATAGTTGCTACTGCTTCAGGTATTACTACTACTACTACTAACTACTCTTACTACCATCATCATCATCATCAATGTCAGGTAATGTATTTCTTCTCATTCTTAAATGCAGACACTATTATCTGGTGGACAAGAAACTAAACTGGGATTAAAGAAGCTGAAATCCATTCTCAATTTCTTCTCTCTTTTTGTGACATTGCATTGCCTCAGGATACCTCTGTAAGACATTTGATGTAAGAATTCATTGTGTTTCGAAAATTCCAATGTAAATTTAGCACCAACCACAGCATCTCATGATAGTATGAAATCACACATCAGGTATGTTAACTGATCTTCCAAATATTATGTAATTCTCTAATCATATTAAATTGGTTGATTTTCTAAGATATATATTTGCTATAAAGCCCAGACAGTTATTTGAACTATTTCTGAATTTCATTCTCTTTTGTACCCCAAAATATACAGTTTGTTTGATTTGGCTTAAGTTTCCAAAGGAGAACATTAAATTGAAGGTGACATTGTCTAGGGATTTTCCTTTTGCCAAAGAGAGTATACAGACAACGGGGCAGAAAGGACTTCTACAACAGCAGTAATTTTTATCTGATTTAATATCCCCTGCATTCAAACAAAGAGAAATGAGTTGTACTTTGAGTGCATTAGAAGACACATCCCTATAGGCATGGATAAAAATGTAAAAGATCTTTCCGCTTGCACTTGTGTTTGGAATTCTTTGGCATCAGAATATTGAGACAAGTGAGAGAGACATAAAATTTGGAATATGGTCCCTACTCTGCCCTTGAATCTCACATTCAATACTCCTTTTTAAAAGCTCCCATAAGAGACCATTTCCATATTATTCCTCTTTATGCTAAACTTGATAGTCAAATATGACTATTTGAAGTCTGATCTTCAAATATAAGAACCCAACCTGGAATTTCAAACACAATCGTATAATAATCTTTGGGTAGAATAGAATGCAACAAACTTAAAATGAATTGAAACACCTGCTTTACAGATATCCCATGGAGGGCAAGACATACACACATGGGCAATTCAACAAATTTAACAAGGCCTAATGAGCCCTGAAACTGTAATTTAATTCTTAATTTCTGTGAAGTAAATTTAGTAATGACTGATAAGGATCATCATCATCCACACTTAGAGAGTCATTAACAGGGAAGTGGAAACACCTGTCCTTTTATGTAAGGTGTTTAGTTCACTCTGTCTAAGATTTGAAGCCACTGTCCCTGTACAAGAACAACAAATAAAGATTCCAGGATTAAAATATCTTAAAAAGAAAATTCCATACCAGAAGGCATGGTGATACTTAAAATGAAATTCCATAGCTACAAGTTTAAGGGTAACATGAACCTTATAATTTGTTGTATTTCCAGAGATGATAGGTCTGTTATGATCTCTATACCCTTGGATGATTACCTGCATGCATGACAGTAGTTACAAAAAAGGATATATTTACTTTGTACAGTTGAATTCTAGAAGACTTTATTTTCCTGCAGTGGGTTTCCTTTGTTAATATCACATTGAAGTCTCTGAGCATTCTTTCTATGGTATTATTGTTTTAGCCAAAGAATTTTTGTGTTTGTTTTCAGACAAAGATATTGGTCATATTTAGCATTGATTTAGACCATGATTAAATAAGTTGGAGACTAAGCAAACTATGAAATTTAATATTTGTTAACAAAGCACAAGAATAATATTACAATACCATTTCCCTTCCCAATCTGCCTCACATTATGACTTCTAACTTTCCTAAAGAATCTTCACGAAGGTGCTAATTTATAAAAATATTTGTCCATTTCAAATACTCTTTACAAATGAAATCAAATTAAGCACCAAGCTTTAAAGGAGAAAGTTTGTCACAAAAGCCCAAGAGGCAGTGTAGATTATTGGAGGAGATGTAGCACCAAATATTAAGTCTTGCTTCCACCACTTTCTATCCATCAGTCTAGTGACCTATTTGAATAGTAGTGGCAGGAATGAGTTGATATCCATTCCAGTTCTTAATTTTTCCATGATTCAGTTTCCTCACCCATAAATAATGATTTCACTCAACCCTGTGTTTCTTGGAAGAGATCAAGATAAATGGTCAGATTTATGTAAGTCTGTTATCATTATTTCCATGTTCAGTGTTTATTTAATTAGCGAACAATACTGAATGCTTATACTGATGCAGGCAGAAATGTAAGCTTAGTGTGAAAAGGGATTGTTAGAGGGTTCTATTCCAGACACTGTGAAGAGCTATCCAGGGTGAATAAAACTTTGAATTCTTTTCTTGCATAGTAGATAAAAAATGAACATACTTGGAATTATTGTTAATGTCAATAATAACATTAATATTTATTTATATTTTATATATTTTTAAAATATTTTATTTATTTATTTGACACAGAGAGAGAGATCTCAAGTAGGCAGAGGTAGGCAGAGAGAGAGGGGGAAGCAGGCTCCCCGCTGAGCAGAGAGCCCGATGTGGGGCTTGATCCCAGGACCCTGAGATCATGACCTGAGCCGAAGGCAGAGGCTTTAACTCACTGAGCCACCCAGGCACCCCATAACATTAATATTTATTCTTTTATTTGTAGTACAACCCAAAGAGCACTTACAAAAGAAGGAAGGAATAAGAGACTACTTGAAGGAGATAGGGTAATGGGGCTGTAGAGTTATAGGGATAGGGAAGTAAAGAAAGAGAATATACTGTAGCACCAAGAACCAAAGATACCTGGGAATAAACCTAACCAAAGAGGTAAAAGATCTCTACTCAAGGAACTACAGAATGCTCATGAAAGAAATTGAAGAAGACACCAAAAGGTGGAAAAGCATTCCATGCTCATGGATCGGAAGAATAAACATTATTAAAATGTCTATACTGCCCGGAGCAATCTATACTTTCAATGCCATCCCGATCAAAATTCCACCGGCTCTTTTCAAAGGGCTGGAACAAACAATCCTAAAATTGTATGGAACCAGAAAAGACCCCAAATTGCTAAGGAAATGTTGAAAAAGAAAAACAAAGCTCAGGCATCACATTGCCTGATTTCAAGCTTTACTACAAAGTGGTGATCACCAAGACAGCATGGTACTGGCACAAAAACAGACACATAGACCAGTGGAACAGAATAAAGAGCCCAGATATGGACCCACAACTCTATGGTCAGATAATCTTTGACAAAACAGGAAAAAAAATATTTAGTGGAAAAAAGACAGTCTCTTCCATAAATGGTGCTGGGAAAATTGAACAGCTACATGTAGAAGAATGAAACTTGATCATTCTCTTACACCATACACAAAGATAAACTCGAAATGGATAAAAGACCTCAATGTGAGGCAGGAATCTATGTAAACCCTAGAGGAGAACATAGAAAGTAACCTCTTTGACATCAGCCAACTTCTTTCAGGACATGTCTCCAAAGGCAAAGGAAACAAAAGCGAAAAATAACTTTTGGGACTTCATCAAGATAAAAGCTTCTGCACAGCAAAGGAAACAGTCAACAAAACAAATAGGCAACTCCCAGAATGGGAGAAGTTATTCGCAAGTGACACTACAGACAAAGGTCTGATATCTAAGATCTATAAAGAACTCCCCAAACTCAACACTCAAAAAACAGATAATCACATCAAAAAATGGGCAGAAGACATTCTCTCTCCAAAGAAGATATACAAATGGCTAACAGACACATGAAAAAATGTTCATCATCTTTAGCCATCAGGGAGATTCCAATCAAAACCACACTGAGATACCACCTTACACCAGTTAGAATGGCCAAAATCAATAAGACAGTAAACAACAATGTTGGAGAGGATGTGGAGAAAGGGGAACCCTTTTATACTGTCGGTGGGAATGCAAGTTGGTGCAGGCACTTTGGAAAATAGTGTGGAGATTCTTGAAGAAATTAAAAATAGAGCTACTCTATGACCCTGCAATTGCACTACTGGGTATTTACCCCAAAGAAGTAGATGTAGTACAAAGAAGGGCCACATGTACCCCAATGTTCATAGCAGCAATGGCCACAATCACCAAACTGTGGAAAGAACCAAGATACCCTTCAAGAGATGAACGGATGAAGAAGATATGGTCCATATATATAATGGAATATTATGCCTCCATCAGAAAGGATGAATATCCAACTTTTGTATCAACATGGACAGGACTGGAAGAGATCATACTGAGTGAAAGAAGTCAAGCGGAGAGAGTCAATTATCTTATGGTCTCACTTACATTGGAGCATAAGGAAAAACATGGAGGGCATTGTGAGAATGAAAGGAAGGGTGAATAGGGGAATCAGAGGAAGAGATGAACCATGAGAGACTGTGGACTCTGAGCAACAAACTGAGGATTTTGGAGGGGAGTGGGTTGGGGGTTGGGTGAGCCTGGTGGTGGGTACTGAGGAGGGTACATATTGCATGGAGCACTGGGTGTGGTGCATGAACAATTAATTTTGTAACACTGAAAAAATAAAAGTACTTGGGGAAAAAAAGAGAATATAATGGTACAAAGTGGGAGGAAGGATATAAGCAAGAAGTACATTATAAGTGTACATAAGTACATTATAAGGTGAATCTCAGTTTTGCTAAGATAATCATATAGGGTAAATTCATCTGGTGTGCAGAATATGGATCTTATCTAAAGTAGGCAAAGAAGAAGTCAAACTCTCACTCTTTGCAGATGATATGATACTTTATGTGGAAACTTCAAAAGACTCCACTCCAAGACTGCTAGGACTCATCCAGGAATTCAGTCAAGTGTCAGGATATAAAATTAATGCACAGAAATCAGCTGCATTTCTATATACCAACAGCAAAACAGAAGAAAGAGAAATTAAGGAGTCGATCCCATTTACCATTGCACCCAAAACCATAAGATACCTAGAAATAAACCTAACCAAAGAGGCAAAGAATCCGTACTCAGAAAACTACAAAGTGCTCATGAAAGAAATTGAGGAAGACACCAAGAAATGGAAAAATGTTCCATGCTCATGGATTGGAAGAAAAAATATTGTGAATGTGTCTATTCTACCTAAAGCAATCTACACATTT